>JBBPBT010000623.1:1604071-1648797 GCA_037974875.1 Cicer bijugum
AAGGAGTTTTTTTTTTCAAAAAATCTTTATTCTACTTTTCTTATTTTAGAACAAAGTTAGGTCCAAAAGCAATTCTTCAACAAATATTCCTTTTAAGCAGAATAAAATAAAATAGCAATAGAAGTAAAATAGAATATTAATCTTATAAATTATTTATATATATTTTTTTCAGAAAAGTGATTAATATCTTAAAAGATTTTTAACTGTAAAATTTTAAATTTAATCTAAATATATAATATATAGACGAAAAATATCATGATTTGATAGTAGTCACGTCTTATTAACTAAATTATTCATTTACTAGTACTTTTTCAGAAAACCATTTAAAATATGGAATATCTTATGTCGGTAAAATATTTCTTGCCTTTATGGCTCTATTTAAGAGCAACTACTTCCATTAGTATTTCACTTCAAACTCCAAACTAGTTCCCTTTTTATTCCTTTGAAATTAACATGGCTCGTTCAATGCTTATGGTTTCCACCATCTTTTTCTTCCTTCTGCTTCTTGTAGCTACTGGTGGGTGTTTCTTGATGCTTAATTAATAACTCTTATATTCTTTATCATTTCTTCCCTTTTGTTATTTTTTATGAGATTATTTGTCTTTCTTTTTTTTCTTTTAATTATAAATATTCATCACTATTTATCATTCCATTTCACTTATTTCAATCACTCCAATAAATAGTTAAGGATACTAGCTAGTAACAAAACAATAGTTAATCTTGTAATATTATTATTAAAACTTAATTTGAAAACCAAAAAATAAGAATAAAATTCCGTTTTTGAGCATAACATTAAATTAAATTCTTATACAAATGAAAAGCGACAAAGAAACACAATGAATAATCAATACCGTCATTATTTTGTTTTTGCTACTATCTATGGGCTAAAGCACACTTACATGACATAATATAATATTTAATATGGATATATTGATTTATTTAAATAATATTTTTTGCTTATAAAAAAAAATTAGTATGTGGTTTAATTTTAATTTTAATTTTAATTTCCATTCATGAATTAATTTTGATAAAAGTGTTGTTGTTAATGAATTTGATTTTGTAATATGGCATATAGATATGGTGGCAGAGGCAAGAACATGTGAGTCAAAAAGTCAAAAATTCAAAGGAGCATGTGTGAGTGATCGCAATTGTGCTTCTGTGTGCCAAACGGAACGTTTTTCTGGAGGACACTGCCGTGGATTCCGTCGTAGATGTTTCTGTACTACACACTGTTCTAATTAATTAATGTTTGAAGACTTAATCACTATCAAAAAATAGTTTAAAAGATGATGGATCCATCACCTTTTTCTACTTGTGTTATTTTGCAATAAAGCTACACCTACCCATTTTGCTATGGATTTCTTTCTTTGTCTTTCTTTATTTGTAGTTAGATGTTTTGGATCGTATGAGTGGAAGTGAATGAACTCAATAATATTGTGTTCTTAATTTATATATTTTGTTTAGACTATATTTTATTTTTATTGTTATGACAATTTTTTGAAAAAGACCAAGGATTTTACTTGGACCTACAAGCAACAAAATACTAGACATATTCAGGACAAGTTTAATATTCCTGCATTCCACTAGTTAAAGAAAACCATTATCCACTGTGATTTTATATCGGACGTGAAATTTAACTTCTTATCCACACTTGCATATATATATATATATATATATAATTAATATTATAAAAGAATTATTATTATATAATAATAAAAAAAAATTTTTATAGAAAAAAAAATTATAAATTTTAATATTTAAAAAAAAATATTGAATATGTATATATAAATAAAATTTAAATATAACAATAATATTACTATTGAATTGGATTTGAGTGCGGGGTGAATATAACATTCCTATACCCGCCTCTAAATTTTAATTTTAGAGAAAACTTGTATCCAATTAAAATGAATTTTCTCCTTCAAAATTAAGATGATTTTGAGTGGATATTCAAAAGATATCTATACAAAGTTCACTTCTCTTTAGATAGATTGATAAAGCAAAAAAAACAAGAAATAAAATAAGTAAAGAATATCTAACATCTCATATTGCTTTAAGTAGGGATATTTGATTGTTCCTACAATTCAACGAGTTATTTGGACATGTTTTGTCATCACTCACATATATTCAAAGAAGGTTGCTTATGTAAAGAGTGTTTTAAGTCAAATACGATTAACTATATGCAGTTTTTCTATTGTGGACTCTCAAAAAAAATGTGTATCTTATTAATATAAATAGTATTTATCAATCCTTATAAATTCTACTTTAATTGGATATTTTTATTACAAAAATAATTTTAAAATATATTGAACAAGTTTTTTCAACATATGTTCAAGGTAAAATGAATCAATTTATACAAGAAAAAGTTAATTGGATATTTATATGTTCAAAGTAAACATGAAATATATGAAATTCCTGAATATTAATTATACAAGAAAAAATTAATATAATATATTAACGGCAATTCTAACATTCTGACATTTTTCATACATAAATAAAGAAATAAATAAAAATACTGTATATTTAGAAATCACACAAAAAAGTTAAGTGATTACAAATGAAACTCTTGATAGTAAAGATAAATTCTATTTTATCGTTAAAATTTGTGTTTCTCCGATATAAGTTTCATAAATTGATTTTTTTTAATATGATCATGATTGTCATTATGATTTTCTCAAACTATCGGTTTAAATTTTTTGTCAAATAATAAATTCTCATTTTGGATCAAAATAAATAAAACATTTATAAAAAAAAACAAAAAAAGCAAGTCAAAGATTTATGATTGCACAAAAATGAAATTCTCAATAACACTGTTCTATTTTTTTACAAAAATAAAAAAACAGCTCTATCTCATTCTAAAAATAATTCTTGCATTCTATATACAATAACAGCTTCTATCTGTGATACAAAAGATGGTATATGAAAGCTATGTGTACTAATTTTTCTACCCAACATCAGAACCAAATAATGTTGGTTCCATGCATCATACTAAGCAACATATTCTTTTGGTTGAGATGATCCATCAAGCAATTCCATGACTATGTGCAAAGTCATAAACATTTTCAGGAAAACTATACAACACTACAGGATTTAATGACTAAAAACAATATATCAAAAATATATTATCTACGGTTAAGAATTGTCTTTGCCCATTGATCGGTTTGCCTTGGCAGATAAGCGACCTGTTGAACTCACAGTCATTGGCTGCAACAATATATGTTGCACCATATCACAGTATTCGGGTTCCTCGATCTTCCTTTCGTACCTTATCCACTGTACCATTTCATGATACATTGGAAAGAACCGCATCTGAATTGCTTTGTATGAGAAGTATGGTATAAGGGTCGCGATCACCACAAAGAATGTTAATATCCAATAGGTAGGTGAAGGAGCAAGAGCTTCAACGAAAATTTTGTAAGCGTTTCCGGAATACTTTTGAGGCACGGCTCCATATATTAAGAGAAAAATGTACCAGAAAAAAATGGAACCCCAGATGAAAAAATGTTGGATCAAGGTGAAGTAACTTAAACCAAGTGCCATTTGTAAGTTTACAACCCAAACTACACAAGTGAACATGGTTGTTCCGAGTATATCTCTTCCAGCAGTTCTTCCCTCATGATCAAAGGCTTGGAGCTCCATTGCTTTTGTGCAGAAGAAAAAAATTAATAAGGCACTAAAGAATCCGTTAAGCATCCAACTGAGTACTCGACGGCAGCTGAAAAGGACATTTTGTACTCCTTGATATAACAAAGGAAACTGCATACACTGACAGTAAGGGCATTTTGTACTACTTCTCCATTGCTTGAATTTCGGGACTATCCAAATGAATTATAATCTGTTTCATTCCTTGTCTAAGCAAACTACAAGCAAAGCTGCAATGAAGAATTTATATCAGTTAACTTAAAAAGCAATTCTCATAGGGTGAAGCCATAGTACAAAATGCATAATAATAGTATAATATAATACCCAACATTGATTGCAGTCTCCATTTTATCCCCAGTCAAAACCCAAATCTTAATTCCTGCTTTAGTAAGCTTGTCAATGCAATCAAGAACCTTGAAAAGAAATACAAGAGCCTTCGATAACGGCTTATGTCCTAAAAAATAAGGCTTGTTTTTTGACAGAAGGAAATAAATAAGACTTGGAAAACAATTGAACCATTTTTTTCTTCAAAATGTAGATCTTTAAAACATCATCAAAAAGTGTAAGCCAAAGCCACAAAATTTACAAACTCACCTATTCTATAAGCAGCTATAGTCTAGTACTTTTTAATTGAAAAAGTAATTGTTGTCATTTTTAATTGAAAAGTACTTATTGTCATTAGATGATAAACTATTGTAAAATTACATCTGCCCATCTTAAAGATATCGATCCTAAAGCTTTGTGTGTCTGTGTACAGGGCACTGTTGCAAATCGTGGATTGTGAAAAATAGAGGTTTGTTCAAATTTTGTTACGCAACAATACTATAACGCCACTATTCGACAATATTTTGTATTAAATAGGGTATCCTAGAACAATAGTGATTTGTTCAAATTCTGCTAAACTATAGCACCGCTATTTAACATTACTGGTGCAGGGAAACATGTAGCAGCAGCAATAAATTTCTAAGCAATTGAAAAAACTGACCTTTCAACTTTCTTTCCGGAGACTGGATCCAACTCGAATGTCAATATACTAGTCTGAGCCCTTCTATAGAATTCAAAACCAAGTTCTCTTGCGGCAATAACAAATGCTGCTTCATCCAGAGATTCAGCCTTGTACGAGACATTTCCCGGGTCTTTCTCTACCTCTGGTATGGCTGTATGACAGACTGCCAATAGGCGAAAAAACTTCTGTATAATATCTGCACGAGGCTCATTAACCCAATTTCCATTCATTATTCTTTCACCGGTGAAGTTAAAACCTTTTATGGCTGCTTTTTTATCAAGAGAACCCCTGACGTCATCCGCTTCTGATATATCATGCTCATGAACGAACGGCAAACCTTTTCCTCTACTCATGGTCTTCTCGACCTCGGTAACACCACGGCCATACGCTACACCAGCGATGGAACATTTGATGAATTCCATTGAGTTGCACGTCAAAGTTCCAGTTTTATCAGAAAGTATTGTGTCAACTTGGCCAAGCTCTTCGTTCAAGTTCGAAGTGCGAGCATGGGTCGGTTTGTCTGCTTCTTTGTAGTATACATATGGATATCTTGATTGATGAAAATGCTTTGAAGGACTTCCACAATTTCTATTGACACATACAAAGAGATGGGAATAAAGAAGCCATACAACATTAAGGCTGTCAAACAATGAAATACAGCAGCGGAGGCCGATCTTTCCGGATCAAAGAAAATCGTAGAATGGTCAGGCCCTTAAATACCATCTCTTAGCCAACCCGTTTCAAAAGTCATCTTTAGTTAAAAAGCCAAAGAAAATAGATCCAACAGACGCCATTAGAAACAAAATACAAAACAAGAAGTAGATGATTCTATCCATCTTCTTCTCAACTCGGCTCCTCTTCGAAGGCGGATCGGTAGAATTCTGAATGACCGATAACATAGAATTCTTAATTTAATCCTTTAACTCTTCTATTGTTCACCTCAATATCCTGCATGAGAATTCCATTCAAAATTATACACCTACCTTGAAATCATAGCTTTCCATAAAAAAATTCTACACGAAAGACTAATTTAAGTAATTAGATTAGAAACACTACATGAAAAATATTCTACAAACATTGAATCTAGAACTACCAAAATTCAACTCCCCCAGCAACAAAAAAAAAAAACCATAGACACCATTTTGGATAGAGGGATTATTTTATCATATGCAGGCACACTTAGAAAATATAACTCATGTGTTACTAACCATTGATTAAAAATAACAATTTACATTTTCATATAATACAACAAAATCACTGACATTTTACCCTACAAAGTGATGCTACAATTTAGCAGATTCAAATATTTTACCATAACTGGAATCATTTGAACAAACAACTAAGTAATTAAACTTCATTCTTTCCAAACAAAACCAAGAAACTAAACAGAAAAGCAACAATATTCCATAAGATGCTAGCCACACTTTATCCTTTTGGTAAAGTACTTCATGGATGGCGTTGTAAAAAGACCACAAATTTTTCAATTATAATATAATAACTGATATTATTAAATACTTCATCTTCCTTTAGTTTTTATATACACTCTAAGTTAAAACATAATTTAAATGTATGCAAAATAGTGTGATTCATAGGAATCTACACAGTTGTAGGGTAGAAAAAAAGAGAAAAAAGGTTCCAAAAAAATAAAAATACATAACTATATAAAATTAAATCCACAACAGAAAGTGTTGGTAGTTAGAATATAGTACCTGCTTTTTCCTACGCCAATCTTCAATAACTTCTTTGACAATAGTAGCTCCAATAACAACAACAAGAGGAAGAATAGCACTACCAGAACTATAAGGAGCAAGTTTTGTGAAAGCCAAAACACCAGTAACCAAAAATTAGAAATTAGCAACTCTCCTAAACTGTTCAAAAAGTGATTTTGGAAGGAAAGTAGCAGCAGTATATTTTGTAGATCTCACACAATTATCTGCATACTCATAATAGTTCCTACTACTCCCAATTTCCTCCACACTATTATCTGTTTCATTGCATAACACCACTCTTGAATAGCCTTTACGACCAATCTGTGCATGATCTCCATCAACTGAAGTTGCTTTGCAACATGTGAATGAATAGATCTTGCTTAAATGTAGCTTCCTATTTCTCTCACCCATCATTCCTTTTTTTTAATCAACTGAAATTCAAATTCAAAATAAAAATGAAAATGAAAATAAGTTAGCTCTATTTGTATATAAGATAAGTTAGCTCTATTTGTACCTTTGTTTTCCTATATAAGATAAGTTAGCTCTATTTGTATTTCAAATCAACAAGTTCCAATTAGTTCTGTTTCTTCATAGTAACTAATTCTCCTATATGGCTCGTTCAGTCCCTTTGATTTCCATCATCTTAGTCATATTTCTATTTCTTGTGGCCACTGGTGAGTATTTCTTGATGTTTAATTAATTAGTACCATTATTATTTTTTTGTTGATCTCAATTAGTAACTATTTATTTTCTACTATTGCACACTTACATGACATAATATAGTCTATGATTGTGTTTAATATTCATTTAGTGTGATTTAATTTCTATTTATTTATTATTTTTATAAAGTGTTGTTAATTTATTTTTGTTAATGATTTTGTGACATGGATAGAGATGGGAGCAATTAGGGTGGGAGAGGCATGAACATGTGAGTCAGAAAGTAACAACTTCAAAGGAGCATGTGTAGTCATTGATCACAATTGTGCTATTGTTTGCCAAATTGAAGGTTTCACTGGAGGACAATATTGTGAAGGCTTGCGTCGCATTTGCTTTTGCACTAAACCTTGTTAAATATGTACCTTTGTTTAATTTGGAATAAAATGGAGTGCTCTAAATTTCTATAATGAGTTTTATTATTTTTTGTTCGTATTTATTTATTTTGCATATTTTTTCTGAAAATATGTTTAGCAATAATTTTATCATCCTAT
The DNA here is from genome assembly GCA_037974875.1 of Cicer bijugum. NCBI lineage: Eukaryota > Viridiplantae > Streptophyta > Magnoliopsida > Fabales > Fabaceae > Cicer > Cicer bijugum. The sequence goes on from JBBPBT010000623.1 coordinate 1,611,637, forward strand.
AACCAACAAAAACTTAACCGAGCCATAATAATTTTCTATCAATAATTTTTCATTGTTTGTATAAAAAATATTATTTATTTCTTGCAAATGGAAATTTTGTGTGGCTCATGATATGTTTAGCAATAAAACAAGTTTAAGTCTTGTAAATTTAACAATAATTTCTATATAGTTTTGCACCGTTATACAGTAATCCATTAGCATGATAATGTTAGTGGGAATCCAATGAGGTTTTTAAATTGAGAGTTTAAAAGATAGAATAGTAAGAGAATTCAACAAGAAGGAAATAGAGTGTAATAGGTAGATCTCATGTCACGGGCAGCAAAATGAAAAGTGATCATCACTTTAGATAAAAAGTCAGAAATGTCTTATTTTTTTGTAACTAAATTGTTTTAGTCACATGAATATTATTATTCATGTATACACCTAATTTTGTGCTCCTTGTCATGTGTCTTATGTCAAAAGTACTTTGTTTGGCCAATAAAAAAAATGTGAGGAGTGCATCACTTTAGGTGATTATATGTTATTGCCACATAAAAAATATGTAAACACCTTGTTTCATGTTTTTTTTTTTAACGTCTTTCCGTTTGATCTTGCAGAAAACTTGGAAAAAATATCACCTTAATTGAAAGTTGAAATTACTATAAAAACACCCTCTTTTAATGCCCCTTTTTAATATGTGAACCCATGTTAAAAAGTTATTTTCCTTGTTGGAGATGAAAACTTGAAAGAGAACATCATTTTAGTATCCAATGGTTAATAAGAATCATTCTATAAAATTGATACATTTTTTCATTTATTTGCCTTTTTTTTAGTTTATGTTAAATGAACTAAAATGACACTTAATATGGAACATAATGATTAATTAATATGAGTGATTAAAGGGTAACTTAAAACATCATTTGTTTTTATATATATATATATATATATATATATATATATAAACAAACAAGTGTCTTTGAAAGTTGTAATAAATTGTAAAATATTCTTATAAATATTGTTTTAAACTCATGCAGTTTTAAAGAATATTACATGCATCCGACGAATACTATTGACAAATTCAATCCATGTGAATCTCTCACTAGGAAGAATGTAAATTTCAATGTATTTGACAATGACACTATAAAAATATTATAGTTTGAAGTTATCACATAACTCATTTATGGAATGATCAACAATTTATCTCTCTCTTGCATCCTCAAATTAGTTATCATCAATGAATTACTTATTTTTTTTGACTTGTCCCTTGAATAATAAAGAATACATACCAATATGTGTACTAGTTTACTTGTCCAATTGTTAACAGAATATTGAACATGATTCTTCAGTCCAACCAAGTAATGCTGAAATAGCATAAAAATCACAATTTTCAACTGCCTCAAAATTTACTACATCCTCAATGTATGGATGAACAAATAGATGAAATTTATTCAAAAATGATATAGATGATTACTTTCCTAATTGTTGAGATGGTTGCTTCCCTGCCTTCAGAGACGATTGTTTACCTGACTTATGAGATAATTGATTTTCCTAGCCTTGAGACATGTCCACATACTCAAAAAAATGAAGGATCGCAATAGCTATCATATTCCTTTGACTTCTATATCTTCTTAATTCCTTCTTTGGTTTTAATTTTATCTGGTGGTTGGCACATAGAAGATGTATATGTAAATGCAAGTTCATATAGCTTACTTGTTAATGGCCTTTTGCTAATAACATCGAGTGATTGAAACCATTTCCACAATGCATTCATCCCAATTGACATGACCAACTCTGATCTAGATTCTTCTTCAAGATTAGCCTCCGTGGATAATTCCTTCAAGTAATATAAATTGTGTCCAATGGGATATGAATACAATACCATTAATCTTAAAATGTGCTAACTGACAAGCACAATGTAATCCACCTATTGTTTTTATTGCACAACCACATGCCACTTTGTCGGTGTCAACCAATTTAATTTTTAAATATTCTTTAAGAATGTGTTGTATACCTACCCTGGATACAAACTTGTGCAATATCTACAAAATTGGATTATTGTGTATGTTCTTGACACCATTGATACTTTTATGAAACAACGCTTTAACATTATCCAATTATGACTTCAACATGTTGTTCACAACGTCTCAACTTTTACAAAAGTCTCCTTCACCATCTTGCAACATATTTTTTAATCTCGAATGAGTTTATTCAACTCCAGACACATATAGAAACACTTAAGAGTTAAAAAGCTTTACATCTAATTTAAATCAAATTTAGAAATTTTGTATTTTATTACATGCTGGTTGTTGTGTTTCCTAAATGTATAACATGATTCATCTAAGTCACAACAAATTCATCCTAAATACATATTTAACATAATCAACAAGCATGATAGTATTAACACATACCATCTCAAAATCCTTCATACTAGAAGAATAGACAGCCTTATTCCAAAATTTTATTATTGGCTCTTATTGTTTCTTCAACACATGCTTGCGTTTAACTTTGACATTTTTATTAATACGATAGCGACATAAAAAAATTAATCGTTGATGGAAATACTACCTCAATTGCATTCATCATGTCAAAGTCTTGTTAGTCATAATCACTTTTGAAATTAAGTTATCTTTCAAGAATAAAGTTATGAAGTTCTCTTATGTCCAACAAAAGTTATCTTGCTTCTCAAATTTTAAATAAGCAAATGCGGCATAATATATTAACTATGTTAAGGTGACATAAACTATTTTAAAGAATAGAATCATGTATTTGTTAGTTTTGTATTGTTGTCCGTGATAAATACATTGAGAAACAAGTTCAACAACTAGATCGAATCAGGATGAGTCCAAAAAATATCTTTGACAACATATGTGTCTTGGTGTCTTCTATACCAGCACACATACTTATATGAGTCGTTGCTTATAAATATGGGTGACACATATGAAATTTTTCTTGCTTCGGTCTTTTAATGTACTCAACATGTGTCTCAGAGCAAGTATGTATTTTGGGCTAAGATATTAGGGATTGGTCTAGCTTTCCGAGCTTTTTTGTCAATGAGCATGTTTAAAAAATTTACTACCTCTTGTTTTTGTGTGTGATATAATAATTATGTGTATGATGAAACTTCTTTGGTTTTCTGTTGCATATGGATGCCAAGGCAAAAAAGTTAAGTTATTACAAAGATGAATTTAAATCTTCTATGCAACACTACTGATTTGGTATGAAACTACTTTGGGCTGGTGTTAAGATAAATTCTAGATTATTGTTAAAACTTAGTGTTTCCCCAATGTAAGTTTCATAAATTGATCTTTTTTAATAAAAAAAAACTAGTAAAAAACTTGTACAATTGCACCAGTGAAAAAAACTAAAGAATCATAATTTGTACCTTAGCAATATTGACAGGTTCTGTTCCTGGTCCCAACGCAACGTGAGAGTTAGCCTCAGCCTCAACCTTATTACGTCTCTTAAAGTAGGCGTCCTGGTTGCAGCAAACTATATTTCTCTTCCAAGTATCCAAGAGTGATGCCGCCTGTTCCCTTTCATCATCGTAAAATCACATAAATAACACTTCTTTAATTCCTCAGATTCCACTATACCCAAACCATGAGTGTAATCCATGACTACAATGCTTATCCAATTGGGTTCTTTATATATATCGCGATCAACATGTGGTAGAAACCACTCACACCATGTCTTCTCAATGGTGGAGGGTTCAAGAGCTGAATTCAAGATTTGTGCTCTTACTGAAATTTGGCCCGTACCTATGAACGTTAGGTCGTCGTGGCCGTATATCAAAAAGTCCCTTTGAGATATTTGTGGGATATAATCCTCAAATTCAATCCCATCTATCGTCAGTTCATTGTCTATGTCAATCATTTGCATCATCCGTTGAAAATAACGTGTACCTGAATTAACCAAGATGTCTTCTTGCTGATGAGTTAAAAAAGAAAACTCCGTCATGAAAAGGCCATCAATCATTTGTTGTGTTTTCATAAATACATAACATGACTCATCTAAGTCACAACAAATTCATCCTAAATACATATTTAACTTAGTCAACAAACATGATAATATTAGCACATACCATCTCAAAGTGTTGGAAATATTGCTGGTAATTCTTCAACGCATGCTTGCATTTAACTTTGACATTTTTATTATTATGAACGCGACATAAAAAATTAATTGATGATGGAAATACTATCTCAGTTGCATTCATGATGACAAGGTCTTTTTTAGTCTGAATCACTTTTAAGAATAAAGTTATGAAGTTCTCTTATGTCCAACAAAAATTATCTTGCTTCTCAAATTTTAAATAAGCAAATGCGACATAATTTATTAACTCTCTTTAAGGTGACATCAACTATTTCAAACAATGGAATTATGTATTTGTTAGTTTTGTAAGGGTTGTCCTTGATAAATACATTGAGAAACAAGTTTAACAACTAGATCGAATCAGGATGAGGCCAAAAAATATATTTGACAATATTTGAGTCTTGGTGTCTTCTATACCAGCACACATACTTATCATCTTCTATTAACTTTAGTAATTGTTGCAAACCAATACTAGGATCTTTCAAATTAGACCGATGCACATTCTTTTCTTATAAATATGGGTGACACATGTGAAGTTTTCCTTGTTTTGATCTTTTAATTGACACAATATGTGTCTCGAAGCAAGTCTGCATTATGTCATGTCATTGACAAAATTTTACTCATCTTTGGTTAAATGTCCTGAATATGTATGATCTTTTAAAATATTCACTAACTTGATTGTGAAATTCACAACTAACACTAACTATGTATACATCACTAATTTTTAATGGTATCGCTCTTTTCTCTTTAAAAATTAATTGGTGATGTATGCATAGTTAGTGATGTATGCATTTTAGTATCCGATATTATAATAGCAACAATAATCCTATTTTGTTTTTCAGTTGATTTTGCTTAGTGTAACACATCGTCTCGTGTACGAAAATATCTGCAACAATATTTATTAAAAACAATATTAGTCATATTCTATATATTAACAAAATAAATGTCATTTTATATTAAAAATTTATTTGAACTCTTGTGAATGTATGACTAAAATATGTCGAAAAATCCATTGCATCAGATATATCAAATTTAGCGTAATTCATTTCTTAAAAAAAATATAATTAAATTAATAATAAAAGATAGCAAATAAAACAAATGACATGGTATATAATTTATATACTTGTTAATGTCAAAAACAAAATATTTGGAATACATTTTTTATCGAATTTTTCCATTTTTCACACATACAAATTGTAACAGCTCTGTCACTACCTTAGAAATAGTTATAAGATTTAATTATTAATTAGAACTTTAGTAATTGTTAATGCTATGTTTTTAGTAATATTAAATTAGGATCAATGGTAAAATAGAAAAGTAATAGTAAGAAGAAGTCTAAAAACCTTTTGAAAACACCAACACTTGGTTACTATTCATCGTCTTCTTCATTCATCCATTTTTCTCTTCTTCCCAAATTTATTCAAGGACAAAAGCCATATAAAATCCTTTACTTTCAGTCCAACCACTTGCATGTCCCTTTCTTCCTCGCCAAAATCCATTAATCAACAAAAACAATACTAATGGAAGATAAGGAGCAGATTGGGAAATATTTGAATATGAAATAAAGCATAAAAGGCAAGAAATTAAGAGTTGATAAGGAAAACATCTTCCAAAACGCAACTTGGATTGAAGGGGATTATTATTAACAAATTATGAGTTATTTTCTTAAAACGAACTTCAATTTTGCATGTGGATTTTTTGGTTAAGTTTAGTTTCATTTATTGGATAAACAATTTATGGGTTTGATGTTGGATTTTTATTAAAAATTGAGAATGAGAGGAAACTATGTGTTTTAACATGCAATAAATTAATATTAAAAATATGCATTTAACTCCTTTAAAAGTCATGCATTCTACATATGGTCGTGTGGTGATTCTGATGTGTTAGGAACCCATGAAATATAATTAATTGTGATAGGTGGAATACATAATTGATGCGTTCACAAAATTCCTACACTTGTTAGTTCTACTTTTAATTCTCTTTATTCTTTTGCCCCTGATTTGTTTCTCTTTGGTCTATGTTTTCCTTCTTCTATCTCTGCCTTTGATTATTGAGATATACATTGGATACATGATGTGAAAATACATTGCATTCCATAAATAAGATAATGACATACATATACGGTGGGATATTTCAACTTTGTTTCAGGCCAGAAACAATTATGGGGACAAAAACTGGAGTCATGACCAAACCACATCTTGGTAATTTGAGGAGCTTTTCCTTATAATAGGAAATTGAAATTATACAAATTTTCCTTATAAAAGGAAATGAAATCATTAAGTTTTTCCTTATAAGAGGAAATGAAAATTATAAAGGCTTTCTAAGTTAAGAAAAGAAAGGGAATGTCATGTTTTTCTATGCTTAAAGTAAAAGAAAAGATTTTAATTGTTAGGCCTATGGCTAATGAAAAACATTGCATATGATCCTTGTAAGTTTTTATTAATTTCTTATGAAAAATGATTGAAATTGTATTTTTTTTTTTTTAGAAATCACTGAGATTATTATCTCATCCCCTATTTTCTTATATATTATATTAGATAGAGGGGCTTGAAGCAAGGATTGTAGGCAACAGAGGATAAAATTCAATAGTGTTATTTTTGTTCAGTTGTAATTGTTTTATGTACTGATATAGTAGAAGATGATTATACACTATATATTATATAATTACATTAATATTTTTAAGATTATACTAATGACAGATCGCTTCTGAAATACTAAAATGTATATATTTAGTAATATATTCTAAATTCATGGTGATCAGTCTTACACACATATGATACTTTAATAACAACATATCCTGTATGCAAAATAAGGTTTAAGACTTTTTTATTTTAAAAATATATGAGACTGATTTGTGTACCAAAATTTTAAAGTACTTTCTTTATATTTCAAAATTTAACTTTTCTAACTTTTTATTTAATTTTTGATTTTATACTAATTGTGTTAAATGAAAAGGTCATAAGCAAGAATTTAAAAAATGTAAGGTGAGAGGTATAGATGTCACAGTGGCAAGTAGATTCCTTAATTTGAAGGTAGGGTGGTGGTAATGTTGGATCCGATGATTTTTTTTTTTTTTTATTAATACCAATTATTGTTTTTAATTGAGTCTATTAATTAATATTATTATTTTCGTTACTATCAACTCCTGATATTTAACTTTGTCTTTATTTTGTAAATATCAATAATTTAATTTTATGTGTAGTCATTCATTAATTTGTGTAAAATGAACAATTATGACATTTATTATGAGATAAATTAATTTATTGTGATAAACTGCAAACTAATTTTATAAAGAACAATAATTATCTTTCTTAACAAAATATTTTATAAATACTCTAAAAAATTTTGGGTTGTTCATATCATTAAAGAGTAAACAATGGTACAAAAATATATGAATAAAATTTTCATATCACTAATGCCTTTATAGCATCTTTTCCTTGAAACTCTATAACTTATCATAGCCTTGATACATCAAGTTTTCTTCGATCAATCCAGATGCAACTCACCTTGTTTTCTGAAAATTTTAAACAATTCTCATGAGTGTTTACCATCATTTCTTAATAAGAAACTTAAAATTAAATTGTGCTTACAAGAAGAAACTTATGTATCGAAGCAAATATTGAAAAAGTATTAAATTACAAATAGAGGAGTTTTTTTGTTGTTGAGGAAAAAAAGAGGACATTCTTATATAATTGAGAGAACACTTGCTTATTTTGTTGCTAAACTTCATTCTTTAATAACTAAATAATACTATAATAGAACTTATTATCAATTTAACTTACAAACAAACTAATTTAAAGTTGGCTTAATTGCAATTTTGGTCCCCTATTTTAGCTGAATCGCGAAAGTAGTCCCCCATTTTGTTTCTCTCTAGTTTTGGTCCCCAAACAGAATTTTGGTTCAAAATTTGATGAAATTTCATTTTTTTGCATTTATTTAAGTCACACCATACCTCAAGATCTCATTTGCAACAATTGTACTTGAAATCTATGATCATAAATGGTGTAGTACGGTTTTAAAAAATGAAATTTCATCAAGTTTTGGACCAAAATTTTGTTTTTGGACCAAAATTGGGAAGAAATAAAATGGAGTGACTAGTTTCACGATTAAGCTAAAATAGATTTATTTATTTGGTTTACATAATATTTTTATGCATAAATTATATATTCTATAAAAAAAACTAGTATTAGAAATCACAAGATTCAATTTTTGATATTTAGGAATTAAATTTGGTGTCAGAGATTTATAATATTCACATATATTGTATACCACCCATTTACTATTATTCCTTATGGTAAGTAATAACAATTAATTAATCCATTTAAAAAAACTAAATCCATTCTATTTCCAATACATGAAATAACAAAAATATATTAATTTAAAAATACAGTTATTATTTAAAAATAAAATATTAATACAAGATAAAATAACAATAATAAAATAAAAATAATTTAAATTATATATTGTTAGTGTAAAATATTTATCCATTGTCAATCAATTACAATTGGTAGATCATTAATAAAATTTGACTTTTATAACTACTTATAAAATCATTTATATGATCGATGGTGCGTGGAAATGAAACTAAAAAAATCGTATTAGGAAATAACAAGATTCGATTTTTGATGTTTAAGAAATGTACTTTGTGTTGTGGTATTTTCTATTCTCATGAATGGATACCAAGTGATATAATAGTTGAAGTAACATCGTTGATTTACAAGAAAGGGGGTTTGAATTGTAAATACTCCTTTTTTTTTAAAATTCCTGTTAAACTTTCAAGAAAACAACTCAAGATTGATCTTGGTTATGAAAAGTAAAACGGAGAACGTTCTTGGTTTTAATTGTAAAACAGAGAACGTTCTTTGATTAGTGTTAAACAGTAAATTCAGGTTTTCCCTTTTCTTAATCAATCAATATAGTGCAGTAAATAAGGAGAGTAGAGAAGAGAATACCACACACAAATTTATCCTGGTTCACCCAATGTGGGTTACGTCCAGTCCTCACACTGTGAGATTTTCCACTAAGTGTTTAAAACGAAGAACCTTCTTAATCTTACAACACCTAGTATAGACCAGCCTTGATCTATTTCAACCTCTATTACTTTCCACCCAGAAAGCAATGATAACACCTATCTAATCTTGATAGGAAACAATCTAAAACAAACTATGAGGAAACTCTTATAGTTTTAGTTTTTACAAATGGATTGATTTTGATAGAATCTGTTTTTGCTCAACTCTTGTTTGAGAATAGATTCTTTACAAATGATCTATAAGATGATTTCGCAGCTAGATCAAGAAAGAGCAACAACAACTGTTTTGGCAATTGCAGAAAAAGTTACTTCATCTGTTTTGCAGAAATTCAAGCTTTAAGTGAATGAGTATGATTGAATACTTAGTGCTCGAGTTTCTTGCCTTTCTTCATGATTGAGGCCTGCTATTTATAGGCTGGAAATGCACAGGATAAGCATGAAAGAGCTGTTGGAGAGGCCATGCTTTTCCTGGATTTAAGGCTGTACTTGAATAGACATTTCAAGCTATGACATAGCCTTTTTTAACTTTTGGATTTAGCATTAAATGCAGTACTGTACTTTACTGACAGCGTCCTTGATGTTTCTTCATTGATCTTGGATGATACATTCTCCATCTTGAGTCTTGAGTGCAGCTGGAGAGATTAGAAACGAATTGCAGGCTGAAACAGAGCTGATGCAGGACTGCTGTTGATGTGCAGAAAAACGGAGAACGTTCTTGTTTTTTGAGTGAACGTTCTTGAGCTTAAATAATCATTCTGGAGCTCCCGTTTTGATTAACCTGGATTTCTTTTGTGATTTCCTTGTCATATGTCATGATTGAGTGGGCTTTGTTGACTTTTGAATTTTTGGAATTCTTTAGGTCATCATGACTTTTGTCCATCTTTGGGCCCTTTTAATTTTGTGATTAAACATCCTTTTTGAATTTGGATTAATCCTACTTGTTCCTTGCCATGAACTGAATAGACTTGAATGTGTTTTCTGGGCAAATTCTTTGATAAAGATGTAGAACAGTTTTGAGCAACATGTTGTGATGAATGATTGAAAAAGCTGGAGATCATTCTTTGTTTTGCTGCAGAATGATCTTGTTTCCTATACTTTTCTTGATTCTGTCTTTTAATAGAATTCACTCAAAAACACCAGTTAAATTAACATAATACTTTTAGAATCATGATTAACTTTCTTAATTAACTTTTGTTTGTTTTCATCAAAACTTTAATTATAGAGTTTGTCTCAACAATAGTACGTTTTTGTATTACATTGTATTGAATCTTAATATACATATAGTTACTTTTTTACAAAAAAAAAAAAAAAATTAAGGTTTAAATTTTAGAAAATATTTGTTGTACACTAGTCATTTCCTATACCTCGTGGTTAATAATAAGAACGAGTTAACTCATTCGGAACAATAAATCCATTATGTTTAGAATATACTTATTATGTCCCTAAATATAAATCTCTATTGCTAATTTGCTAGCAATAATAGTTAAGTTCACAGGGAAGCAAACTATATTAAATGGAGCATGATTGAATTTGAAGCATGAACCTAAGAATAGTGTTAGTCCAATGAAAATCATGAAGCCAATTATTGGAACACCGTATACGTCATTTTGTTGGTCAAGTGAATGCTATAAGATGCTGCAATATTATAACACATATAAACATATTTATTAACTATATTTCATTTTTAACTATCATTTACCCACTTGACTTTTAGACAAATATTTTCTCAATTTTATTTTATTATTTGACTACAAATTTACTTTTAATTTCTCCACAACATATGTTCCTCTGTTCATTCAAACAAACTAATTTAAATTAAGAAATTGTTGAACTGTAGAACATAATCAACCCTCGTAGAATGGTTTTAAATTACAACTTGTTTAGACAATTTACACTTGCAATAGCATATATTTCCCAAACCTAGTTTTTGGCTTTGTTTTGGAGGATTGAATAATTTTTTAAGATTTTCAATCAATTTTTTTATAGTTAATTGTCTTGTTTGATTTTGTTACTAACAACGTGGTGTTTGTGAATCAAAGATGGGTTCTTGAAATTAATTGCATTTAGACTTGATCCTATCAGAAGCTTAAGACTAGAATACAATATGTATGAAATTGGAGGGAATAAAAGGCATCGATAATTAGCTAATCATGTGCATGATATGATTGAGATGACTAATGATAAGGAAAAGGGGATATGGGAATATGATGCAATTGACCTTCAAACCCTACACACTAGCATTCAGAGGCCTAAATAGAAGCTGCTAAATTTAAATTCAAGCCAATGATGTTTTAAATGCTGCAAGCAATTGGATAATTTCGTGGATAGCCTAATAAAGGCCCTCATTTGCATCTCAAGTAGTTTGTAGAAGTTGGTAGAATTAGTAACTAAATGTCCAAATGTATATATCCAGACTGCAACAAAGTTAATTTGACCTGTTAACATTCTTGTTGCTTATATAGACTTTTTAGGTAACTGAAGAGAGAAAATAACTTTGAATTTTATTTATGGAATAAATTTGGAGTTATTTTTTACATAGATAAAGTTTTCTCCTATTTTGAATTCGTTAAAGATTTTTTTTTTTCTTTCAACATTCTCATTTCTAAGCTATGTTGAAAGGTGGAGTTTGGAGAGAAGGATTTGCAAAAGGCAACTAATCCCTTTGCTATCATCCTATAAGCAGCTTCAGTGAAGTGAGCTCCATCCCAATTTATTAGTTTTGAGGTGTCTGAACAAACTTTCGCACCTGGCCCTCCACATGGAATGTTAAAATTGACATTGTATGGCCCATCTAATCCACAACATGCTTTCAAAATCTCATTTTTGTCGGAAGTAAAGCCTGCAATGTACATAAAACAAAGTGAAAGTTTAAATGAATTTAACAAAACATTGCCAAATAATTATTTTTTGATTAAAGAAAGTAAGAACAACACACACCATATTGTTGTGGTGCTTGATATAAACGTTTGGCATCATTGTAGTAGTCAAAATATATTATTTTAGCTTGAGAGTTCTTTTGTTGTAATGTCTTTATGCCATTTTTGAGTTGCTCGTTAAAGTACTCGACTAAATTATTGTAAGCTATCAAGCACCCAAATTCATCAAAGTCTTCTTTCTTTTTACTATCAACCATTGTCAAAAAAGCAGCATTACACCCTATTGGAAAGTTCCCAGGAACCACAAGCTCAATCGCTCCTTCTTCAATTAACGCCTAAGAAATGGAAAGAAAATAAAACAAAATATTTGTTAAATGTACTCATGTCCATGATTCATTCGATTATATCTTTAATGAAATATAATTTATAATGATTGGATCAATCATTCAAATACTTAAATATGACGTAACATACAGAGGTAGTATTTGTAATTGCTTCTACAATGATGGGGACAATTTCTCGAATTTCTGTAATAGTTTTATGACCGAAAGCGTACTGAATGACATCATTTCCACCTATCTCTCCAACAAGAAACAATGATTTTTTGAAGTAGACATCACACTCTGTTACATAGTGGAACAACAATTATGTTAAAAATATTGAGAAAACATAATTTATTTAACACAAATACATTAATCAAAGTAGTTATGATAGTTATAAAAAAATACTACTAATAATCAATGAGTTATAGTAAAACCTTCTTTGGTTTTACAGAGGGAGGATTTTAGCTCCTTAAACCATCCAAGTTGAACACTTAATGAGTTATTTGTCGATGGTACCATAACTCTACGATTTGTGAAAACCCTCCCTATATGATGACAAAGTAGTATTCACTCCAAAATCTACAATACATAACTCATACTTATTCGATTATCACAACTCAACAAGTCTTAGTTTGAATTCACAATATTCGTCCAAACTTATATATATATATATCGGTGAAACACAAAAAAAAATCTCAATATTTATTCTACACCACTCATAATGCACAGTCTAATCTTAGCAATCACGTAATAAGAAATCAACAAGTGGTGCAAGCAAGTAATATCACAATTTCAATTAAGTAGACAATAACACTCAAATACACATCATTCATACAATAACAATTAGTTTAAGGTTTCATAAAATCAAATAACATGCAATCTTGATATAATTCATTCACAATAATTCTATATGTTTCTAAATTTTATTTTAGTTATTACTATTACCATTCATATGACAATTTCCTCGTGCACACGACCTTCACATACAAAAACATTCAATGAAAATTTTAAACTAGATTAATTACCAATACATCTAATTAATTACCAATGAATGCAATTAAAAGTATTTTTTACCTTATGTACAACCTCATGACAGTAGCTCTGGCCTCCTTATGTTCGAGAAGTTCGTATAAGTGCTCCTTTTCGAGAAATTCATCATACTCATCTCTGAATATATCTTTATTCATGGGTACGATGCGCGAATCGTCGCTGCTACCCATATTCCTTTTTACTTGGATGTCAAGACACGCCCCGTATTTACCAAGGCATGGCTGACTTATTTTAGGAGCAGCAGCGACCGATTTTCCCCGATCCAGTTTTTTTCTTGCTGCAAGTTTGGCAGCTTTGTTACACTCCGGCCTTTGTGATTTGGCAGCTCTATTAACCTCCAATTTTTTAGGTTTGCTGCCTTTTTTTGATTGTACGGGTGGTTTATTTAATTGGATCTACAAAAATGAGGTTAAATGTTAGTTTATTGAATCTGAAAAAAAAATTGACAAGCCTTTCCGGGAGATGTAACTGATTCGTTTATGGGAATCTTTTTATCATTCCCTTTAGGCTTAATTTTCAGCATCCAAATATAAATTTGAAATTAAAGTTAGGAGCGGAAAAAAAATCAGCAATTAAATATATATATCAATTAAACATATACTTCAATTAATTAAATATATCTTATCGAGGGCAACAAGGTTTGTGGGTCATGCCACGTAACTACCAATAGTGTCGCCCAATAACTGCGTATCTCCATCGTTGTCCGGTATCAGCAACGGTGCAGTTGGTTCAAAAGCAACAATAGACGATACTTTGACATGGCCAGCAGGGATCGGAGTATTGTGCAATACTTCTCCCGAAGTATTGTACAATTTTCCTTTTCCCACCTTCCGATGAGTAGGCGAGAACAAGTATAGGACACATGGAGTGACACCCTAAATCAATAGTTAAAACTTAAGTACGGTTAATATATAAATTTGTTTAATATATAAGTAATTACATAAGAAAGTAAGTAATTAATTACATCGGGAATACTTTTGAGACTGACGTTGCAACTCGTGGTTTCACTCTCCATTAGTATTTCATGTTGGAGCTGATCCTGGAGTTGCTTGTCTTTGTTCGTATTCACCAATTGTGCCACTTGCTCTGTAAGTATTATGAGCTTCTCTAATACTTCCTCGTTGGAAGGTTTTTAGCGCTTCTCTTGAGGAAAAGAGCTTTTGGGAGTTACGCCAAATCCTTTCGCCCTAACCCGACCGGAATACTCAGAGACATTAAATAATTTACCAAGAATGTCCCTGCAAGTATCCTTGTTGCCCTCTTGATTTTCATAACTTTGTTCGATAATCTCCTAAAATACATGTAACATTAAAAAGATACGTTCAATAGCATTTTTAAAATACAATATTAAAAAGTATTCAAGTGATAAATACAATATTAAAAAATATTAAAGTGATAATATACTTACACAAAGTTCTACTACTTTTTTGACATTTTCATTATCAACCACTCCGTCTTTATTAACACGCGCTTTCTTCCATAATATATGACGATCCAAGGGTTGATCGGCTTGGGTGTCTTTTCGCTATTCGTTAAGATCATAAACAAAATAATACAAATTAGTTACACACTATAGTTTATAATACAAATTACTTCATTATATAAAAGTGATGTTTAATTACTTACAAGTTGTTGATCAAGGCGTGCATATCCCATACGTGATTTTTTTGTATGAGTGTGTTGGATTGTTTGCCCGTTCGCGATTTGCCTTACTAATATTCTATATAAAAAAAATAGCAATTGTGTAAAAATTTAAAATACGCTACGAATATGAATAATAAAACACAAATGCTAATAAATTAATCACTTACGACAAACACGGGGTCACAACGTTTGGAAACAAATGCACTCCATTCATCGTTTGATATATAATGTTGATATATTTTTGGAGCTTCAGCATTTGTGTTTCCTTCTCTATCTTTTAGATAGAAATTTGAGAGATGAGATCTAAATCCCCGAAGGATCATCCCAGCAACTCTTAAAACATAACACTTTTATCCCTCATCAAGAACAAAAGTCGTCTGCAATGAAAAAAATTATAAGTAAAGTATTTCAATGAAAAAATTATAAATGAAAAAAGAGTGGATCAAAAAATTTACTTCATTGTCATTCCATATTATATCTTTGGCATCCTTCAATGCCTTATCTCTGTAATCGTCAATCGTAATTGGGATATTTTGACGAACAACAGCCCCAATATAACTTACAAACATAGAGGTGTTGGGGTCAATTGGCTGACCACTCTCATTCCAGTCAACCTAATAAACTCATATAGAAAGTACATGTTATTAAAAAAAGATAAAAAAAAATACACGACAAACAGAGTATAGTATAGTATAACCTCAAACTTGGTGCCATTGCTCCTTGCTTTAATCACTTTTTGCATTATAGTTGCACCACGTTTGACTTCATTTCCATAAGTCTTAGTGGTGCCAACTTCATTTTGAAATTCTAAATCTTTGTTTGTATCCATTTAACTACAACAAGTTCAACATACAGTTTAGTATAACATCAACAAGCTCAAAATGCATCATGCATTGTTATAAACAAGCTCAACATGTATCAGTATATCTTAAACAAGCTCAACATGCATTTTAATGATTACAAAAAATTAATAACATCAATACCTGAATAATGGTTCTAAGAAAGATGAAATGTGAAGAAAAGAGGGAACGTAGAAAGTTCATAGAAATATGGTTCACAGAAATACGGTTTGAAAAAATACGTAATGAGGGTTACGTATTTCAATGAAAATATATTGTGTGCAACGGGAGATATGATCTTGGATGGAAATAAGGTTCGAAATGAAGGAGATGATCGTGGAAATAAGGTTTGTAATGGACGGGATTATAGGGTTTTGCAAAAGAAGAGAAGAATGATGAAGGTTGAGATGATAGTGAAGTTTATGTAATGAAGAGGAAACTGTAGTGGTTACTGTTATATATAAAACCCTTTTACAACGCTTTTTTAAAACCTTTTTACAGCGCTTGTTTGAAAAGCGCTCTAAAAGGCGTCCTTATTTAATTTTTTAAAAGGCTCTTTTACAGCGATTTTCCCAATAAGCGCTGTAAAAGACCTCATTGTTTTATTATGTTATATAATGTTTTTTTAAAGCCTTTTACAGCGCTTGTTCAAATAAGCGCTGTAAAAGGTCTCTTTATTTTATTTTTAAAAGAGTCTTTTACAGCGCTTATTTGAACAAGCGCTATAATAGACCTCCTTATTTTATTATGTTATATGAATGTTTTTTTAAAGCCTTTTACAACGCTTTTTTAAATGAGCGTTGTAAAAGGCCTTATTATTTTGTTATGTTATTTTTTAAACAAGCTCAACATGCAAAACCCACATAGTAGTAACTGGTCACCACCAAAATCTCTTCCTCTTCACCAAACTCTTCTCCTTTTATGCATCTTCTTCACAAACATCAAAGCTTACTCTTTCACAATTCAATCTCCACCTCAACACCCTTTTTATTTCTTTACATTCCCTTTCCTTCTTAAATCGAAACTTGGTCTTCAGGTTCATTGCCATGTTGCGAAAAATGGGTTTGAGTCTGATGTTTTAGTTAACAATGTGTTTTTGGGGATTCCCATGATGCGTACAAGGTGTTTGAAGAAAATCATGTTAGAGAAAGTCCTGTTAGGTGTTTGATGAATATTATTTTTAAAGCCTTTTACAGCACTTTTTCAAATAAGCGCTGTAAAATATCTAATTGTTTTGTAAATTTATATGAATGTTATTTTTACAACGCTTCTTCCGATAAGCGCTGTAAAATGTCTCTTTATTTTATTTTTAAAAGAGTCTTTTACAGCGCTTTTTAAAGTAAGTGCTGTAAAATGTCTCTTTATTTTATTTTTAAAAGGGTCTTTTACAACGCTTTTTAAAATAAGCGTTGTAAAAGGCCTCAGTACGTTATTTTTGTGTTTGGTTTATTTGGGTCCAATATTGGATGACTGTAACTCAGACATTTATTCCAATCGATTTGCCAATTGACTTGACTTGTCCCAGTAACTCAGATATTTAGTGAAAGTCGATGTGTCAATCGATTATGCAATATGTTTCTGATAAATGATGAACAAATTTATTCATGCAATCAATTACCTAATCGATTCTTTTAATGCATATATCAGAAACTGATACTCAGATCATATCATAATTGATTGAATAATCGATTACAATTGTTTTGTTCAAACAACGAGATCAAAACAATCGATTACCCAGTCGATTCACTTTCATTGACATAATCGATTTGTAACTCAGACATTTATTCCAATCGATTTGCAATCGACTTGTCCCAATAACTCAGATATTTAGTTAAAGTCGATGTGCCAATCGATTATGTAATATGTTCCTTTTGATGGCACTTAATTTACATTATATAAGTGGCATTATCATAACCAGTAGTAGCAGAAGCAAAAGAGACACCAGTAGCAAACTGTGAGATGTTATAACTAGGATCCAAATATGCTGGTATGTATGGTTTGATTCCAAAAGCTTCTGATATGAAATCTGTTGCTATTCTGCCATATTAGTATAAAACACTCAATTCAAATTACATGCATATTTATCACACTAATTCAGATTACATGTATGGCTTACATAAAACAAGTAAACATGTACATTAAGATGCCCTTCTTCTTTTCCTGGTGGAATTCACATTTGTTTGTCCATTTACAATACGAAACGATGGATTAATCCAAATTCCCTCATCATGATCATCTCTAAGATATAAACCATTATCAGTTGAATCAATTTCATGTGGTTGTTGTGATGTTGCAAATAAAAGATCATTACCAACATCTTCATCATTATTGTTATCATCACTTATTTTATTGGTCGATAGGACAACAGACCATTTATCATCAGAAGGATCAGTGACATAAAACACTTGTTGAGCTTGCGACGCTAAAATAAAAGGCTCGTCTTTGTATCCCACCCTATTATAATCGACAAGCAAGAATCCTGACTCATCAATCCGAACGCCATTATTATTATCGGCCCACTTGCAACCAAATATAGGAACACGAAACATTGTGTAGTCTAACTCCCATATGCACTCGATAACCCCCAAAATATGATAGATTTGCATATATTGGGTTTTTGTCTTTTGTACTTGAGACATGCATCGCTTCAGCTACGAGAGTGACTCCACTATTTTGCATAGTGATCTGATAATCTCGTTCTTTGGTATAAAATATGTAGCCGTTAATAACATAACTAGTGTAAGAAAAGACATGTAAGCTCGAACCATTTGCTAGCTACCTCAATCTCTATGAAATTGATTTGGGGTCTATATCAAATTTTGACTTTATGTGATATAGTTAGTAGTCTCCTTCCAATTATCCCTTCTCCTGATATTCTTCCTGAATGACGAGACATGGGAAGCCCTATGGATTCAACATTGGACAGATATTCAGTACAAAATTCAGCAGCCTCTTCAACAATGTATCGTTCAGCAATACAACCTTCTGGTCGGCTTCTACTTTTTACGTGCCCTTTTAATATTTTCATATATCGTTCTATCGGATACATCCATCTCATATAAGCTGGCCTACAAAGTTGTGTCTCCTTAACCAGATGAACAGTAAGGTGAACCATTATATCAAAAAACGATGGTGGGAAATACATTTCAAGCTCACACAAAATAACAACAATTTCCCTCTGCAATTTCGGAAATTTCTGAGGGTCGATCACTTTACTACAAATTTCCCTGAAGAAGAAACATAATCTAGTTAAGGCTAGTCGAACTTTTTCAGGTAAAATGGAACGTATACATATTGGTAGCAAATGCTCCATTAGAATATGACAATCATGGGTCTTCAAACCTTTTAACTTGAGGTCTTTCATACAAACAAAATTTTTAATGTTTGAAGAGTATCCTTCTGGAACTTTAACTTCATGTTGAAATTTACATAAAACAATTTTTTCCTTTCTAGATAGAGTATGAGCGGCTGGAGGTAGATATGTGCAATTTCCTTTCTTTACTGGAGCCAATTCATTTCTTATTCCCATATCGACCAAGTCCAATCTTGCATTGATGTCATCTTTAGACTTTCCTGGAACATTGAGTAACGTACCAATAACACTATCAAATACATTTTTTTCAATATGCATCACATCGAGGAAATGCCTTATATACAATGACTTCCAATATGGCAATTCAAAGAAAATTGACTTTTTCTTTCGCCCAGTTTTGACCAGCTCTCCCGCAAAAGGTTTATCAAATTTATTGGTCAAACCTTGTACTTTTTCAAGTATTTGATATCCAGTCGGTGCTAAAGGAGCTTTACCTTCCTCTGATTTTCCATTGAATGCATTTCTCCACCCACGATACTGATGACTATAAGGTAAAAATCTATGATATCCAAGAAACACATTCTTCTAACAATGTTTCAACCGCATCCAATTTGTACTCTCTTCACATATAGGACATGCGCACTGACCTTTAATGCTATATCTTGATAAATTACCATATGTTGGAAAATCATTAATTGTGCCGAACAACATAGCCCTCAAATTGAAACATTCTTTCTTATACCCATCATAAACTTCCTCACCTGTCTCCCACATACGTTTTAAATCTTCGATTAAAGGAGTTAAATATACGTCGATATCATTCCCCGGTTGTTTGGGTCCAGAAATTACCAGAGACAACATCATAAACTTACGCTTCATACATAACCAGGGAGGTAGGTTATATATTACCAAAATAACAGGCCACGTGCTATGTGAGATGCTTTGAAGACCATGTGGATTCATTCCATCAGTAGAAAGTGCAAGTCTTAGATTTCTTGACTCTATCCCGAATTCAGGATACTCGTGATCAATTTTTGCCCATTGTGGGGAATCTGCAGGGTGTCGAAACATTCCATCTCTAATTCTTTCATCTGCATGCCATGTCAAGTGTTTTGAATCTTCTTCACTGCGACACATGCGCCTAAATCTTGGTATTATAGGAAAATACCACACGACTTTTGCTGGAGTAGATTCTTTCTTCTTATATCGAGAGACATTGCATTTCGGACACACCTTAAGTAGTTCATATTCATTTCAAAATAAAATGCAATCGTTAGGACACGTATGAATCCTTTCGTAACTCATGCCAATAGAATACAAAATCCGTTTAGCCTCGTAGGTTCGACTGAGAAGTTCATTATCATCTGGCAACATATCTTTTATGAGTGTTAATAATTATGTAAAGCTTTTATCAGACCATCCAATACTCGCTTTTAAGTTGTACAACTTTAATATCGCCAACGGTCTTGTGAATTTATTACAACCATTATATAATTATTTCTCTGCATCACTCAACAAACTTTCAAACATTTTAGGACAATCTCGAAGATCTTCTTCAACTGCTTTTGCGATCTCATCAACTCGTTCCGGCTCATATATATCTGTATCGAAGTCAGTTGAAGCATATGTCGAACTTTTCTCAAAATTAATGTTTCCTTTTTTTTCTCACCATGTCTTATCCAACATGTGTAGCTTTGATCAATTCCATTACATACTAGATGTCCTTCTAATTCATCTTCTCTAACACGTTTTCCAAAATAACATTTTAAACAAGGACAAATGACTCTATTTGAATCTTTTGCATTCTTCACTGCAAACTCAACAAACTCCTTCACTCCAATTTCATACTCTTTTGACAATCGATTGGCAGACATCCATTTCCTATCCATATTATACGACCTATATAAATGCAGTTACAAAAATAATAAGCTTTCAAAACATATCAACAAGTTTCAAAAAGAAACCAATATCAACCACTACAAGAAAAACACCATTTTGTGGCCAACTTTATAAATATTTTGTGGCCGAATAAAACCCTCACAAATTAGTGACCGAAAAAGCCCTCACAAATGCCAAAATTGAAATTGGTCTTTATTTTTGGCTGAAAAAACCCTCACAAAATCCAGTTAAATATTTAAGGATTTTGTGAGGGCTTTTACAGCCACAAAAAATCAATTTGTGAGGGCCAAATCCGTCACAAAGGACTGACGTGACCAGTGGCATTTGTGGCTGCAAAGGCCGCCACAAAGGAATGGGCACGTGGACTTTGTGGCTGTAAAGGCCGCCACAAAATTTTAAACCTACTTGGACTTTGTGGCTGCTTTGGCCGCCACAAACACTCAAGGTAACACTATATATATTTTTCTCCCCTCCTCCTTCATTTTTTCACATCCAACTTCTCTCTAAAATCTTATTCTAACTATTCTCTCCTCCTTCTCTCTACACAAAATATTTTGTTATTAATTTAAATATTTTATTATTAATATTTTATTATTTAAATTAATCTTTAATTTTAATTTAAATATTTTATTTTAAGTTTTTAATTAAATTAAGATTAGTTTATTATATATTAAATTTAATTTATAATTACATTATATTTTAAATTTAATTTAAATTTTAATTTAATTATAATTTTAATTTAATTATAATTATAATTTTAATATTATATTTATATTAATTTATTATATATAATATTATAATAAACTATTAATTTTGAATTTAAAAATTAATTTATTAAATACGTATTATTTTGTGGCGGCCTAAGCCCTCACAAAATATATTATTTTTTAATTAGGATGACATTTGTGGCGGCCAAAAGCCCTCACAAAGGAGGGAGAGAATTTGTTGCGGCCTGGGCCCTCACAAAGGTCCAATCAGAAAAATTCAGCATGTCCTTTGTGGCGGCTTATGCCCTCACAAAGGCAGACTTTTGTGGCTGCAAAAGCCTTCACAAATGTCTGTCTTTTGTGGCTGCAAAAGCCCTCACAAATGCCAACCTGTTTCAGGCACTTTGTGGCTGCAAAAGCCCTCACAAAATCCACCTTTGTGGCTGCTATTTGCCCTTTGTGAGGGCTTTTAGCCCTCACAAAATCCATCATTTTTTGTACTGAACTAACAATTTCAAAACAGAACA
Organism: Cicer bijugum; assembly: GCA_037974875.1. Lineage (NCBI taxonomy): Eukaryota > Viridiplantae > Streptophyta > Magnoliopsida > Fabales > Fabaceae > Cicer > Cicer bijugum. Next base: position 1,633,912 of record JBBPBT010000623.1, read on the forward strand.
GATCATGTTGTATGAGTTTTTGACTAGTAGAAGAGATTTAATATATATATATATATATATATATATATAACAATTTTTAGTTTTCAATTATTAAAAAACTAAAGATTTTTTGACAAAAACAAATTAAAAAATACTTGAGACAACGTAGATGGCCGCACAGTACGTAGAGAATATAAGGGTTCCCAGCGTAGAACAAAGCGCATGAATTTAATTATTTGAAAGATGTAGAGGATATGAGGGTTCCCAACGTATATAATTATTTGAAAGATGTATTTTACAACGCTTGTACTAAAAGCGCTGTAATAGGTCGTTAAATTCAATGAAAACGCATGTATTTTACAGCGCTTGTGAAAAAAGCGTTGTAATAGGTAGTTAAATTCAATGAAAGCGCATGTATTTTACAGCGCTTGTGAAAAAAGCGTTGTAATAGGTAGTTCAATTATTTGAAAGCGCATGTATTTTACAGCGCTTGTGAAAAAAGCGTTGTAAAATAATACGCGAAAGTGCTTCATTTTACAGCGCTTTTGTGAAAAGTGCTGTAAAAGCCTTATAACATTATGCGCAAACGTTATATGACCCTACAACAGCGCTTGTCAGTAAAGCGCTGTAAAAGGCTCCGTTATTTTTAAAATATATTTACAACAACGCTTGTGTTTAGCAAGCGCTGTAAAAGAGACGCTGTTAAATGTCATTTTTGGCGTAGTGAATAAAACTCGACCGTACGTAATAAGCCCCGAATGAATCTCTAGAAATTATGGCATTTTCATTCGTCCCACATTAAGAGCTATGGAGAATACAAAAGGTAACAATGACATGAAATACAACATTTTATGAAAAGAAAGAAAAAATGTCACAAACATTTGACAACATAGCACTGGTATAACTAGGAATTGACCACAAGATTTCCTAATTGAAAACTCATGAGTGATAAGAACACGGCTGAAGGCAAAGAGCAGTGGCTAATCCCTTTTTTTTTATGCACTTATATATATATATATAGGTTTTATTATTATTATTATTACAATTATAAGCTCACTCATTTAACACTAATTTAAAAGACCAGTGCAACAGTATTCAAGTTTGTTTCTTGTTTTATTAATTTTTATGTAAATATAATTTTTAAAATAAAACAAAATTCAATATTAATAATTTAAATATATTACTAAGCCAAGCACATAAGGTAACCGCGAAAGAAATCAAGCACATGTTAAACACACTGATAATAGTTGTGTATCATTATATCATTAAAATATACTAATAAGAAATTGAGGTGTTATAACACATTTATTATGTAGAAAATAAATAAATTAATTCCATGACGTCTAGTTGTTATATTGAGATATACTACTTCGACGAAGTGAGTAATATCTCATCATGTGAAGCACCAGATCATTTAGTGTTGAATACAAGACTTATTCGTGTGTAGTTTAAAATTTATCTTATATAGAGTTTAAAATTCATCTATATATAAAGTATAAGACCCAATTATATAGACCATATAGTACCCATTTATATAGACCACATATTTCATACAAGATCCATCCATATGGAGCATAAGCTCATCTTAAACACATTCAATAAAAATAATTCTTTTTTTTTTTAATCATCTTCATAAAATCATATTTACAATATAATATTTTATTTAAATATATAATAACAACAATCATTCAAAAACACATAATAAAATAATCTTTTAAATAATACATATTCAAACAATCATTACAAATAAAAAAAATAAATAAACTGTAATTCAACAAACAATATAGTAAATAAATTAATTCATAATCTATTATTTCAGTTCATAAAATTTCAATTTTAATAAAATTAAGTTTTAGATTTTCAATAAAATATTTTTATTAAAAAACATTATTCAAAATATAAACCATCGTTGATAAATATCTTTGCTATGCTCTATATTATTCACTATTAATCGCTATCGCTATCGCTAGTTCGATGGCGGTTCCACATATTGGACACTTTGTTTCTCATCATAACAGATCGCTTCAGTGTGCTAATTAGAACATGAATCGTTGCTAGTAATGTCATCCATTATGCAACTAATCACCTATAAACACAACGTGACTTATATATTTCATGCACAGTCAACTTCATGATCATAGTACTATTTACAATCCATCATAATTAATATAGATATTTTATTAATTTATTTATTTTTAATATTCAATCATTAACACTAACACTCTTAAAAATTACTATGATTTGCATTTATAACAAAATTATAAACACATGACAACAAATAAAATAATAATAATCTATAATTTAGATTATTTTTAAATTTTTAAATAAGAAATTTTAATTGTTTTTAATAATTGATTACGTCTTGAACTTTCTCTAAATATTCTATGTTATTTCTATCAAGAACTTCCTCCGAACATTCTATGTTGATTCTGTTTGAAACTTCCCTCTGAACATCTCAATTCGATTCCACAACTAGGATTTTCTCCAATTAAAATTCCCTTCAATTGTGATTCCCTATGAATGGAACCTCCCTCTAACTGAAACTTGTTTGTGCCTTGAATTACCTATGATTGAGACTTCCCCTTGTCTTAAACTTCCTATGATTGAGATTTCCCTTAAACGGAAACTTTCCTCTAACCGGGGATTTCCTTTGAAGAGGAACTAACATTTATGTATTATTTTTAATTAATTATGTTAAAATTTGTCAATTAATTAGAAATTGGATTGATAACAAGAAATGTTTGATAAACATAATTTCATGATGTCCATTGTTTTGATTGAAATTGTTACCGTGAGATACGAAGGTGTTTCAATAATGAAATATTAGTAAAGGAAGAACAATTGGGAAGCTGTTGTGGTAAAAACCTACCTTACACAACGAAAATTATCACAATTGGGATGTTTGTTATTTTAACTATTCTCATAATTTAATAATCTTTTAATTTGATTTTTTTTGAAAATATTATTTTAGTGATAAATAAATAAGTTAAAATAAGTGTATAATTAGTTGGGTCTTGTAAAAAAAGAATATCATAAAAAATTATTATAATAATAAAATAAAGTTAAATGAGTATGTTATATATATATATATATATATATATATATATAAAGAGTCAAATATAACCTAACATAAGTAAGTAGCGCTATAGTAGAAGAGAGGAAGAGGTGTCGCACCTTGAGAGAAAAAGGATAAAAAAATAATATTGCTAATTTATCAGTATCCATAAAAGATTCTTCGATTTCGTCCAAATTTTAGTATGTTGTTTTACTCGTTTAATTAGTCAATTAAATCTACTTTCTGATATTTTTAACCTTCTCAATTTCTCTCTAAAATACATGACTTATTCGTTTAACAAATTCTTTACGTTGCACCATTCTTCTTCACTGTAAATCAGATTTGAGTAAAATCAATGTCAAAACGATCGTGTAAAAAGCGGTTATATTATTCATTGATTGGTTTTCTGATTTATGATAAGTTTCCTTAGCCGAATTTCAAAATTTAGGTTTTAGAGTGTCTTCTAATAATTTATTTTGACATTCACCCATAAAATGTCGAGTTAGATCTATTAAATGGCAAAGAGTCAAACGACAAAGGTTGTTTGCTAGTGGAATTGTATTCATGTGGGAAAGTGTTGCAATAAGGTAAGGGATGGGACAATGTTTGAATTCATGAGAATAATATATTGTGAGATGAATGGAAAAACTGTATTTCTCAACGATTTATTCGGGGTTTGCTACGTACGACAATAGTGCTTTGAGAGATAAATTAATTAATGTAGAAATATGAGGATTCTGATAATGTCGAATAAAAGATAAATGCATTGTATGATATATGTTTATGTGATGATAATGATGATTTTTTATTGACGATAGTGATGTTATAAATCTGTGATGAATTTATATGATGATCATGATTATATATGATTAATAATGTTATAAAATTGTGATGAAAATATTGAAATACCCATAATTGATGAAATAGTGATGATATTATTTTGTCATCATATTGGTAGGGTCTGACAAGCCTAGTAATTCTTGGGAAGTACAACTGAATGAGTTTGATTGTGGCAGTCTGATGTTGAGCCTTATGGCAAGATTGTTAGACCTTGTAGGTATTCGGGTGAGGAATTCCTAAGTGACTTAGAGGTATCCAAATTTTAACATCAAAATTTATTAACATATACTATCAACATGATTTCAAAATTCACATACTTCATTGTTTGTGTTTGATTGACTTGACTTTGCGTATGCGAAATCGCAGTTACTACAGGTTACTGAGTCTTAAAGTTCAATTTTAGATGTTTTGCTCTGATAGGTGATACCGAAAATGAAAGTCATATAAAATTATATTTTATTTATTTAATTAGAAAAAACTTTTTGTTTGAAAACCCTATAAGTATTAGTAAACTTTTGAAATTCTAATCAATTCAAATTTATGGAGATTGTACTATTTTATAAGAGGAAAAAGTTTAAAGTGTTGCTTCTCAATTTTGAAAAATGTGATATCATAAATTAGTTATAAAAGTTTTATTTTCTTGAAAACATATTTTTTTATCCGTTGCGAATTAAAGTTAAATATTCTTGTATAAATTGTTACATATTATTTTGAGGTTTAGGGTGTGAGAATATCTGATAAGAAGACAATGTCACGAGAGTGAAGAGAAGCCTTGAGGTTCTTTGACATGTTTTTTTCCCTTTTTCTTAATTTTTTTTATGTTCAAAGTTTTTTATTTCCTAGGTATTCTTTCTCTCAAACCTTCACTTATTTTTTTTACATATTCTTTTATAAACATGATTTTTTTTATTAAAATATGTTACTATAAAACTAATTAGACTTGTAATTGCCCATGGGTACAAGTGAACTAATTCGTTAAAACAAAATTCCATTTTTAATTTTATTTCAAATCTCAAATTTTAATCGATAACAAAACTTGCAAAATTATAACTCTTCTTTTAGATATTTTTTTATTAGTTGGATAAAATTGAGTTACAACACCAATAAATTATGGCAATTTTTTCGGAATTATCTTGGTTCAAATAACATGAGTCCAATTGATAGACAAGATGACATAAATAATATATAGGATATGACTATCATATTATGTGCTTGTTTAGTGTTTGATGAATAAAATATGATAAATCATTTCTTAACACTATTATATATCTCTCTATTTATATTCTTATCCTGAATATGAAGAACATCTAATAAGAATAATAATTTATTCAATTATATTTTTATAAAATAATTTAAAATATACAAAATTAAAATATAATAAAACATAAATATAAATCAAGAAACAACAGCTTATAAGTTAGGTATTCATAACATTATTGGTTATTTTATAGAGAGCCTTTATGTCTAGTGGTCTCATTTCTAACAATTATCTTATAGCTTATGAGTTTTTCCATCATATGAAGTATAATTGTAAGGATAAGAATTGTATTGTTGGATTCATAACAAATATGGTTAAAACTAAGTTGAGTGAAAACTTCTACATAAAACTCTTATTTTTATTGGATTTTATGTTGATCTTATTAATATTATTATGAGATGTGATACCTCTATTCCTTTTACCATTTTTGAAAAATGATAACTCTTCTCATCATTTTAATGCTCAAATGGGTCTTAGACAAAAAGATCGCTTATATTTTTATCATTTGTGTTAAAATTGTCTAAGATCGGTTAATTCAAGTCCAAGATTGACATTTAATCCAAAGGTTCAAGATCACTAAGAGAGCTCTAGAAATCTCTTGCTTATTTTTTGTGGAGAATAGTTTAACTTCTTATGAAGAATATTACGCAATGATATAGTTTAACTTCTTATGAAGAATATTATGCAATATATAAAAGCTAGATCTTAAATAAAGAAAAAAGTTTAACTACTTTTAATATGAGGCTAAATTACATTCATGGTTCTTTAATTTAATTTTAGGTAACGTTTTAGTCTTTTATCTTTTCTTTTTTCTCGAGTTAGTCCTTTATTTTAATTTTAAGTGACAATTTGATATTTTATGTTTTAAAAATTCAACAATGTTATCCTTTTTTATAAAAAAAATCTTGAAAATTTTCAACAAAACCCATAAAATTAATAATCATCTTCAATATAATGCAAATTTTATCAAATTCATAACTCAAATATTCAAATACACTCATATTTTCATCTCCAACAACATCAAATAAAGAATGAAAATATGAGTTTATTTCAAGATTTAAGTTATGAATTTGATTAAATTTGTATTTTATTGAAGATGATAATGAATTTTATGGGTTTTGTTTGAAAATTTTGATGATTTTTTTGAATTTTTGTAAAAAAAAGGACAACATTGTTGACATTTTAAAACATAAAATATCAAATTGTCACTTAAAATTAAAATAAAGGACCAACTCGAGAACAAAAAAAGATAAATGACTAAAATGTTACCTGAAATTAAGTTAAGGGACCGCAGATGTAATTTAACCTTAATATGACTTACTTACGTAACACCCTATCTTACGAAGAAACCTTAATTTCTAAGAAATTTGACTAATTCAAAAGAGTTTTTCAAAATATATGTGATACTTCAATCCTATTTCCAATTTTATACTATTAGCCCATTAGGCAACTTTGTTTAATCGATTAATGTGACTTTCTGTCAAACTAATCGATCAGGTATTTAAGCTAATTAATTAAATTAATTGATTATTGTATTATGCAAAGTTAACAAATCTAACTTAAAATGATATAATCTCATTCACATCCTTATCTAGTGATATTCATGATTCAAGCCTAAAATATATAATTGAGGAAATATTTAAACCTAAAAAACCAAAGCATACAAACATTACTTACATATAGGAGGTGAACCTTATTGGAGCCACAACATAAACTCTTCGGCCTTTTTTTTTTCTTCTCAGAAATTGAAATTTCTATCTATTAAATAAGAACCACTATTTGATATGTCAAACAAACCCTTTGGAGCTTTGGAAACAATATGAATTTTGACCCTAGCCTTTTAGACGTTGTGCTAATTGTGATATTCTAAACCTCTACACAATTATTTTATTTAATAACTAATCTCACTACGTAGTGGAAAATACAAATTACAAAAACTTCTATTGTTTAAAATTCATAGTGGTGAAATATGTCACATTACTCTACTTTCTTAAGTTCTCAAAAACAAAATGAAGTTCAATCTATTTCATTTTAGAATAGTTGTTAACGGAATCACATTGACCAATAAAGTCGTTAAAGTATTAAGTTTGCAAAATATCTCAGAACTTATTACACACAACACGAAGGGATTCCAATGAATAAAATGCTTTTAAAGTAGGTTTAACTTGACTCCATGAGAGATCACCTCTCTTTGGATATATTGAAAAAACACTCAAATATATTTGATTGTTCCCACAACTCAACACGGGTCTTTTTAGCATGTTAATATTTATTTATTTTACATATATTTTCAAAAAATATGTTTATTTAAAATAGTTAGTTTAATGAATGTTTATTTTGATTGTAATGTAAGAAATATAAATTTTAAAATTAATTTATTCAAAATCATAATTTTATCATAAACATATCATAGTTTTCTATCATCACCACTACAAAAAAATTGACCTATCGTGACACTCAATATTTAGTGATATATATTTGTTTGTCACTATAGTTACTTTTAGCTACGGAGAGAGTGTCACAAATGCTGAAATATTTAATATTAATGTAACTGAAATATTAATTTAATATTAATGTAAAAAAAACTGAAATATTAATTTAATATTAATTTATAATAACTTAAAAAAAAAACTGAAATATTAATGTAAAAAAATTAATTCACCCATTTCACAAAAAATCATTTCACTCCACGTTACCTTCACCACCAGAAAATCATTTTGCCTTCATTCACCAAAAATAGCCTTCATTTTCATTCTCTTCAATGCCCACACGTGAGAAATTTTCAAAGTAATTTTCGTTCTTCAATGCAATGCCTTCATTCCATTTCAATCTCTGAATTTCTTTTTCCCTATTTCTTCTCCTCTCAATTTATTTCCCTGTTTCATCTCAGAAATTGTCAAAGTGTTCAACTATTTACAAACGATTTACAATTTTGTTATTCAAACTCATTGATTCAGATTCAAATCCAGATTCAGATTCAAATTCAGATTCAACTTCAGATTCAGCGAGATTCACGAGTAAGTATTTTTTTTTCCGTTTTTAGCAATTGTTTTTCCTTTGTTGCGGTTTAGGGATTCAGCGTTTATATTTTAAAATTGTTTTGAGGTTCTTCTATTTTCATTTTCAAGTTCAAAATGAAGTGGAAGATTAAAATGAAGTGTTTATCGATTGGAATGTTAAATCATCGAGAATTCTTTTTTTCTTTCAATATTCAATTTATTATTTATTTTCTTGATCCATATTGGAATCAAATTTCCTTCTCTTTTTGCATAATTTGTTGATTTCGAATGCTGGTGAATAACTTTTTGAGTCACGAGTAAGATGTTGATTTTTCGTTTTACCAGCATTTTATATTCCTTATTAATCAAATTCCTTTCGAACGGTGGAGTTTGAAGTTGCATTTGCTTGATTGTGGAGATTGATTTGATAATGCGAGTGGTAGATTGACAATTTCATTTCATGTTGTTTCAAACTTTTGATTTCTGATTTTGAAATTGTGAAATCATATTGTTTGTTGTACTTTATGTAATATTTAGCACATCTTGTTAAGTTCCAACCTCCCTGCTCCCTTCCTAATTGTAGAAAAAAGTGAAATCAATAACTAACAATGCAAACAATAAAGGCTACCTGCAAGGAATTTTAGAAAAGTCGCTTCCACCAGTGTTCGTGGCTTAACTGTCAAGGCAAACAACATTAGTAACAAATAGCATCATAATCTAATTCAATTCATTACTTGGGGAAGGCATCAAGTATGAATTCTTAATATATGATATCAGAAAATATTATGGAAAATATTGTAAGATTGCTGACTCTACTTAGTGAGATAAGGCTTGGTTGTTGATGTATTGTAGATGGGATTTTTTTTTGTCATCTGCATCTCCTAAAAGTGACAGAAAATCCTCTTTTGTTGTTTTTGTCAAGACAGTTGCTCTTTTATGCCTGCTGATTGAACTCTCATCTTGTACCTTCAATTCAAAATCCAATTAATGTTCAACTCATTGAATTTTTTTATGACATCTTCAACAATGTTAGTATTAGTCTTTTTTAAAGAGTTTCTGCATAATTTATTTGGATTTATTTTCTAACATAAACTATTATTTTGAAATATTTTAAAGAACACTCTGATAAACTATTTTCAACTTCAAATAAGCTTATTACAATAGTTTATGTAAAAAACTAACACTATGAGAATAGTTTAATCATGTTCTTTTTTTTTTACTATAGAACAAATTAACTTATACATGAGGCTTACTATGACAAACATAGCCAGACTTAGATATTCTACAGCAGCATAACAGCAAATACATCCGAAATAGTTGATTATCAGAGTGGATTGAGACATTTTCATGACTCAAAACATGGTTTGGTCTAATCAAACAGCTGCAATTTTTTGTAAAACTTACCTGATTAATATGTAGGTGACAGTACATGTTTGCATGGAAGAACCACCGGAGCTACCTAATGGTGCAAGTGTCTTGAGACAATTGGAAGATCATGGAATAGGTAATGGGTCACCATGAAAAAAGAAAAGCATTTTGTTCACAATACCTTATTGGCAACATAATGTTCTTCGTCATAATCTTGATGTAATGCTTTTTATAACAGATAGCTACACAAATGGTCATTCAATATGGATGGGGACCTGATGATAGTCCTGCAATTTATTATTGCAGGAATGCGGTATAGACCTTTCTTATATGCTTCCCAAGTGTCATAATGTCATTGATGTGGTTGTAATGCATATAGGTTATGTGGTGTTGAATTTGTGATTTCTATGCATCAATTAGACCACATTCACCTCTATTTAAAATGGCATATAGAATAAACACAATAAATGTTAATCGATATGATTGCCAATTCTAATCCTAATAATAGATGCTACCTCCATTCCTTTTTAAGTGTTGTTTAAATTTATTTTATTCAAACTAGGAAAATCAATAAATTTTTTTTGTTGAAACTATGCCTCTTTTTTGTTTGCTGTCATAGGTTGGTGCATTAAGCATGGGAAGTGACCATGAGTATGTGATGGCAGCTAAAGTTGAAAAGGTAGCCATATTTTAGTAAAAATTTAACTTCTTCTAAAAGAAAACATCTAATGTGATCTCTTGTAATATTCCTAGATGTTTGATATGGCATATCTGAAAGCAAGAAAAATGCTGCAGAGAAATCGCCTGGTACTAGAAAAGATTGTAGAGGAATTACTTGAATTTGAAACTTTGACTCGAAAGGTACATTTTTAGCGTCTGAGATGCTGAGTTTGGTATTTTGTCTACTTGCTTTGATACTTTTCTTACACATTTCGAGTATGAATTTTCTATTTTTTTGGTGGAAATTCAGTAACTTGAGAAAAGTTATCCATATAGATATCTAATCTCTTGATCTTACGTGCTATTTCATTCTTGTATTCTGTTTTGAAATCCATTTACGGGGCTTGCAAATATAGTATGGTAGTTTGTTTGGTTTCATGTTTTAGCTAAACCCAATTTGTTCATATTTTGTGGCCTGGTTGTATTAATCAATCCCTGTATTATTTATTTATTCGAGACATTCTTGTCTATTTAGTCTGAATATTTTTAATTACCAATAACTACACAAGATGCTTTAAAATTTGTTTAATGAACTTAGCTGGCTCCATTTGTACAGTCTTCTCCAATGACATTTTGATTTTTGGTGGTTCTATTGAACAGGTGAATGGAGACAACATTGGGTAGGGTTTTGGGTTCCACATTTTGTTTTTTGAAACTCACTCGTGATCAAGTTCTCTCTCTTTACTTGATTTTGGTTTATCATCAAAATTTTGATTTTTCTTATGAAACGAGTTAATTTTGTTGTGATCTCTCTGAAATTTGATGTAGGAATTGAAATGGCAGCGAATTCTTCTAATGGAGATCACCAAACAATGCCTAAGCAACCTCTTTTGTCATCTCCCCCTGTGTTTGCCCAAATTCTTTCAGGTCAGAACAAAATTCAATTTCAGCACTGCCATGAATGTTCTCTTGCCATATACCTCACTGGTTTTTCAGCATGCTGTTAGCCTCTCTTCTCTCATATATTCATTTATTAATGTTTTTTGCTTTTCAATTTTCACTTCATTTCTTGATAACTAGATTTTAGATACAATGCTCTTTGTATAAATTTCTTCCTAATCTGTTATCACTTTTATATAAATTTGCATAAGTTCATAGCTTTTTCTACTTACTGAAATTCACAGCATCATTTTCACTATTTAACTCCGAATAACTAAACTTGCTTTCAATTAAGGAGAATTGAAACCATGTAATCGAAAAACCATACTTCAATAACTAACAGGACAGAACTCGCTATTGTGAAATGTAGCAGCATTTTCATACACAATTCTTCTAAGAGTAGTTATTCCAAAGACAATCCACTCAAAAGTATCTAAATCATGTAATTATTAGTTTGTGTGTGTCTAAATCATGAACTGACGAGCTTAGTAGTGTTAATTATTAGTTGAAAGTCATTTCTTGATTAAATTAAGCGATCTTATGATTGTTTGGTTTTTATAATTTTTGTTAATTATATATATCTTTTATTGTGTGACAGGGCTTTAGGAGTTGGTTTATCAAATTTGAAATATTTCTCAAAAGCAAGTGTTGCAGGACAAAGAATAATGGAATGATAGAGTTCCAAAGATAGATTCTAAAAACATGGAAGGAGAGATTTTAGAGAAAATGTTAGGATAAGTTGAAATTAAGAATTTATTCATAACTGGAGAAATATATCACTTTTGTAAAGATTTTATGATCTACTTAGTGGAGAAATATATTTTTTTATGATCTAATTTCATTACAATGTTGTCACAAAGATATGATACTCATGTTAGTGCTATAATTAAAATTTTATTAATGCAAGTAATATTCATTTAATAAAATTAATAAAATAAATTATATTTTATTGTATGTTTTAATGATATTAATTGATAAAAATAAATTAAAATTTTAAATTTAATTTATTGGTAATAATAGTTTAGAATTTCAATTAATAGGGAGATAAAATAAATTTAATTTAATAAATAATAATAAGTTTTAGTGACATACATACCGTAGGAATAGACTAATTATTTATTTATATTTATATTGTTTTTAGTGACAGTCATTATTGTAGGTAGAACTCAAAAAACATGTAGTGACAATCCTCAGAACATGTACTGACAGTCCTCAAATTGTAGCAGGACGCCCCCTTAAAGTTGACACTAAATTTGAGTGTCACTCAATGTATTACTGACTTTTACCTACAGTTTTGAACGTTTAGTGACACATTTCGTATGTCACGATAGGTCAATTTTTTTGTAGTGCACATTAATATACACTTTATTGTGACAAATTTCAATCAATGGAAATTTGTGTAATTTGGACGGAAAATACTCATTTTGATTGAATGTAGATTTTTTTTTTTTTGAAATTAAAATTCGGAGACGGAAATGAATTTGAAGGTGTTGATATTCACCATGCACTCGAACCGGCCCTATTAATAATATTATTTTAAATTTTATATACATATACATATTAAATATCCTTAATATTTTTTAAATATTAAAAATTATAATATCATTTCTATAAAAAATATTTTTTAATTTTATTATTGTCTAATAATAATTATTTTATTATACTAATTATAATATATATGAATTTTAAATTTATGATTATATATATATATATAAGTAAATATGCGTGTGGGCTGGGAAACCAAAACTTCAATACAGATGAATATAATAGTCTAAATTTTACCTCTACTAAAAAACGGAGGAAGAGAGAGGCAAAATCCACCGTAACCCGACTTGTTATCATGTCTAGGTAACGATAAAAAAAAAATTAATATATTAATTTATGTGATTGCTAATTTGATTTTCATTAGTAAAATCTCAAGTTTAAGAATTGTGAATTGAAACAATAACTCCATATAGTTTTGCGCGGATATACATCAGTCCATTAACATGATTTATTTTAGTGGAAATTTAATATGATTTTTTAATATCTAGAATTTAAAAAGATAAAAACAATAAAAGAATGCATAAAAACAAAACAAAGAGTGCAATATGTAAGCCATATGTCATAAAAGTTCCACTTGATGTTGCAGAAAACTAGAAACTTTGTGTGAAAAATATAAAAAAACACGGTATTTTTGTTTGGCTAAATTGTTATTAGCCACATGAATATTATATTTACACTTCATTTTGTACCCCTTTTAATGTATCATATGTCAAAAATATTAATTTATTGCTTGAGAAACAAATGGGAGGAGTGAACCACTTTAGGTGATATTTTGTAGCTTACATATTTTTTTGCAAATATAAATTATGTAAACATCTTGTTTGCTACTCTTTTTAGTATGTAGGCCCCATTTGACACGTTTTTCCAATTGATGGTGTGGAAAACAAGTTGGCATTGGGAATAGTAGAATGAAAATACTCCTTTTAATGCCTTTTTTAATATGTGGGTCCATGTGAAAAAGTCTTTTATTTGTTCGAGATTAACACTCTAAAGAGAACGTCACTTTAACACTCAATTGTTAATAGGAATAATTTTATAAAGTTGTTACGCTATTTCATGCATTTTTATTTCTTCTTATTTTATGTAAAAGAAACTAAATTAATTGACACTCAATCCGAGACAAATGAATAAATATATATTTAATATTTAAAAAAATACAAAGATTAAATATTTGATAAATAATTATAGATTTTTAAATATGTTTTATTTTAATTTTAGAGTTGTAAAAACTTTTTTTATGAATATTTTTAAATAAAAAATAGTGATATAACTGATTTTTTATAAAGTGATAAATGATGACTCTGCAATTGTTGTTGAGTAGATAATATTTAATTTTTAATTTTTAATTTTTAAAATTAAAATTTATTTTATTAAATTATTTAATTATTTAATTAAAAACTTAAAACTATATACTTAATTATTAATTAATAAACTAATTAAATAATAAAAACTCAACAATGTTCATCCTCAAATATTTTAATAAAAACTCAATAACTTTTATCTTCAATCTTAATTTCTTCATCTTCAAATCACAAATTCTCATATTTAGATTTAAACTCTAAAAATTCTAAGATTCATCCCTTAAATATTGGAAGAGATTAGATCTCCTCAAGAGACAACTTTCCACTCTCTAATTAATCATGAGTCAAAAATTTGTGAGAATCTATAGCTTCTTTTTTTTGGACTCTTGTAACTCTTGTCTTGTGTCATTATCCTTATATTCATTCAGGGATGTTTTGCAAGGGATATTGATATATAAAATCGCAAAGCAAAACATAATTATTGATAAAAACAATGTTAATTTGTTCCTGCAACTAATCTCCTGATATACTTCTACAATATTAAGAAAAATGAGATATTAAAATTTTTAGGGTTTGGATTAGAATTTGTGATTTGAAGATGAAGATTGTTGTGTTTTTATTAAAAAAAATTAGGATTGAAGACGAAGATTATTGAGTTTTTATTATTTAATTAGTTTATTAATTAAATAATTAAATGAGTTAATAAAATAAATTTTAATTTTAAATATTGTCTAATCAAAATCATTATATAATCTCCATATGTCACTTGATTCAAAGTTAATTATGTCATATTTTTTTACTAAAAATAACTCATAAAAACTTTTTTAATACTTATTAGAATTTTTAAAAATATAAATCAATCAATAAATTACAGAAATTAAAATCAAAATAAAATATATTTACAAAGACTAAAAATATATTTATACATTATATATATATATA
>JBBPBT010000623.1:1664075-1684916 GCA_037974875.1 Cicer bijugum
GGAGGGGGTTGAATTGTGTTTATCATTTGAAAACTTTTCGTGTGGCTAAACTAAAGTAATGAAAGTAGAGAAGACAAATAAAAATATAGCAAAAAGACACAATTGATTTATCATAGTTCACCGCCAACACAATAGCTACGTCCTGTTTGTTAAGCCTAATAGATTTAATTCACTAATTCACCGTTGAATCAAACTTACACCACTTCTCAATCTCTAGCTTAGTATCGCCAAACTATTAAGACAAGACAACCACTATCGGGATAGGTTATAAGTTCAACCAAGTCTTCTCAACTTTCTATCTTGGCACCATCAAGCTGTTTAGGATGACAATCACTATTGGGCTTTATTACAGAGAGATGGGTATAGGTTTTTCTGAAAAATCTCTCTCAATAGCATGTTGACAAAGTAATACTTTTAGACTTTGTTTCTCAGCACTTCGATAAATTATATGATCAAAAGTGAGTTGTGTTTGGCTCTTGTAGTTGTGTATTATGTGTTTTTTTTATTCTTCAAGTTAGGAAGCATGTCCATTTTTAGGCATCTTTAAGGTTTTGGCTTTAGTCTTGATTGCACAAAATCAACATGTATATTATAATGTTTCCAAAATGCATCTCTTTAATTTCGTATCAAATCTTTCAACATTTTAAAATGAATCCTAATAAATTATTCGTCGTATCTTTGTATGAAGATAGAGGAAATAAATGATATGTTAATCAGAACATGTCTCATAGACCACCAAACAAAACAAATTTAATGTGACTATTAGAGGATGTGCAAAGCTTTGTCTTCTTCAAAGCATTGTCTTTTATTATATCATTAAATTTTATTAGAGCATTGACTTTCTTTCATCAAAGCGTTGTATTTTATCACAAGATACATCATAAATTAGAGTCAGACGATCAGATACTTGACGTGATTATCAGAGGTAGAGGCAATCACTTGTTTGTCAAGCGTATAAGAGGTAGAGGAACAAACGTTTCTTGAATTCATCAAAAGCATACGAATAGATGCATGTTGCATTCATCAGAGGTAGATGAATCAGATGCAAATTGTAGTCGTCAGAGGTAGATGAATCAGAGCAAAGTTGCAGTCATCAAATGCATTTGAAACATAACATATTTGCATTCATCAAAGACAACTGAGACAAAACATTGCTTGCATCACTATAACAATCCGACCCTTACCTTTATCGACACTACTACTCACGACCTTCTCACCCCATTTGCCTCTCCATAGGAAATAACGAGTTTTTGTCTTCCATGGAAGTCGAACCCAATACCTTGGGGATAAGTACCACCTCATCTCATTCTCAATACCAATTGAGCCACATAAGGGTAAGGGTCAGGATGTTACAAAAAAGTCCGACCCTTACTGCTATCGGCACTGTTACTCACGACCTTCTCGCCCCCAATTTCCTCTCATAGGAAATAGCGAGTTTTTGCCTTCCGTTGGAATCGAACCTGGGAGATAAGTACCACACGCCTCTAGCTGCTCTGGTGGTGCAAGAAATGTTCTACTTTAGTTGACTTTGGTGATGCAAGTAACACTCTATTTTGGTTGCTTCTGGAAACGCAATTAGTGTTCTACCTCACTTGCCTTTGGAAACACAAGCTATGCTCTAGCTTAGTTGCCTCTGGTGATGAAAACAATGTTTTGGCTTAGTTGCCTCTGATGAAATAAAGATATGTTATATCTCAGTTTCCTTTTATGAATGCAATTATGTTTTGTCTCGACTTCTTTTGATAAATGCAAATATGTTTTCTTTCAATTGCCTTTAATGAATGTAACATGTGTTTGTTCATCTTCCTTTGATAAGCTTGACAAGCAAGTGATTGTCTATGCTTTTGATAATCACATAAAGCACTTGATCGCCTGACTGTGATTTATATAATGTATCGTTTGATAAAAGTCATTGCTCTAATGAAAGTCAATGATTTGATGATAGTCATTTCTCTAAAGAAGATAAAGCTTTGTACATCCTCTAATAATCACCCTAAATCTATTGTATTTGATGCTCTATGAGACATGCTCTGATTAATGTGCCATATGATTCCTTTGTCTTCATACCAAGGTACACAAAATTATTTATCGAGATTCACTTTGAATTTCTGAAGGATTTTATACAAAATTACAAAGATATATTTTGGAGACTTCATGATATACATGTTGATTGTATGCAATTAGGACCAAGATTAAAAATTCTAAAGATGTTAAATGAATGTGTGTCCTCACTTGAAGAATACATAGAATAAATAATACACAACAATAACAGGCAAACACAATCGGTTCTTGATCATTATTTTTATATAAGTGTTGAGAAAGAAATTATGAGATTACTTTGTAAACACCATATTGATAGAGTTTTTCAAAAAAAAAAAATCCCTTTTTAACCAAGATCGGTAATGGTTGCATTCCTTAACAACTTGACAATACTAAGTTAAAAGGTTGAGAAGACTTGATTGAACTTGTAACCAAGCCCAATATAGGCTACTTTGCCTCAAAAACTTGATAGTACTAAGCTGGAGGTAGAGAAGATTGAAGACAATTATCATGACTAGTAGGTGTTCAAGTGTATGTTTGATAAGTGGTGATTTAGTATATTAAATCCTTTAGGTTAAAGGGACTGGACATAATTGTCGTCCTATTGGTAAACCAAGAAAAATTGGTTACGTCTTTCTATTCTGTTTTTATTAACCCGCTAGCTCTACTTTTTTTACTTTAGTTTAACGATGCAAAAAAGATTTTAAACAGTAAACACAATTGAAACCCTCCCTATTTCTTGAGTTTCTCACCTTACACTTTTCCCCTAAACATTCTTAATCATAATGATGACCATACTAATTTCAATATCACCTTAATTTATCTCACTCCTAAACTTAAAATTAAAATTGATTTTTTTGTGTAATGATATGTTGAAAATTGTTACCACAACCATTGCTAATATAATTAAGTTAGTTATTTCTAACATAATTGATTTTTATACATAGAGCTTGTGTTTGGTCGTCTCATTTATAACAATTCTCTTATAGCTTATGAGTTTTTCCATCATATGAAGTATAATTGTAAGGATAAGAATTGTATTGTTGGGTTCAAAATGAATATGGCTAAAACTTATGAAAAAATAAGTGAGAATTTCTACATAAAACTCTTATTCCTATTGGATTTTCTATTGATCTAATTAATATTATGACATGTGATACTTCTATTTCTTTTTCCATTCAAATAAATGAGAACCCTTCTAGATATTTTAAAATTTGAAGGGGTCTAAGACAATGAGATCCCTTATCTTTTTATCATTTATGTTGAAACTCTCTAGGGTTGGTTAATTCAAGTCAAAGATAGGAATTTCATCCATAAGGTCAAGATCACTTAGAGTGCTTTAGAAAATCTCCTACATACTTTTTATGGATGATAGTTTAACATCTTATGGAGCCTATTACGCAATGGTATAGAAGTAAGATTTTAAATAAAGAAAAATATATTTAACTCATTTTAATGTCTTATGTAACATTTTATCATATGAAAAAACCCTAATTTATAAGAAATTTCATTAACTACATAAGATTTTTACAAAATACATGTTACACTTCAATCCTATTTTGAATTTTATACTACTAGTACACTATGCATTGTTTAATCAATTAATGTGAATTTATGTCAACTTAATCAATTAGGTGTTTAAGCTAATCAAATAAGTTTTTAAATTAATTGATTATCGTGTTATGCAAAATGATCCAATCTCATCCACGTCGTTATCTAATGATGATTCACGATTCAAGCCTAAAACATATCAATAAAAAATGTTGAAATCTAACAAGCCCTAGTATACAAGCATTACTTACATAGAAGGTGAACCATATTGGAGCCACAACATAACCTCTTAATTAACTCAGTAAGCCTTTTTTCTTCAAATTGGAAATTCCTCTCTATCAAATAGGAACTCTTCTTTGATAACATGTCAAACAACCCTATTTGAGCTTTGGGAACAAAGTATGAATTCTTGATCAATAATACAACTTTGTAGATATTATGTTGATTGTGACATCCTAAACTCCCACACAGTTACTTTATTAAATAACTAATCTCATTAAGTTAACTATGTAGTGAAAAATGTGTTAGGGTTGATTGCAAGTCCCACATCCTTTAGCGTGGGAAAATAAGGAGAAGGCCAAGGCTATATATTGGGTTTTGATCCTTTGTTTTCAAATGCACCAGCACCAGTCAGCATGTAACACTTTAAGCTTGTATCTGACTTAGTTTAAATATTTGCTTTGTAAGAGTGTGGTTGTATTGGGGTGTTGGGTGTGGGTGAGAGAAGTCTATGTGTTGTAACAATTTTCACATAGTGTTAATTCTCTGAGAGAAGTCTATGTGTTGTAACAATTTTCACATAGTATTAATTCTCTAGTTGTCGGTTTAGGCAGCGGCCGTGGTTTTTTCTCCGGTTTTGGAGTTTCCACGTTATATTCTTGTGTTGTGATTGTGTCTTGATTCTTTTGAACTTATGCTGCTGTTTTTTCCCAACAAAATGAAAATTATAAAAAAATTCATTATTTAAACTTCATAGAGGTGAAGTATATAAAATTACTCCACTTTCTTATCATTAGGGTGAATGATGTCATAATAGTTGTTAATAAAATGCAATGATAAATAAAATTATTAAAGTATTTAGTTTGTAAAATATATCATGACTTATTACGCACAATATTAATTAACTAAGTGGATCAAAATAAATAAATTCATTAATATCCCAATTTTACATCACCTAATATAAGTAAGAATTTCCTAAATAATTGTCTTCCAAAATGGCCGTCGAAACCACTTCAATACTTTATCCTTCCTCTAAAGCTTTAGGCACATCTTTGTCATCGCAAAGCCAAACAAAAACAATGAATTGGTTAGTCATTGCATTCATGGTAATAGTATAATATATATTCATAGAAACAATCATGCACAAAGTTCGATTGTCATAATATCTTTATCACATTTGTGTAAATAATGTTATTATTTTTTGAACAAGTGATGTCAAACATATGGCGATGAATTGTACCTTTAAATACTGTGATATAAGCACTTAAATATAAGTAAATTAAAATAAGGTGCAAACAATAAAACAAAAGCGATAAAGAGAAGAAAAAAGAGCAGAGGTTTATCCTAATTTAGTCCCAAAATTAATCGGTTGCCTACTCTAGTCTCCAAGAAAAACCACCAAGAGATTTCAATAATAAGACTCTTTTAAAACATTTTCAACACAAGTTATGACATATTATATGTGTAAGAACCTCAAATCCAAGAGAGATCACCTCTCCTTGGATATATTGAAAAAAACAATAAATAAAATATGTATAGAATATGTAACATCTCATGCTGCTTTAATTAGGGATATTTGATTGTCTCCACAACCCAACACAAATATTTTCAACATGTTATATTTACTTAATTTACATATATTTTCAAAAGTATGTTTAGAAATAGTTAGTTTAACGAGTGTTTATTTTAATTGTAATATATGAAACATAAGTTCTATAATGAATTTATTCAAATCATAATTTTATCATCACATGTCAATATACACTTTATTGTGACAAATTGCATTTTATTTTTTAACATTCATTTTCATTGTTTGCATACAATTTATTTTATTTCTCTCAAATGGAAATTTGTGTCTTAAGATATGTTTAACGAAAAAATAATCAACATATATTAGTTTATGTAATTGGTAATTTGATTTTTAGTGGTAAGATCTCAAGTTTAAATTTTGTGAATTGAAATAATAACCTCTACGTAGCTTTGCATCGTTGTATATCGATTTATTAACATTAGGGGTGGAAATAGGTTAGGTCAGACTTTGGAATGTCTGAGTCTGGCCTACGATAAATTTTTTAGGCCTAAGCCTAGCTTACGACCTATCATAGGTTTTTTTTTTCGGTTTGAGTCTGGCCTACGACCTATTATGGTTTGGTCTGTAAGCCTATTTAAAAACCTTATTCACATTAAAATATTTAAATGTTATATTTTATATTTTTTTAAGTCGACCAAACTAGACATTTACATACAAGAAAAACTAATAAAATTATAACCAAATTTAATAAAATAATTACTAACAAGTTTGTAACGCAACAACCTTCCAATAAAACAAAAAAACAAAATGAATTCATAATTAATAAACTCTAAAAAATTCTTCAAAAATTACAAATAAAATAAAATGAACCTATAAACAGTTACACATATTAGCCAACAAAACACATTCAAAGTCCAATAAATGAGCAAATTTTTAAAAAAATGAATAAATACTACTTGATAAAAAATATTAACCTTTGATTTTTTCTTCACATTATACTTATGACGACACCAATCTCCGTCACATACCAATATCAATGTACATATATATATATATATTAAAAAAAAATTTCTAACAAAATATTTAAAAAAAAAAATCTAAAACAAACACCATTTTAACCCTTCAAAATATTTTTGGTTTAAAAAAATAGATTTTTTCTTGAAACAAACACACCAATTGTTACCTCTCGGACAAGCTCAAATTATTACCTCTCAAACAAAATCATATTTAGTAATATATATATTTGATATTTAAAAAAAAAATACAAATATTGTATTTTTTTTGAAACTATGTAAAATTCACACACTAAATACAAAGAATACAGAAAAGAGGGGTATTTTTAATTTGAACCTGGACCACTATATATCAAAACGTCTCTTCAATTTCGTTATGAATTGTATTTAATGTTTTTATAAAAGTGTTGTTAGTTTACTTTTGTTAATGATTTTGTGACATGCACAGAGATGGGGCCAATTTGGGGAGAATGTGAGTCAGAAAGTAACAACTTCAAAGGAGCATGTGTAGTCATTGATCACAATTGTGCTATTGTTTGTCAATCTGAAGGTTTCAACTGGAGGACAATGTGAGGGCTTGCGTGGTATTTGCTTTTGCACTAAACCTTGTTAAAAATGTACCTTTGTTTAATTTGGAATAAAATGGATCAGTGCTCTTAATTTCTATAATGGGTTCTATTATTTTTTGTTGATATTTATTTATTTTGCATAATTTTTCTGAAAATATGCATAATAATTTTCTATCAATAATTTTTCATTGTTTGTATAACATTTATCATTTATTTCTTGCGAATGGAAGTTTTTGCGGATCAAGATATGTTTTAACAATGAAAAAAAAGTAACATATATTAGATTATGCGATGTGTAATTTAATTTCTATTAATAAGACCTCAAGTTTAAGTCATGTGAAATGAATAATAACCTTTATTAAGCTTTGTTCCGTTATTTGTGGGTCCATTAGCATGATTTATGTTATAGTAGAAATTTAATGTGTTTTTGAATATCAAGGGTTCAAAAGAGTGCTATATAGAGAGTCTCGTGCCAAATGTTTTTTTTTTCTTTCTTTTGATGGAGTAGAAAATTAGAAAGAAGATAATCGCTTTTTAGTTGAAAATGATACAAATGTCTTATTTTGTAATGTGAAGTTGTTATAGCCACCTGAATATTTGTATACACTTAAATTTATGTTCACTTTTAATTGAGAAACAAATGAGAGCATATAATCACTTTATGTAGTTGGCTTCTGAATTAAGTAGTATGAAAATTTCACTTTTTGATATTTTCTCTCTCTATCTCTTTCTTTTGTATATATAATATTAAATATTTTTTTTTTCCTTTGACTATATGTAGAACAAAACTCACACACATTAAATATGGAGAAGAGTATCTCAAGTTGAGTTCACACCCTCAATAATTTAAATGTCTATGCTTTTACCACATGAACCATATTTATGAGATCAAATTAGTTTCTTAATTTATTTGTTTGTGTTAAAAATTTAAACAATTTAAAATAGAGATGGTTGAAATGTATTTAACCAAATATATATTTTATATAAAGTATATAAATATTTCAATATGTTCTTCAAAATAATCTTTCCGTTTTACTATAAATATCATATTTTCAAAAATAAATATTTAAAATTAATGTCAATTTCAGTTATTTAACTAATATTATATTTATTACTATCAAGTCATTATATTTTATTTTGTATTTATGATAATGATGAATGAACTAATGCTTAATATGGATAATTTTGGTAAATTTATTTTATAATTTTTCTTTGTTTTACAATCATTCTTAAATTTAAAATATGTGAAACTTAGTAAGATAATATTAAATACGATGTCTGTAAATATTTATTCATAGACGATAAATTCTATATTTAAGAGATTTTATAGTGTGGTTTAGATAGTTTTCGAAATAAAACCATTTGATTAAAAATTTTAAAGTTATTTTAGTTTTATTTGATTTTGGTGATGCCTTCAAAAAAAATTATTCCAATCTGATTGAATTATATGTGGTTTAGATCATATTAGTTTTTTATACATATTTATATAATATTAACATGTTATTAATTTTCCTTTTATTGATCATATCCCAACATTGATTTAGAATAAATTATCTTATATGGTGAATTGTTTTTTCTTATTAGATATCTTCGATATCATAAAGACAAACCAAATTATAAAAGAAAATAAATAAATAAATAAATAAAGTCAGGAATCAATTCAAAACTGAAAGGTAGATGAGTGGCAATGTTGGCCCTGACGTAGAATTTTCGGGTGGCCCAAACGTGATCAAAGAGAAAATAATTTGTGAGAAGTATGTTGGAGAATTTTTATTTTTTTTTAAATTACACTTGAATTATATAGTATTTTGTCTGTTCAATTAAATTATTTTTTTAAATACGAGATTAATTAGAAATCAATGTGATATGGTAAACAAAAATTACTTTGTTACACTTATAAAACATTGAACATATAAAAAACTAAATCAATAAAATATAAATAAAAAATAATAGAGTTTGATATTAAATTAAAAAAAATAAAATATCAACAATTAATTTTTAAAATATGTATAATTTTATCACAAGTATATTTTTTAGCCATTTTATACATATATATTCTGATTAATTAAAAATTTAATGAAATTAAAATATTTAAAGTTTAAATTATTATTTAAGATTATTAGAGTATGAATATTAATTTAAATTTTTAAATTAAAATGTAATATGCTTAATAGGATAGTTTTTCATTTAAATTTAATATAATATGTATTTTCTTTGTTTTAATAATATATATTATATTTTTATATTAAAATAGAATTATTTAATTTCTCGTGAATTTTAAAAATTGAGATTGTTTATTTCCAAGTGCTAATCAAATACGCAATTTTTCAATTCGGTGTGTTATCATTATACTTCTTACTCGTTTGTCATTAAACAATTTATAAATAAACAAAAAATAATGTATTTAATTTATATTTTAAAATAAATATATCAAACTCTATCAATCAAAAGTTATGTATAATTAAGGCAGAAAAAGCATTTCCCACAATGAATAATTCTTTTGTAAAAAAAATTGACTTTAATTGAATAACATTTTTTATTTTTATGTAATATCAAAGTCTGCATAAATTTATTTCCAAATAAATCAAGTCTGAGTCTTGTGATTAAAAACCATGCGCATATGCCAATCTTTCCATGGTGAGGAATGTGCCACTTTAGCTAAAAAAATAGAAATATATTTTTCTTTGTGTTTGAATTATCACTGCCACATAAAAACTATTTACACAATTTTCTTTTTACTAGTTAAGAAATGTTTTTTTGGATTAGTTAAACAACTTATTTCTTGCTCTTTATAATATATGAATTTTATGTCAAACGTCTTTTTGATTGGTCAACAGAAAACTAAAAAAGACTACTATTTTAAATAAAATAATTGAAAATTACATTTTTTTTTTATTGAATTGTTGTTGACTTCAGAATGGTAAAACGCCTCATTTAATGGTTTCTTATTTTAATTTGTAGACCCTGTTCAAAAGTTCTTTTACTTGATAAGAAGACAATTAGGCAGAAGAATATACGATTAAAAAAACTAGGAAAAGAAAATTACTTCGTCATGAGGATAAATTTGTAAAATTATTACACCTTTTAATTTATTTATAATTTTTCTTAGTTAATGTAAAATAGACTAAAGTGAATAGTGACATTATAATGGATAAAAGAAGTGACTAAAGTTCTTCAAATAAATGTCAGAGACTACTTAAAAGATAATTAAGAAAAGCTTTTTTTTTCTTATTTTATAAAACATATAATTTTATTTCCTTATAGTATGTGTATACTGTTATCTCCTTATATTTAACTTTGTTCTCATTAATTTAGGTAAAATAAACAATAAAAAAATGTGGCATTTATTGTGGGGTGAATGAAATATTAAGAGAATAGAAGAGCTTTTTGTTTCCTATATAAGAGAAGGTGGCTCTATTTGCATTTCAATTCAACAAGTTCCAATTAATTATATTTTTTTAATAGAAGCTAATTCTCTTCTCCTATATGGCTCGTTTAGTGTCTTTGGTTTCCACCATCTTTGTCATGTTTCTACTTCTTGTCGTCGTTGGTGGGTGTTTCTTCATGTTTAATTCATTAATACCATCTTTTAGTTATCTCTATGATTGTATTTGTTTAATATTATATATATATATATATATATATATTTGATAAGTTGTTTTTTTTATAATTTAATATCAACGAGGAATTTTATTATTTTAATGGTTGATTATTGATATAATATATTAATATAGTTGTGTGGTTGATTTTGTGATGTGAATAGAGATGGGAGCAAATACAATGGCAGAGGCAAGGAATTGTGAATCAAAAAGTATCTCCTTCAAAGGAATATGTTTGAACGATCGCAATTGTGCTATTGTTTGCAGAGCTGAGGGTTTCACTGCAGGACAATGTAAAGGCTTTGCTTTCGGTAGTAGATGTTTTTGCAATAAACCTTGTTAAAAATTTAATTATAGAATATTCATCTATGATGACTATTCCATCATGTTTTCTACTTTTGTATCATTTTAGAATAAAAATTACCAGTGTTTTTATTTATTAAAGCAAATATGACTTTTTTCTTTTAATTTTATTCCTTATTTAAATTATTTTATTTACGATTTTATTTTTTATTAACAAAAAACTAAATTTTAAATAATTATGTATAATTTATGTTACTTTTATCTTAAAAAACGACCTACTTGTATGACAGTTCTTATAATTAAAATTATGTATAAATGTCAAACTTATGTTGATAAGGTAAATGTAACCATGGCCATTGTCAATATGGGGATTGATGTTACTGGACTCATCAAACCTAAAGCTTCAAATAGACATTAGTTTATCCTAGTAGTTATTGATGAATTCACAAAATGGGTGTTGACACCTACTTTTGTCCGCTACTTAAGATTTTCAATAAATATATATAAAATTAAAAAAAATAATGATAAAATAATAATAAAAATAAATAGTTAGACCTTTAAATTTTAGAAAACCATGAACGTGTTTGGTTTTTGTTTAACTCTAATTCAATTTCAGAAATTTTCACTAATTTCTAAAATTAAAAAAAAAATAAAAAAACAAATAAACGTATTTAATTGAATGAAAATAAATGGATTGATGGTAATAAAAATCATTATAATGGTCATCATTTGAATGAAAAGAAATCGAAAAAATTGAATCAATGGTAAATGAATCATTATAATGGTCTTTTATAATCTACACCAAAAAAGTCTATAAATAGTCGACAACAAAAGTAGAAAGGGAGGACAATTCGGAGCACAATTGAGAGCACAAAAAAAATAAAAGAGAAGAGAGAACAATAGACAGAAAATAATAGAAGAAAATTTGGAACCACGAGCTGATAAAAAACTTCTCCTAAACATTTTTTTCTCCTCGTCTATTTTTTTTTACATTATTGTTTTCATAGAGTTTTTTTTTTTACTATACTATGCACGGATGATATAAACAAGAATTATTTTTTTGTTTCACGATCAAGTTTTTCGAATTAACTAATAAGAATCAAGTCGATTGTTGTATAGTCGTCTACTTGTTTATCAAATTTGTGATCTCTCATCTTTATTTTGTTTTATTTCTTGTGTGTTAGATCTAAAATTATTTTGTTATTACTGTCATCGGTCCGCGCCACATATGTGTTGTCGACTCGCAAATCTGCTCTTGAATTTTTGAAATCACGTTTCATTTGATGGATATCTTACCCACCTATAGTTGCTTATTCAGGAGACCATGGATCCATTTAGTCGGTGTGGTGCCATAAACCCTACATCAAAAGCTAAAGTATATGGTATATGACCAACTAATAATCGTGTCAGAAGAGGAAGACTTGTTGGTGACTAATTTTTCCACCACATCGTACGATAGAGTAAGCTCTGGAGACCACCTTTCAAACACTAGAAATCGTGGACACCACTTACGTCGAGACAAAAAAAAATAGAATCACATCTATCAAGCACAACTATTATGGTGGTTAGATTCATATTAAGTAGAAGACGTCATCTATGGCACAATTTGGGTAATAATGAAGAACGACTCAAAGGGCTGATAAAACTTCATGAGAATAGAGATAAATGGGGTTTAGATTACCAACCAACCAAAGTTCAAGCAAGATTGACCAAACAAAAAAACAAAAAAGGTTAGCTCGGATTTAAAATTGAGAGCCTAGAACCAAAATGATTCCCATATGTGAAATTTAACATAATTTCAAAAGTGCAGGAAAGACAAATAAGATTCATATTGCAATAGATGAAGATGATCTTTCCATCAATTATGTTAATTGGGTTCGTCCATATGATGCAAAAGAAAAAATCAAGAATTGGGAGACAATCAAGTTGCCTATAGTATTCAATGCGATTCCCATTTTTGAGAATAATTCATTCACGTATGATTGTACAAAAATCATGCCACATAACTTTGACCATCTTACTAATCAGGCAATAAAAGACAATGAAGAAGATTATGAATTTCCCCTAGAATTGTTGAAATCGGTAGAAAAAGAAGGTAAGGGCATTATGCCCCATAAGGAACCAATAAACATGATTAATCTAAGGAAAACAGAAACTAGAAAGGAAATTAAAGTTGACACTATCTTAAAGAAAGAAGTATATCATGAACTAATCAAACTCCTACACGAATACAAAGATATTTTTGCCTCGTCATATCAAGATACAAAGAGATTTTCTTTGGTCAAAAGAGAATTAAGGCGAATAACGCCCGATATGTCATTAAAAAAATTGACGTTGAGTTCCTCATTGTGGCAAATTATCCCCAATATTGTACCGGTGCAGAAGAAGGATGGCAAAGTTCGAATGGGTGTCGACTATAGAACAAAGCCAATCATAAAGATGATTTCAGGTTACCTCACATCGATATTTTGGATGACAATATGACTCGCCATTCACTTTTTCTCCTTTATAGATGGTTGCTCAAGATATAATCAAATCAAGATGGCGACCGAAGATATGGAAAAGAATACCTTTCATCACCCCTTAGGGAACATTGTGTTACAAGGTAATGCATTTTGGTCTAACAAATGTTGGGGCACCCAACCAAAGAGCTATGGTAACTCTATTCCATTACATGATACATAAAGAGATAGGAGTTTATGTAGATGACATGATTGCTAAGTCACAAACAAAAGAAAAACATATGATTGATCTAAAGAAACTCTTTGAAAGATTCTGAAAGTTCAAGCTAACACTCAACCCCTTTAAATGAACTTTAGGCATACGGTCGGGTAAATTGTTAGAATTTGGGGTTAGTCAGAAAAGAATAGAGATTGACCCCGATAAAGTTCGAGCCATTTTGTAAATGCGTCTCCAAAGTGCAGAGAGAAAGGTTCGTGATTTTCTAGGGAGACTAAATTATATTTCAAGATTTATATTAAAACTAACTGCCACTTGTAAATTGATCTTTAAACTTTTACGAAAAAAATCAAACAGTTGTGTGGAACAAAGATTGTAACATAAAAATATAAAAAAGAAGTTATTCAGAAAATGGTTGTGACATACAAAGATTGACATGAGATGTTGTCGTTTACACTACACATGTATCACACTTTGATATGCACTAGGGAAACCCCTTTTTCCTAGTATATGGGATGGAGGTCGTGCTACCCATTGTAGTAGAAATTCCCTCGCTAAGAGTATTAATGGAAGCCAAACTAGATGAGTCAAAATGGATACAAACCCGTTTCGATTAATTAATTTAATTGAAGAAAAAATGTTGACGGTCTTATACCATGGGCAATTATTTCAAAAACGATTGAAAATAGCGTACAAAAAAAATATGTCCTCAAAAATTTTGGGATAAAGACTCGGTGTTAAAAAATATCTTACCTATTTAAAAGGATTATCGTGGGAAACAAACCTTTAACTATGAGGGCCCATACGTCGTGAAGAAAGGTTTCTCGGGTGGAGCTTCGATTGTAACACCCCAAAGTTTATAATAAATTATTTCATTTATCTAATAAGATAAAAAAAAATTAATTATTTATTGCATGTGTTTATAATGTGTTGATAAATAATTACGATAAATTTTCCTTTCATGTGTATTTGCTATAGTGTGATAATTTCATGTGTGTTGGTTTAATAATTTATTTAAATTATTGATATGGATATTAAATATATTTATTTTTTTTAAATGTTGATTTTAGATTGTTATTGTTTTTTTTAGTGAAATATGTTATCATTGCTAACTTGATATTTAATAATTACTTATTTATTTTTTATTTTAATGATAGTAAAGTTAATAGAAAAGTTTTGAATAATAATAATATAAAATATAAATAAAAAAAAAAGTGGTTGATACAATAGAAATAGGTGTAGTGGCTATTGTAAGCCATCTTTTCCCCACCGCCTAACACTAATAACCCTACATACTTCAGCAAACCAAAAGCACGCCGCTGGAAAAAAAGAAAGAAGAAACTTTCAAATTTCATCTCTTTTCTTTGGTCGCCGCCTTCTAACCCAACCACTCAATACAATTCAATTCTCTTATCTTCCATTGCCTACATATGAATGACCAATATCTTCCTTCTCCTTTCATTATCCTCGTCAAAATCACTCTCGTTTATATGCCACGTGAAGGAGAAATCAAACCGTGACCTATTATTTCCGGCATCAACATTGCTGCGAAGCTTTTCTGGCCTCCGTAGTGGTGCACTGAAACAACGACAAGCGATTTTGTGTTCTCCACGTTGAGAGCTTTGTCCTACACCTCTTTATTTTTAAGTTTCCCCTACAATCACAGAAACCAGCGGCGGTGGCGTTACGGTAAATATCTTCCGATCAACCTAGAATTCGTCGTTCATTTTGTTATGAAGCTGACATAACTAATGTTAGATGCTGATGTAATTTTAAATTTAATTTCAGTGTGGTTGTTATTCGTAAGCACTGTTTTGAGTCATCCTTGTCGGTAAGGTCCTCTAACCATTATTTATTTCTTCCTTCAATAATTCCAATTCTGCTTCTGCTCTTAATATCATTTATTACATAATTGACATTTTCATCATCATCACAAATTATCAGTTGCGATTTGGTTATTCTCTGGACCCGCTTTCAAACAATTAATTTATGGATTGCTCCGACGTTGCTGAAATTGATGTCTTATTGTACGAGATCGCCAAATGAGGTACGGGGTAAGAGATAGTTCGAATTCATGAGTGTAAATTAAGTAAGATGAACGGGAAAACCAGATTTCTTATAATTCATTCGGGGCTCGGCTGAAGTCCTTTGAGTAATAATTGACTAACGAGAAAACTTGAATTTGGTGAGATTAAAATAGAGTTAGAAACTTTTATAGGGTGTTGTTTGATTTAAATTTTGAAGACTGTGTGGTAGTTGAATTATTGTAGAATTGTGTATTTGATGTACTCTGTGTTTTGTTTATATCTGCCTGCATATTGTTATATGATATAAAATGTGATGAATTGTTATTAATTCAATTTCAATTGAAGTAGTGTGTGTGAATGATTTAGTATTATTATATGTGAGTGAAAATTATATATTGTTGGAGTTTGTGTATTATGATGATAAATTTTGAAGGTGATATATGACTATGAAAATATGCATTGATGATCACTTGTTGAATTATGATGTTACCACCTTGATGAATATCACGAAATGCATATTGCGTTCGATTGAATTGTGATGAATTCGACTCGTGCCAATGATGGTTCTCTTAATGGAGTGAGTAACCTAGGCCAACGAGGGGAGAACATAGATGTTGATAACTTTTGAAGTGAAGATTATTTGGTCATCATATAGGTAGGGCCTGACAAGCCTAGTAATTTCGGGGAAGTACAACTGAATGAGCCTGATCGTGGCGGTCTGTTGTTGAGCCTTAGGGCAAGATTGTTAGACCTTGGAGGTATTCAGGTGGGGAACTCCTAGGTGACTTGGAGGTAGCACTCCAAATGTCGGGAGCTACCACGCAACACACTTTTACCTCGACTGTCGCATATATGTGTCTCGGGTTGAGTTGAGGGGATCTATGAGGACACGACCAAATTGAATTGTCCGTCCACTTGTGTGGTGGCATAGTATCAAGCCTCCTAACCAAGTACTTCAGAGTTAGAATGGTACGAAAGAAGAGGAGTCTAGAGTATAAGAGCATGCATAACATTACTTGATTTCTGTGTTTACTTACTTGATGTTATGGATTGTATCAATATTTTACCTTGATTATTCTTGTTGATTGTGATTTGAAATGATATGGTGTTTAATATATTTTACGAGTTCTTCTCAATTATTTTATACTATTACATGTTTTCGAAGCTCACCCCTCGTTGCTTGTGTTTGGCGCTTGCGAGAGCGCAATCATTTCAGGTTATTGGTTGATGATCCACGCTCTGATAGGTGATACTGGGTGGGAGTAATCTATCGTATTCTATTGAGTTGTGAATTAATTTAGATTATTGTAAATTCGGTAAAACATATGTGTTATTTTCATCTTTTATTCGGATGTAGAAATTAATTGTCTTTAAGTTTAGAACATGTTTTTATGTCAAAAAAAATTTAGTTAATAAACCTCAACTATATTCGACACTAAAGGATTTTTAATTGAAAATTTTGATGCAAGCATTTAGTATAAGTGTGAATTGACGTCCTAAACTTTGTAGTTTAAATGAAAATTTTTATACTCTATTTTGGAACCGCTGCGAATGTCTTTCAAAACTAGTGCATTTTACTTTTTATTTCAATTTGGATTTAGGGTGTCACATTAGTGGTATCAGAGCATGTCTGTCCAATCAGGCCAAGTGGATTGAGTGTAAGTTCAATGTGAGTCAAATGTCAGTTGTCTAATAGTCAATCGTGAACCAATTGTGTTACTCGTGTTTCATGTTGAATGTAGAAACGCTTACCTATTATTCTTGTGTTAAGTGCTATATATTTTTCCATTACAGTACACGATTTCGGAAAGACGTTTGTTAATTGTTAACTACTTGCTTATTCTTGTTGCAAATTATCTTATTTTTGAAGATAATTGTTAACGTTAATTGCTTGCTCTTTCTTGTTGTGGTATGTATTTGTTGAGATTTGAGTTAATTTGAATTGTTGACATGATTTGGTTAATTAACTTTTGATTGGACTTGTGGCGTATGTTAATGTTATTTTCTCTTAGATTATGTACTCCATTAACCTGCATTTGAAAAAAAAATTGACATTGTTTTCTACTGCTTTCCTTGATGTGTGATGATAACCTTGTGATATTCGGAGGAGAATAATGTTGAATTATAATGTTTCTTTGAATATCTCTGTTTGTTCTTTTAATCTTACTAGATGGTGACAAGAAATCCACACTATGGCTAACGGCTGGGTTGAAAAAAAAATGTTCACGCTTATCTATCAAATCATTTGCTTTTTGGGTAGAAAAAGTAATTTTTTTTTGATACAATAAAGTAGGAGAACATAACTATCATAATTGATATATCTTTCTAAAAGAAACCGGAAGTGAAAAATATACAATAGAGAAAGATGAATCTACCATTTTTTTTAATTTGCCACTAACTCTCTGAGAGTCCTTAACTAAGCACCATATGGAAGCTAAAAACATTATCTTATCCCATTTAAGAATTAAGATACTTAAATTTATTTTATAACAGACACTTCATTACTACTGAGTTTGTATATATATTTTTCTTGCAATATTTTGAATATAGGTTTATAAGAATAGGTGTTTGAGAACACAACATTTGTGATGCAATCTGCTTCAGTTAGCTGCTACGTCTGATAATTTTGGGTTGGTTTATCTAGTAAAAATACCATTTGGATTGGCAAGTAAAAAAATATCATTTGAATGGTAGATAGTGATTTAGGTCTGGGAAGTAGGAACAATGAATTATCAACAAATGGATTAGTTCTTTATTTTGATGTGGATGAAAGAAAAATGGATGACATTGTTATTTGTTCTGTCCAATCAGACCTTGTGGGTGATGTGTCTATGATCACCTTGACATGTTTCCAATTTGTGTTAGTGAAATTTAATCAAATTTAAAAGGGTTAAGAAGATTATACAAATTGCTGACATATAATACTAAGTTATTTTGCATTTGTATAAAATAATTGTTTATATATGTCTGTTATGATGTTTAATTTTTCAACTTACTTTAGAATCATCTCAGGCTCTTAATTTACGTTTTATGTGGTAAGTTTTCTAGTTGACATTTTCAGAACTTATTAGGAAGTAAAACATAGTCATGGTAACTAAAGTTAAGTATAGATTCAATTAGGTAATAAGAAAGGATTACAAGATAAAGTAAGGTTTGCTCTTTTATTTTTACTTTTTTTTTCCCTTTTGTGTGTGCTATTGAACTATTATTAATGTGCTTATTTCCAAGGGACTGTTTTTTTAACCTTTCATATAGTTTTATTTGGTGTTGAAAATTACTGAAATTGAATGGATCCATCCATGTGTTACCGGGTATGGCAAATATATTTATGGCTAAAAATTGTTTTCTTATGTTCAGGAATTAAGATACCTTAGTTTGCACATTTCAGTTTAGTATTTAATCTGACACAGTTTTCGTCAGTAGGCTTTGTCCTTGATTCTTTTGATCACTATATAATTATGACTCTCTGCAATTTATATGATAAATTTTGGGAATAATATGATTATATGACTGATGTTGTGTGATTATGTAATGTGTGCTTTTAGCAGAGTGCATACATTATTCCCTAATAATTTTATATACAGTTTGACTTTAATACATTAGTCTGGCTTTGCATATTGTATAAGTGAACTATTTTAAATCTTTTATGAGCTTATAAAGTTATTTTATAATTTTAATTGTAATCTTTAATTTATGTCTTAATTGATTTCTCTCATTTAAGATGTCTGGTGGGCATTATGGATTGCAGCCTTTTCAACATTTTTCTTGATTTTTATTTTTGAAAGTTGCTCTAATATGCAACTGCTGCCTATAGAATTGAGTGTCATTTTGGGTGGATGGCTACTCCTCATTTACATTGTATATTGTGTTACTTCATTTGCGAGTTGCGGTAGATTGTAATATTGATACTATGTATGCAAACCAGGTTTCCCAAAATGACTACTCTTACCTTCTTCCTACAAAAAAATAAAAAATTAAATTGATCTTTTTTGTGATTTAACTATGAAAGTTGATGCTTGCAGATTTAATAAAGGGTGTCTGTTTGAGTATGTATATGTATATAAATCTGGATTGTTCATTCGAGTTTAGGTGTATGCCATCTTTACTAGATTGATGGATTTATAGCTAGTTAGAAATACAAAATATTCATTGCAGACTATATTACAGATTTGAAAGGTAGTAATGAATGGGTGAGTGGTGAGAAAGAATATGCAACAATGTAGATGGATGCGTAATTTTGTTTGCTAAATGAAACCATGATCAAAGCATAAACTTTTCTCTTTTTAATCAATTTTTATATAACAGTGATATTACATGATATGAATATGTTTTCTTAATCTTCTTGATGATTACTATGTAGACTTTGATAGTTATTTTGCTTTCTTTGATTTTATTGGCTTTCAAATTTTACATGTTCTAGCTCTCATTCACTGGAAGCGTTTCTTTTTTTTTTTACTTGGATTTATTTATTTAATTTTTATCTTGTATGCCCTGCCTCTTATCCTTTGAATGATGAACTTGGATTAAGATTTATTCTGTCAATTAGGTTTGAAAAGCACAACTACCAAAACAAACAACAACAAAAAAAAAACTTATGAACATTATGTGACAATCATGGTTGACTTGAGTAGCAACAATGGCAATATCTTTTGATGAATTGTGCAACATTCATTTTATCTTTCTCTCCATATTCTATCATTCTTGTTCTTTACTATAAATGCTATTTTCATTTTCATTAGTAAAATGTATTTTTTTTTACTAGTGAGTGCAGCGAAACTCATACACACAAAATATGGAGAAGAGGGGTATCTCAAATTCGAGTTCCTACCCTCAATAATTTAAATGTATATGCAATTATCATATGAACTATATTTATGATATCAAATGTGTTTCTTAATTTATTTGTTTGTGTTAAAATTTTAAATGATTTAAAATAGATATGGGTGAAATATATTTAACCAAATTATATTTTATATAAATTACTCAATATGTTCTTGAAAATAATCTTTGTATTACTATAAATGTCATATTTTCAAAAATAAATATTTAACATTAATGTCAATTTCAATTATTTAATTAATATTATATTCATTATTATCAAGTCCTTATATTTCATTTTGTATTTGTGATAATGATAAATGAACTAATAAATTTTATATTTAAGAAGTTTCGTGTTGTGGTTTAGACCATTTTCGAAATACAACCACTTGATTAAAAAATTTAAAGTTATTTTAGTTATTCTAATTTGATTCAACATATTCTTTAAAACTCAGCTATACAAATATCATATGTCATGTCAAGCCATAGAAT
>JBBPBT010000623.1:1685135-1699443 GCA_037974875.1 Cicer bijugum
ATGAAAATAAAATTTGCTTACAAGGATAGTTTTTTTATTTACATATAATATATATCATATCTTAAAATTAAAATAGAGTTATTTAATTCTTCCTAAATTTTAATTCTGAATTTGATGTGTTATCATAAGACTTCTTACTCCATTTGTCGTTAAGAAATTTGTGAGTCAATAAAAATTAATTTATTTAATTTATATTTTAAATTAAATTTATCAACTTTTTAAAAGTTGTTTATAATTAAGGCAGCAAAAATCATTTCCCACAATGAATAATTCTTTTGTACAAAACATTGACTTTAATTGGACAACTCTTTTTATTTTTATGTAATATTAAAGTTTGCATAAATTTATTTCCAAATAAATCAAGTCTGAGTCTTGTGAATTGAAAACCATGCGCATATGCCAATCTTTCCATGGTGAAGAATGTGTCACTTTAGGTAAAAAAATAAAAAAATATTTTTATGTGTTTGAATTATCATTGCCACATTAAAACTATTTACACAATTTTTTTTTACTAGTTAAGAAATGTTTTTTATTGGTCAACAGAAAACTAAAAAGACAATATTATTTTAAGTGAAAATTTTGAAAATTACATTTTTTTTATTGAATTGATGTTGACTTCAAAATGTTAAAACGCCTCATTTAATTCTTTCCTTTTTTAATTTGTGGATCCTGTTAAAAAGTTTTTTTACTTGATAAGAAGACAATTAGGCAGAAGAGTATATGATTAACAAATCTAGGAAAAGAAAATCACTTAGCCATGAGGATAAATTTGTAAAACTATTACACTTTTTCATTTATTTATAATTTTTCTTAGTTAATGTAAAATAAATTAAAGTGAATAGTGACATTATAATGGGATAAAAGAATGGGGTAAAAGAAGTAATTAATGTGAGAGACTAAAGTTCGTTAAATAAATGTCAGAGACTAATTAAATGATAATTAAGAAAAGCTTTTTTTTTTCTTTATAAAACATATATATATATAATTTTAATTCCTTATAGAATTTGTATTATTGTCAACTCCTTATATTTAACTTCTCTTTAATTTAGGTAAAATAAACAATAAAAAAATGGTGGCATTTATTGTGGGTGAATGAAATATTAAGAGAACAAAAGAGCCTTTATTTATTTATTTATTTATTTATTTATTTATTTTTTTCTCCTATATAAGAGAAGGTGGTTCTATTTGCATTTCAATTCAACAAGTTCCAATTAATTATATTTTTTTTCATAGAAGATAATTCTCCTATATGGCTCGTTTAGTGTCTTCGGTTTCCACCATCTTTGTCATGTTTCTACTTCTTGTCGTTATTGGTGGGTGTTTCTTCATGTTTAATTCATTAATACTATTTTTTAGTTATCTCTATGATTGTATTTGTTTAATATTATATATATATATATATATTTGATAAACTATTATTTGAATAATTTAATACCAACGATAAATTTTATTATTTTAACTGTTAATTATTAATATAATATATTAATATAGTTGTGTGGTTGATTTTGTGATGTGGATAGAGATGGGAGCAAATACAGTGGCAGAGGCAAGGAATTGTGAATCACAAAGTTTTTCCTTTAAAGGACTATGTGTGTTCGACCGCAACTGTGCTATTGTTTGCAAAAATGAAGGTTTTGCTGCAGGAGAATGCAAAGGCTTTGCTTTCGGTAGTAGATGTTTTTGCAATAAACCTTGTTAAAAATTTAATTAGAGAATATTCATCTATGGAATTAATTAATTAATGATGAATATTCCATCACGTTTTGTACTTTTGTTTCATTTTGGAATAAAAATGACTAGTGCTTTTATTTTATTTATAAAAGCAAATATAAATTTTTGCATGACTTTTTTCTTTTAATTTTATTTAAATTGTTTGACTTTTTATCAATAAAAAACCAAATTTTAAAAAAATTAAATATAATTTTATTATAATGTATGTTATTTTGATCCTATAAAATGATGCATATTTCTATTGATCAAGATGAAATGAATATCACCAATAATTGAAATTTAATTTAGGTGATGAAGACAAAAATGAAAATCTTTATACTTTCAGGTGTAGTAATTATTACCACGTATTTAGAATATTGTAATAATTTTTTATATTTTAATTAAAATGGACAATCATTTTTAATATTATGGGTACAATCATTGAAAAAGGGAAAGGCAGTTCCAAAAATATTTCTTTCCCCATATGCAACGTAAATCATGATATGAATATGAATTTTATGCTTAAACAATCTTTATCATTTACTTTTCTTTAAATTATGAAAAATTATGAATTTCTCTTTTTTTTAAAGTACGAAAATTGTGTTTGTCCTTTTTCTTTTCCTTAGAGTACAAAAAAGTTCTCTAATTTATTTTGTTGTGGGTCATTAAGATAATAAAGAACCTTGTGGTAAAGTTGGTATTGTCATTGTAACATCTCGGAGTTTTAATCCTGATCGTTACTTAAAAAATATTTATTTGTTAGAAAAATTTATAAATCTTTTATTTTTTTTGAATGATTAACATTTATTCATTTTACATAATTAGTAACAATCATGTTATTCAATATCATTAAAAAAATATTTATTCAAAAACTAAAATAATATGAAGACGATTATTCTAATCAAAAGAGAACCACTTTAGTATTCATAGAATTGTAGTACATTTTAACCGTTTGTGACAAAAGATTAAAAGAACTTAAAAATATTGGACAAATTCTATTATTACAAAACGATAAAGTAATTAAATATAAAATAATAAATTTATATTTATTACTAAATTTCAATAAATATGTATAAAGTCATCATATCATAGAAAATATATACAATTAAAGAAATTAATCACAATATTACTACCATCTTAAAACCATTATTTATAAAACAAATAATTAAATAGTTTATTATATAGTTTAACGCACACGAAAATATCGCCACAAATATCTAATGCATATCTATATTTAAACTCACTCAAAATCTTATCATCTAAAATACTTTCCCTAAAATACCATTATATATATATATATATATATATATTTAAATAAATTAAATAACTAAATATAATATTTATAATTTATATTACTCATTAAATCAAATGTATACGGTTATGAAACCATAAGAAACTCACACGTAGAAAGAGAAGTAATCATAAAATTAATCAAAATATATTCTAAAATAATTTTAACACTAAATTAATTACTTTAAAATCCTATTTAATTGATAAAATAGTTTATCATGAAATTTGAGATGTTACAGTCATGATCCCAACTGACGTTCCAATTGTTCTTCCTTTACGCATTGTTTCATGCATGCCATGGCATTGTGTATGCAATGCATATGCGGTGTCTTGTATGCAATGAATATGTAGTATTATGTATGCAATGCATATTTCATCGACACATCAAGTGCAATTAACTAATTAATTAGAACTTACTAATATGAGAATTAGAAGATCAAATTAATTATAAGCCATACATCATAAGAAAGTATTAATAATGATAAACACTTAATTAAAGGAAACTGTTGAATTAGAGGTAGTCTGATTAGAGGAAGACTCTGACTAGAGGCAACACGACTAAAGTAAGATTTGGTCTAGAGGTAGTGTGATCCGAGAATACTTGGGGCGAATGCAGCATGATAAGAGGAAGACTTGTATTACAGAAAACATTATCAGAGGAAGACTTAGAGCAAAGGCAGCGTGACCAGAGGAAGACTCAGATCAAAGGTAGCACAATTACGGGAAGACTCGGATCAGAGACAACATAATGAGAGGAAACACACGAATAACATGTATTTGAGTCTTTTTGTTTACTGGGATCAAATTATGACTTTACTAGAATGCACTACTAGATCGATTTCCTACTTTATAATTGATAGAACTAGACTGTTCATTATGAATGGTGGGGACCAAATGTTAGGATTTGATTGAGATTTACTGATATATATAATGATGTAAACTTTGATGAATATTGTGGAATCACTGATATTTACGTAGACGTAAATTCTGATGAATATTGTGAATTTAAACTAATAATTGTCGAGTTGTGAGCATTAAATAAGTATGAGCGAGATGTTGGTGACTTTTGAAGAGTATATTATTTTGTCACCATATAGGGAGGTGTATATTATTTTGTCACCAAAAATAGAGACGGTTAAAGTATATAAATTTTTAGTATGAACTCAACTACAACTCTTTTTAATGACTAACAATAAATATTAATACCATCAATTTTAATAATATTTTTTAAAAAATAGTTATATTAAAATCAATAAGTTTTACATGTGTTTTAAATTTTTATTTATTATGTTATGTAAACAACATAATTTCTATTTTTTTTATAACAAATCTATACTAATATTTCGAATGACGAGTTATATATATATATTTTAAAAATAATATAAAAATATCTTATATTTATAATATCACATATTTTACTGATCTATATTTAAAATATATAAAATATATAAAATATTAACTTCATGTTGAATAATGTCTAACTTGAAACTTTCACGCAACTGAGAACTCTTCGAAGTAAACACATTATCACCACTGTCAAAATAAAAATTAAATAATATTATTTTAATAATTAACTTCAAATCAAAAATAAAATTAAAAAAACTAAATATATAATATAAACTTACCAAAATTCAAGATACAAGGTAGAGAAAAAATTTGGAGAAATATCTTTTGTAGAGAGAAAGTGAAGAGAAAATTTAGAAAAAAAGTTTAGAGAGAAGGTAAAAATGAAAAATGATAAGAGGATTGATATTTATAAAAAAATTCTTGATCCTTAGTGGCGGACAAAACAGCCACAAAATCCAACAGTAACCAAAGTTTTTGTGGCAGCTTTTACGGTAAAAAATAAAGACATTTGTGGCGGTCTAAGCAGCCACAACCGGCAACGGTACAACTAGTATTTGTGGCGGTCTTTGCAGCTACAAAGTGCAACGGCACAGCCACAAAGTTTTGTTCAGAGCATATTGCTAAATATGATTTCGAGTATACTTATCTAAATAACAGAAATAAGGTGATTGTTGTGCACAAAGCAAACATCATAAAACTTGCAGATGGTTTATTCATGGAATCTTGTCTAGAGGTTGGTACAAAGTATCTTGGAATCTAGTATAATGAAATTATTGTAGATAACTGTTGCATACAGGTTGTTTCAAAGCCTGAACAATTTGATGTCATGGTAGGTGTAGTTACAATTTGACCCTGAATCCCAATTGTTTATTGTTTTTCAAATAAAATCAATGTCTTTTCCACCGTAAAAAAACTAGTATTTTGATTCTGCATCTCTCTGTGTGGTTAAAATTTATATTTATATGTAAAATAGAAACTATAGAGAAGTTTCTACAATTCTCATATTGTGTTTATAATGTTCACTGAATGATAAATTATCTTATCTAACCTTATTCACATATCTTTTAATTCTTTGTCTCTATTGTTAAGGGACCACAAATGTAATGTAGTCTTTTTTAAAATAATTATTATATAAGACGTTAAAATATTATTTATTTTATAAGTTATTAATATTTGTTTAGTATCAATTATTTTATAAGATGTTAAAATATAATTAACCTGGTGCTAAAAAAATAAAACTAAAAAATTAAATAAATTTACAATTAGCGTCAGCAATATTTAACGCAAATCAATGTTAAATATTTTGACCGTAGCGTCAGACCGACTGACGCTACATATTTTGTTGTCTACAATTTGTTGACCTTAGCGTCGGACCGGCTGACGCCACTATTAGTGAGGTTTTTTCGACTAGTTAAATTTTTAATATATGGATCTCATGTCAAACGTCTTTTTGATTGGTCATCAGAAAACTAAAAAGACAATATTCTTTTAAGTGAAAATTTTGAAAATTACATTTCTTTTTATTGAATTGTTGTTGACTTCAGAATGTTAAGACGCCTCATTTAATTCTTTCCTTTTCTAATTTGTGGATTCTGTTAAAAAGTTTTTTTACTTGATAAGAAGTCAATTAGGCAGAAGAATATATGATTAATAAAACAAGAAAGAGAAAATCACTTTGCCATGAGGATAAATTTGTAAAATTATTACACTTTTTATTTTATTTATAATTTTTCTTATGTAAAATAAACTAAATGAGTAGTGACATTCAAATGGGATAAAAGAAGTAATTAATGTGAGAGACAAAAGTTCTTCAAATAAATGTCAGAGACTACTTAAATGATAATTTAGAAAAGCTTTTTTCTTTATAAAACATATAATTTTAATTCCTTATAGTATGTGTATTACTGTCAACTCCTTATATTTAACTTCTCTTTAATTTAGGTAAAATAAACAATAAAAAAATGGTGGCATTTATTGTGGGGTGAATGAAATATTAAGAGAATAAAAGAGCCTTTTGTGTCCTATATAAGAGAAGGTGGCTCTATTTGCATTCCAATTCAAGAAGTTCCAATTAATTATATTTTTTTATAGAAGCTAATTCTCCTATATGGCTCGTTTGGTGCCTTCGGTTTCCACCATCTTTGTCAGGCTTCTACTTCTTGTCGTCATTGGTGGGTGTTTCTTCATGTTTAATTAATTAATATCATCTTTTAGTTATCTCTATAATTGTATTTGTTTAATATTATATATATTTGATAAACTATTTTTTAATAATTTAATACCAACAATAAATTTTATTATTTTAACTGATAATTATTAATATAATATATTAATATAGTTGTGTCGTTGATTTTGTAATGTGGATAGAGATGGGAGCAAATATAGTGGCAGAGGCAAGGAATTGTGAATCACAAAGTATTTCTTTTAAAGGACTATGTTTGTACGACCGCAATTGTAATATTGTTTGCAAAAGTGAAGGTTTCGCTACAGGAGAATGCAAAGGCTTGGCTTTCGGTAGTAGATGCTTTTGCAATAAACCTTGTTAAAAATTTAATTAGAGAATATCCATATATGGAATTATTTAATTAACTAAAGATAACTATTCCATTTCATTTTGTACTTTTGTTTCATTTTGGAATAAAAATGACTAGTGCTTTTTATTTGTTTATAAAAG
Source organism: Cicer bijugum (assembly GCA_037974875.1). Taxonomy (NCBI): domain Eukaryota; kingdom Viridiplantae; phylum Streptophyta; class Magnoliopsida; order Fabales; family Fabaceae; genus Cicer; species Cicer bijugum. The sequence continues at coordinate 1,692,157 of JBBPBT010000623.1, forward strand.
CAAATATAAATTATTGCATAACTTTTTTCTTTTAATTTTATTTTGTATTTATATTATTTGATTTTTTGTCAATAAAATACCAAATTTTAAATAATTATATATAATTTTATTATAATTTATGTTATTTTGATCCTATAAAATGATGCATATTTCTATTGATCAACATGAAATGAATATCACCAATAAATGAAATTTCACTTAGGTGATGAAGATTTTTATACTTTCTGGTGCGATAATTAATTCCGCATATTTAGAATATTATAATAAATTTTTTATATTTTAATTAACATGGACAATCATTTTTAATATTATGAGTACAATCATTGAAAAAAGGAAAGGCAGTTCCAAAAATCCGTTTCCTATATGCAACATGAAACATGATATGAATATGAATTTCATTCTTAAACAATCTTTATCCTTTACTTTTCTTTAAAGTATGAAAAATTTCATATTCCTCTTTTATTTAAAGTACGAAAATTGTGTCTCTCCTCTTTCTTTTCCTTAAGAGTATAAAAAGATTCTCTCAATTATTTTGTAGTGGTACATCGAGATAATAAATAACCTTTTGGTAAAGTTAGTTTGGTCATTACCCCAATCGACGTCCCAATTGTTCATCCTTTACACATTATATCATGCATGCCATGACATTCTATATGCTATGCATTGTGTATGTCATGACCCCAACCGATGTCCCAACTGCATATTTTACGCAGTGTCATGTATGCAATGCATATGTAGTATTATGTATGATATGCATATTTTATCAACACGTCAAGTGCAATTAACTAATTAATTAGAAGTTACTAATACGGGAAATAGAAGATGGAATTAATTATAAGCCATACATCATAGAGAAGTATTAATAATGAGAAATACTTAATTAGAGGAAACTGTTGAATTAGAGGTAGTCTGTTTAGAGGAAGACTTTCATTAGAGACAACACGACTAAAGTAAGATTCATACTAGATGTAGTGCGACCTGAGAATACTTGGGGCGGAGGAAGCATGATAAGAGGGAGACTTGTATTAGAGACAACATGATTAGAGGAAAACTTAGATCAGAGGCAACGTGACAAGAGGAAGACTCAGATCAGAGGTAACATGATTACAGGAAGAATCGAATCAGAGGCAACATAATCAGAAAATATTCCATATAGTGCACCTCAAGTACCCTATTTTGATGCTAACGGGAATTGGCAACAACCTCATGTTGGGAATGATACAAAATCGAAAGAGAAATTCCATATTTTAGTAGAGTAAATAAAAGGAATTGAGGGGAATAATGTCTATGGTCTCGAAGCTTTTGATATGTGTTTGGTTCCCGATGTGACTATCCCTTCAAAATTCAAGGTTCCTCCTGAGTTTGAAAATTTTAAAGGCATCACATGTCCTAAAAATCATCTGACTATGTATCGCAGAAAAATGACTTCTCATGCTCATAAGGGCAAACTTCTCATTCAAGGTTCCTGATGTGACTATCCCTTCAAAATTCAAGGTTCCTATGTTTGAAAAATACAAGGGCGTCACATGTCCTAAAAATCATCTGAGTATGCATCGTAGAAAAATGGCTTCTAATGCTCATAAGGACAAAACTCTCGTTCACTTTTTCGAAAACAGTTTGAGTGGGGCATCGTTAAGTTGGTATATGCATCGCGAGTGAAATCAAATTTGTTCGTAGAAAGATTTGGCTGATGCCTTATTGAGATAATCTAAGTATAACATTGACATAGCCCATAACATGATGCAATTGAAAAATTCATCAAAAAAGGACAATGAAACATTCAAAGAATATGCACAACAGTGGAGTGAAGTGGCTTCGCAAGTAGATCCTCCTTTATCTAAAAGAGAATTGGTTGGTATGTTTATGGATACTCTCCAGTCGCCCTTTTATGATAAGATGATTAAGAGTTTGTCATCAAACTTTTTAGACATGATCATGATAGGAGAAAGATTAGAAAGTGGCATGAGGAGTGGTAAACTTTGTGTGTGGAATGAGTGGTATGAAGAAATCACATTAGGGATTTACAAAGAAGAAACAAGGGGATGCTAACGCTATAATGGCAAACTCAAGGGTCTGATATTCTCTAGCTATTAATTCTTATCGACATCTAAATTTTCAACCTCTAATACTCCAAATTCCATGCATTCCCTACCAATATGTGGTTGCGACCTCACAAGTTCCATAGCCCTAACATCACCCTTTAAGGCCACCTTATTATCAACCATCCCTGGTCCAACCAGCACCTATCACATTTTCCCAACAAAACCAATGGAATCAAAATCCAATCCAAAATCACTACAAACCACCAGTTAATCGAGAAAAGAAGATTTCTCATTTTGACTCGATTCCCGTGACATACAACCAATAGTTTGCATCACCTACTCCAGAATTCAATGGCAGTCCATAGGCCAATGAAACCTCTGGAACCACCATTCCCAAAATGGTATCACCCAAATGCCAAATGTGAATACCATGCATGATTCGTAAGGCATTTCTTCAAAGATTTTCAAGTCCTAAAATCTAAAGTGCAAGAATTAATTAATGAAAAATGGCTCTGTCAATCTCATCGAAGATGAGATAGACCAATAATCAAAAGATGATCACGTATCGACCATAGAGTAGTGCATGGAAAATAATAGATCTTTACCAAGACCATTGGAAATCCTCTATAGAAAAGAGAATCTTAAGCTAACTAACAACGGATAAAATGAAATAATTGTCCAAACACTGACCTATTTTAAAGGTGTCACATGTCCTAAAAATCATCTGACTATGTATCTCCGAAAAATGACTTCTCATGCTCATAAGGACAAACTTCTCATTCAAGGTTCTCAATGTGACTATCCTTCAAAATTCAAGGTTCCTGAGTTTGAAAAAACAAAGGTGTCACATGTCCTAAAAATCATCTGACTATGTATCGTAGAAAAATGGCTTCTCATGCTCTTAAGGACAAAATTCTCGTTCAGTTTTATCCAAACAGTTTGAGTGGGACATCATTAAGTTGGTATATGTATCTCGAGCAAAATTGAATTCGTTCGTGGAAAGATTTGGTTGATGCCTTATTGAAATAATATAGGTATAACATTAACATAGCCCATAATAGGATGCAACTGAAACATTTGTCAAAAAAGACAATGAAACATTTAAAGAATATGCACAACGATGGAGTGAAGTGGCATCACAAGTAGATTCTCCTTTACCTAAAAGAAAAATGGTTGGTGTGTTTACAGATACTCTTCAGTCCCCCTTTTATGATAAGATGATTGGGAGTCTGTCATCAAACTTTTTACACATGATCATGATAGGAGAAAAATTAGAAAATGGCATGAGGAGTGGTATACTTTGTATGTGGAACGAGTGGTATGAAGAAATCACATTAGGGAGTGGTATACTTTGTATGTGGAACGACTGGTATACTTTGTATGTGTAAACTTTGATGAATATTGTGGAATGACTGATATTTACGTAAACGTTAATTTTGATGAATATTGTGAATTTAAATTAATAATTGTCGAGTTGTGAGCATCAAATAAGTATGAGCGAGATGTTGGTGACTTTTGAAGAGTATATTATTTTGTCACCATATAGGGAGGTGTATATTATTTTGTCACCAAAAATAGAGATTGTTAAAGTATATAAATTTTTAGTATGAACTCAACTACAACTCTTTTTAATGACTAACAACAAATATTAATACCACCAATTTTAATAATGTTTTTTAAAAAATACTTATATTAAAATCAATAAGTTTTACATGTGTTTTAAATTTTTATTTATTATACAACATAATTTCTATTTTTTTTATATAACAAATCTATACTAACATTTCGAATGACGAGTTTTATATATATATATATATATATATATATATATATATTTTAAAAATAATATAAAAATATCTTATATTTATAATATCACATATTTTACTAATCTATATATAAAATATTAACTTGATGTTGGGTAATGTCTAACTTGAAACTTTCACGCAACTGAGAACTCTTCGAAGTAAACACATTATCACCACTGTCAAAATAAAAATTAAATAATATTATTTAAATAATTAACTTCAAATCAAAAATAAAATTAAAAAAACTAAATATATAATATAAACTTACCAAAGTTCAAGATACAAGGTAGAGAAAAAATTTGGAGAAATATTTTTTATAGAGAGAAAGTGAAGATAAAATTTAGAAAAAAAGTTTAGAGAGAAGGTAAAAATGAAAAATGATAAGAGGATCGATATTTAAAAAAATTATTGATCCTTTGTGGCGGACAAAGCAGCCACAAAATCCAACGGTAACCAAAGCTTTTGTGGCAGCTTTTACGGTCAGAAATAAAGACATTTGTGGCGATCTAAGCAGCCACAATCGCAACGGTACAACTGATATTTGTGGCGGTCTTTGCAGCCACAAAGTGCAACGGCACAACCACAAAGTTTTGTTTAGAGCACATTGCTAAATATGATTTCGAGTATACTTATCTAAATAGCAGAAAAAAGGTTATTGTTGTACACAAAGCAAACATCATGAAACTTGCAGATGGTTTATTCTTGGAATCTTGTCGAGAGGTTGGTACAAAGTATCCTGGAATCAAGTATAATGAAATTATTGTAGATAACTGTTGCATACTGGTTGTTTCAAAGCCTGAACAATTTGATGTCATGGTATGTGTAGTTACAATTTGACCCTGAATCCCAATTGTTTATTTTTTTCAAATAAAATCAATGTCTTTTCCACTGTATAAACTAGTATTTTGATTCTGCATCTCTCTGTTTGGTTAAAATTTATATTTATATGTAAAATAGAAACTATAAAGAAGTTTCTACAATTCTCATATTGTGTTTATAATGTTCACTGATTGATAAATTATCTTATCTAACCTTACTCACATATCTTTTAATTATTTGTCTCTACTTTTATATCCGTTTAGGACTTTCTCTCGGTTTTCTCCTATCACCTCTCTATCTTGTTGTCACTACTAGGTAATTATCATCATCATTCTAATTACATTCTGATTTCTTTCACTAGGTAATTATCATCATCATTCTAATTAGATTCTGATTTCTTTTGTAGCAGTAATAGGCACATCGCAGCATTCTGATTCCTTTACTTTCTGATTGTTGGAAAACCCTATAACGTTGTGCTCAACAATCCATGCCAATTACATGATGAATAACCAAAGGCGGAAGCGTACCTGTGGGAATTGCCATTGATGAAATCCTGGGATGATGATGATAGAACCAATGCGTTGGGTGATCTTCCTCAGCAAAACACCCTGAAGACCTTGCTCTCCTGATGGGGATAGAGAGAACCAAAGAGTTTTCTCTTTTTGGTTTGTGAAACCGAATAGTCTTGTTGTGTTTGCCTTGGGGACCACTACCCCTATATATAACTATTATTAGTTATATCCCAAATTGCAGTATTTCTAATTCAGCCCCTCATTAAATTAGAAACTGCCTGGTATATACACTATTAATTTTCATAACTATTATGTTCTTTAGCCATAAACTATTATATATTATTTGACCCTTAGTTTATTGGCTAATTATATAATGACCCTAACACACATTAATTAATTACATATGTGACCCATAAATCTTACACATCGCAACATTCTGATTCCTTTACTTTCCAGCATTCTGATTCCTTTAATATTACATTAATTCTGATTCCATTAGTTTCCAACATTGCTGAAGTGATATTGATTTGGTTTTTATTTATATTGCAGTTGGAGGCGCCTCTTGCAAGTTTGCATTTGGCCCCAAAGGTTCATCATCAGCTTCCCTTAAAACATTTTGGTATGATTCTATTTTGGGATGAATTATAAGGGTTGCTGGGCTGGGCAGGTGTTTCATATGCAAGTTTGGGCAGATATTGTTTAGGAAAATTTATAAAAATAAGTTCATAAATTGTTATAAAAATAAGTTCATGATAATTTTTTAAGGCTAAATTATATCTGTGGTTCCTGAACTTAATTTCAGGTAACGTTTTAGTCCTTTATCTTTTTTTCTCCCCGAGTTGGTCATTTATTTAAATTTTAAGTGACAATTTAATATTTTATGTTTTAAAATTTCAACAATGTTGTCCTTATTTTTACAAAAATTCAAAAAAATCATCAATTTTTTCAAACAAAACCCATAAAATTCATTATCATCTTCAATAAAATACAAATTTAATCAAATTCATATCTTAAATCTTGAAATAAACTCATATTTTCATTATTTATTTGATGTTGTTGGAGATGAAAATATGAGTGTATTTTAATATTTGAGTTATGGATTTGATAAAATTTACATTATATTGAAGATAACTATTAATTTTATGGGTTTTGGTTGAAAATTTTGATGATTTTTTTGAATTTTATACAAAAATGATATAATTGTTGAAATTTTAAAACATAAAATATCAAATTGTCACTTAAAATTAAAATAAAGGACCAACTCGGGAAAAAAAAAGATAAAGGACTAAAACGTTACACGGAAAACGTCTTATTATATTTTATGATTATGTTTAATATTCATTTAGTGTGATTTAATTTCTATTTATTTATTTATTTATTTCATAAAAACTGTTAATTTACTTGTGTTGTTGATTTTGTGACATGGATAGAGATGGGACCAATTAGGGTGGGAGAGGCAAGAATATGTGAATCACAAAGTAACACCTTCAAGGGACCATGTGTTATTGACCACAATTGTGCTATTGTTTGCCAATTTGAAGGTTTCACTGGAGGACAATGTGAAGCCTTGTTAAATATTTTTTAGAATATATATCCCTATAAAAGATTATGGTACCATCACCTTTTGTATTTGGAATAAATTGGAGGAGTGCTCTTTATTTCTATAGTCTGTTTTATTATTTATTGTTGATATTTATTTATTTTGCATAATTTTTCTAAAAGATATGTTTGGTGATAATTAATTTAATGAATTTGTTGTAATCATAATGTCAAAAACATAACTTATTTAATTAATTTCATCAAAATTATAATTATATCTTAAAAAATATAAGTTTATCATCACTTAACCATCATACACTTAATTGTGCCGTATTGCAACTAACTTTCTATCAATAATTTTTCATTCTTTGTATAAAATTTATACATATATTAGATTATGCGATGAGTAATTTAATTTCTATTAATAAGACATCAAGTTTAAGTCATGTGAAATGAATAATAACCTTTCTTAAAGTTTTGTGCCGTTATTTGTGGGTCTATTAGCATGATTTATGTTATAGTAGAAATTTAATGTGTTTTTGATTATCAAGGGTTTAATAAGATCGATTT
>JBBPBT010000623.1:1701228-1717549 GCA_037974875.1 Cicer bijugum
AAGATTATAAAAGTATGAATATTAATTTAAACTTTTAAATGAAAATAAAATTTGCTTACAAGGATAGTTTTTTGATTTACATATAATATATATCATATCTTAAAATTAAAATAGAATTATTTAATTCTTCCTAAATTTTAATTCTGAATTTGATGTGTTATCATAAGACTTCTTACTCCATTTGTCGTTAAGAAATTTGTGAGTCAATAAAAATTAATTTATTTAATTTATATTTTAAATTAAATTTATCAACTTTTTAAAAGTTGTTTATAATTAAGGCAGCAAAAAGCATTTCCCACAATGAATAATTCTTTTGTACAAAACATTGACTTTAATTGGACAACTCTTTTTATTTTTATGTAATATTAAAGTTTGCATAAATTTATTTCCAAATAAATCAAGTCTGAGTCTTGTGAATTGAAAACCATGCGCATATGCCAATCTTGTTGGAATACAATCCCTGCAACCTTATGCTCAATAATCCATGTCAATTACATGAGGAATAACCAAAGGCAGAAGCGTACCTGTGGGAATTGCCATTTATGAAATCTTGGGATGATGATGATAATGCCAATGGGTTGGGTGATCTTCCTCAGCAAAACACCCTGAAGACTTTGCTCTCTTCATGGGGATAGAGAGAACTAGAGAGTTTTCTCCTTAGGGTTTGTGAAACTGAATAGTCTTGTTGTGTTTGCCTTGGGGACCACTACCCCTATATATAACTATTATTAGTTATATCCCAAATTGCAGTATTACTAATTCAGCCCCTCATTAAATTAGAAACCGCCTGATATCTACACTATTAATTTTCATAATTATTATGCTCTTTAGCCATAAACTATTATATATTATTTGACCCCTAGTTTATTGGCTAATTATATAATGACCCTAACACACTTTATTAATTAATTACATATGTGACCCATAAATCTTACAATCTCCCACTGGTTACACATGTATCCTTAGGAGTGTGTTAGACTTTATGACGTAAAAAATGTCATTATAATTATCTTGAGCCTAATCCAAATTGTCCCGTCCATTAATCGTATCAGCACATGGAACCAAAGAGGCTTTCGTCATAATAAGCATAACTGAACCCATCAATGATCACCCGTACTGACACAACTAAATGACATAGACCCATTATGAAAAGTGTAGCATGAAAATTACATGAAGTTGGTCAATGCCTGTCAATTTTCAACTGGTCCTACTTTACCGAACGAGATCATACCATAACTTAAATGTACAAAGTAACCAAAACTGAATATTTTTAAACTTTATTTCTGATCAGAAAATTCAAATACAATGTATTTGTATTTTACAATTAAACATAGAACATAAATTACATAATGGACGAAACTCCCACTAAAATCAATATTCCTCAAACTGTAGCACACCCATGTGAGCAGTATGCTCATGAAAGACCTTGGGTGGTAGACCTTTAGTGAGTGGATCCGCAATCATGGAGTTTGTCCTTAAGTGTTCTATGGATATCTGTCCACTTTGTACATTCTCTTTAACAACTAGGAACTTAATGTCAATGTGCTTTGACTTGGTTGAGCTCCTATTATTGTTAGAATACAGGACTGCTGATATATTGTCACAATACAAATTGAGTAGTCTTTCAATCCCTTTAACTATTTGTAGCCCCGTGACAAAATTTCTCAGTCAAATGCCCTGGTCAGATGCCTCATGAATTGCTACGAATTCTGTAGCCATGGTTGATGAAGCAGTAAGACCTTGCTTGGCACTACGCCAAGAAACTGCTCCACCAGCTAACAGAAAGACATAGCCTGAAGTTGATCTTAAGCTGTCTTGGCATCCCGCAAAATCCGAGTCAGAGTACCCAGTGATCTCTAACTGGTCTGACCTCCTATATGTGAGCATGTAGTTTCTTGTTCTCTTCAAATATCTCATGACCCTTTTGGCTACTTTCCAATGGTCAAGACCTGGATTGCTTAAATATCTGCCTAAAATCCCTACTATGAACGCTATGTCTGGACGCGTACATACTTGGGCATACATAAGACTCCCTACAGCTGAAGCATAAGGGATCTTTTGCATTTTTTGAATTTCCAAACTTCCCTTAGGGCACTGTTTGAGACTAAACTTGTCTCCCTTAGCAACTGCGGTGTCCCCTGGTTTGCAATCCTGTAACCCAAACCTTTTGAGAACCTTATCGATATAGCTCTTTTGTGACAATCCAAGAATACCTCGAGATCTGTCTCGGTGTATCTGAATTCCTAATACAAAAGAGGCGTCACCAAGATCTTTCATCTCAAAATGCTTTGATAGAAATTTCTTAGTTTCGTGCAACATGCCTATATCGTTAGTGGCAAGCAGTATGTCATCAACATACAAGACCAGGAAAATATGTATGCTCCCACTGAACTTATGATACACACAATCATCAACTGTATTCATCTCAAAACCAAATGAGAGAATTACTTGATGAAATTTATGGTACCATTGACGAGAAGTCTGTTTTAGCCCATAAATGGATTTTCTTAGTTTGCACACCATATTCTTTGGGTCTCCCAACACAAAGTTTTCTGGCTGCACCATATAGATTGTCTCATCAATGTCGCCATTGAGAAACGCTGTCTTTACATCCATTTGATGAAGCTCCAAATTAAAGTGAGCAACAAGAGACATGATTATTCTTAAAGAGTCCTTCGATGAAACCGGAGAGAAAGTCTCTTTATAATCAATCCCCTCCTTTTGAGTATAACCCTTAGCTACAAGACGTGCCTTATATCTCTCCACATTACCATTGGAATCCCGCTTGGTTTTAAAAATCCATTTGCAACCAATGGGTTTCACTCCTTCAGGTAATGGGATAAGTTCCCAAACTGAATTGTCTTGCATAGACTTATACTCCTCATTCATTGCTTCGATCCACTTATCTGAACGAGGATCTTGCATGGCTTGATGAAAGTTGACCGGGTCGTCTTCCGTCTTGCCAACATTTTCCTCTACCTCATTGATAAATACTACATAATCATCCGAAATAGCATTTTTCCTTTCTCTAGTGGATCTCCGCAATGGAGCTGGCTCTTGAGGCACTTGTTCTTGAGGATCTTGAATTTGACCTGGATTTTGTTCTTCCTGAAGAACCAGATCATCTTGAGTTTGCTCAATGGTGGGAAAGTCAATTGGTGGAAGAATCAGTTCTGGAATTGTTACCGATTCTTCCTCAAAGAGAAAATCTTTGACCTTAATCTTCCCCCCAAACTCAATATCCTCAAAGAACGTTGTCGTTCCCGTCTCAAAAATTATTCTCAAATTAGGGTCGTAAAATTTATAGCCCCTTGATTTTTCTGAGTACCCTATAAAATAGCTGCTAATTGTTCGGGGTTCAAATTTCTTTTCATTCGGCCTATAAGGCCTTGCCTCAGCTGGACATCCCCAAACATGAAGGTGCTTCAAGCTAGGTTTACGCCCAATCCAAAGCTCATAAGGTGTTTTAGCCGCTGCCTTAGTTGGTACTCTATTAAGAATGTATGTTGTTGTTTTTAATGCCTCTCCCTAGAGTGACTCTGGCAAGGTGGAATGACAAATCATACTCCTCACCATATCCTTAAGAGTCCTGTTTCGTCTTTCAGCTACACCATTCATGTTGGGTGACCCCGACATAGTGTATTGTGGGACGATTCCACGTTCCTCTAGGTATTTGGCAAATGGTCCCGGACATTGTTCACCTGAACCGTCATATCTGCCGTAGTATTCACCACCACGATCAGATTTGACCTTTTTAATTCTCTTATTAAGTTGATTCTCAACTTCTGCCTTAAAGGATTTGAACACGTCTATTGATTGAGACTTTTCGTGAATTAGGTAAAGGTAGGCATATCTAGAATAATCGTCTATGAATGATATAAAATATTGTTGACCATTCCAAGAAGGAGTTGGAAATGGCCCACAGATGTCCGTATGTATCAATTCTAAGACGTCTGTAGCTCTATATGCGCCTAATTTCTTATCTTTAGTCTGTTTTCCTTTAATGCATGCTACACAAACGTTAAAGTCTGTGAAGTCAATGGAATCTAAAATTCCATCTGACACAAGTCGTTCAACTCTATTTTTAGAGATGTGACCTAGACGCTTGTGCCAAAGCACTCCTGAATTGAAATTGTCAATTTTTCGCTTAGTACCACGTGATTCCACACTCAATGTTTCATTATAGTTAGCCACAATTTCCAACAAATAAAGATTATCATAACCAGAAAGTAAACCGGATCCAACAACATTCGAATTTAAAGACAAAGTAAATTCTTTATTCCTGAATGAACAATAATATCCTGATTTGTCCAAATAAGAAATAGAGACCAAATTCCATCTAAATGACGGTACAACAAAAGTGTCTTGTAAATCCAAATAATAACCGAAACTTAATAATAACCTAAATTTTCCTATGGCTTCAACTTCTGCCTTCTTCTCATCTCCTACATAGATGCATCTTTCAGTATCATTAGGCTTTAGGAAGTTCAGGCAACCCTGCATTAAAACACTGATGTTAGTAGTTGCACCAGAGTCTAACCACCAAGTGTTTCCAGGTACTGAAGCTAAATTAACCTCAGAACAGACCAAAGATAGAACCAAACATTTCTTAACACGCCAAGCGTGATATTTGGCACAATCCTTCTTCACGTGTCCAGAATTAATTACATATGTGACCCATAAATCTTACAAATCTTTCCATGGTGAAGAATGTGTCACTTTAGGTAAAAAAATAAAAAAAAGTATTTTTTTGTGTTTGAATTATCATTGCCACGTTAAAACTATTTACACAATTTTTTTTTATTAGTTAAGAAATGTTTTTAATTGGTCAACAGAAAACTAAAAAGACAATATTATTTTAAGTGAAAATTTTGAAAATTACATTTTTTTATTGAATTGATGTTGACTTCAAAATGTTAAAACGCCTCATTTAATTCTTTCCTTTTTTTAATTTGTGGATCCTGTTAAAAAGTTTTTTTACTTGATAAGAAGACAATTAGGCAGAAGAGTATATGATTAACAAATCTAGGAAAAGAAAATCACTTCGCCATGAGGATAAATTTGTAAAACTATTACACTTTTTCATTTATTTATAATTTTTCTTAGTTAATGTAAAATAAATTAAAGTGAATAGTGACATTATAATGGGATAAAAGAATGGGGTAAAAGAAGTAATTAATGTGAGAGACTAAAGTTCGTTAAATAAATGTCAGAGACAAATTAAATGATAATTAAGAAAAGCTTTTTTTTTTTCTTTATAAAACATATATATAATTTTAATTCCTTATAGAATTTGTATTATTGTCAACTCCTTATATTTAACTTATCTTTAATTTAGGTAAAATAAACAATAAAAAAATGGTGGCATTTATTGTGGGTGAATGAAATATTAAGAGAACAAAAGAGCCTTTATTTATTTATTTATTTATTTATTTTTTTCTCCTATATAAGAGAAGGTGGTTCTATTTGCATTTCAATTCAACAAGTTCCAATTAATTATATTTTTTTTCATAGAAGCTAATTCTCCTATATGGCTCGTTTAGTGTCTTCGGTTTCCACCATCTTTGTCATGTTTCTACTTCTTGTCGTTATTGGTGGGTGTTTCTTCATGTTTAATTCATTAATACCATTTTTTAGTTATCTCTATGATTGTATTTGTTTAATATTATATATATATATATATATATATATATTTGATAAACTACTTTTTGAATAATTTAATACCAACGATAAATTTTATTATTTTAACTGTTAATTATTAATATAATATATTAATATAGTTGTGTGGTTGATTTTGTGATGTGGATAGAGATGGGAGCAAATTCAGTGGTAGAGGCAAGGAATTGTGAATCAGAAAGTATTTCCTTTAAAGGACTATGTATATACGATCGCAATTGTAAGATTGTTTGCCAAAGTGAAGGTTTCGCTACAGGAGAATGCAAAGGCTTCGCTTTCGGTAGTAGATGTTTTTGCAATAAACCTTGTTAAAAATTTAATTAGAGAATATTCATCTATGGAATTAATTAATTAATGATGAATATTCCATCGCGTTTTGTACTTTTGTTTCATTTTGGAATAAAATTGACTAGTGCTTTTATTTTATTTATAAAAGAAAATATAAATTTTTGCATGACTTTTTTCTTTTATTTTTATTTAAATTGTTTGATTTTTTATCAATAAAAAACCAAATTTTAAAAAAATTAAATATAATTTTATTATAATGTATGTTATTTTGATCCTATAAAATGATGCATATTTCTATTGATCAAGATGAAATGAATATCACCAATAATTGAAATTTAATTTAGGTGATGAAGATAAAAATGAAAATCTTTATACTTTCAGGTGTAGTAATTATTACCACGTATTTAGAATATTATAATAATTTTTTATATTTTAATTGAAATGGACAATATTTTTAATATTATGAGTACAATCATTGAAAAAGGGAAAGGCAATTTCAAAAATATTTCCTTCCCTATATGCAACGTAAATCATGATATGAATATGAATTTCATGCTTAAACAATCTTTATCATTTATTTTTCTTTAAATTATGAAAAATTATGTATTTCTCTTTTCTTTAAAGTACGAAAATTATGTTTGTCCATTTTCTTTTTCTTAGAGTACAAAAAAGTTCTCTAAATTATTTTGTTGTGGGTCATTAAGATAATAAAGAACCTTGTGGTAAAGTTGGTATTGTCATTGTAACATCCCGGAGTTTTAATCCTGATCGTTACTTAAAAATATTTATTTGTTAGAAAAATTTATAAATCTTTTGTTTTTTTTGAATGATTATGAAGACGATTATTAATTAGTAACAATCATGTTATTCAATATCATTAAAAAAATATTTATTCAAAAACTAAAATATTATGAAGACGATTATTCTAATCAAAAGAGAACCACTTTAGTATTCATAGAATTGTAGTACATTTTAACAGTTTGTGACAAAAGATTAAAAGAACTTACAAATATTGGACAAATTCCATTATTACAAAACGATAAAGTAATTAAATATAAAATAATAAATTTATATTTATTACTAAATTTCAATAAATATGTATAAAGTCATCCTATCATAGAAAATATATAGAATTAAAGAAATTAATCACAATATTACTACCATCTTAAAACCATTATTTATAAAACAAATAATTAAATAGTTTATTATATAGTTCAACGCACACGAAAATATCGCCACAAATATCTAATGCATATCTATATTTAAACTCACTCAAAATCTTATCATCTAAAATACTTTCCCTAAAATACCATTATATATATATATATATATTTAAATAAATTAAATAACTAAATATAATATTTATAATTTATATTACTCATTAAATCAAATGTATACGGTTATGAAACCATAAGAAACTCACACATAGAAAGAGAAGTAATCATAAAATTAATCAAAATATATTCTAAAATAATTTTAACACTAAATTAATTACTTTAAAATCCTATTTAATTAATAAAATAGTTTATCATGAAATTTGAGATGTTACAGTCATGATCCCAACTGACGTTCCAATTGTTCTTCCTTTACGCATTGTTTCATGCATGCCATGGCATTGTGTATGCAATGCATATGCAATGTCATGTATGTAATGAATATGTAGTATTATGTATGCAATGCATATTTCATCGACACATCAAGTGCAATTAACTAATTAATTAGAACTTACTAATATGAGAAATAGAAAATCAAATTAATTATAAGCCATACATCATAAGAAAGTATTAATAATGATAAACACTTAATTAAAGGAAACTGTTGAATTAGAGGTAGTCTGATTAGAGGAAGACTCTGACCAGAGGCAACACGACTAAAGTAAGATTTGGTCTAGAGGTAGTGTGATCCGAGAATACTTGGGGCGAAGGCAGCATGATAAGAGGAAGACTTGTATTATAGAAAACATTATCAGAGGAAGACTTAGAGCAAAGGCAGCGTGACCAGATGAAAACTCAGATCAAAGGTAGCATAATTACGGGAAGACTCGGATCAGAGACTACATAATGAGAGGAAACATACGAATAACATGTATTTGAGTCTTTTTGTTTATTGGGATCAAATTATGACTTTACTAGAATGCACTACTATATCGATTTCCTACTTTATAATTGCTAGAACTAGACTGTTCATTATGAATGGGGGGGACCAAATGTTAGGATTTGATTGAGATTGACTGATATATATAATGATGTAAACTTTAATGAATATTGTGGAATGACTGATATTTACGTAGACGTAAATTTTGATGAATATTGTGAATTTAAACTTATAATTGTCGAGTTGTGAGCATTAAATAAGTATGAGCGAGATGTTGGTGACTTTTGAAGATTATATTATTTTGTCACCATATAAGGAGGTGTATATTATTTTGTCACCAAAAATAGAGACGGTTAAAGTATATAAATTTTTAGTATGAACTCAACTACAATTCTTTTTAATGACTAACAACAAATATTAATACCATCAATTTTAATAATATTTTTAAAAAAATAGTTATATTAAAATCAATAAGTTTTACATGTGTTTTAAATTTTTATTTATTATATTATGTAAACAACATAATTTTTATTTATTTTTTTATAACAAATCTATACTAATATTTCGAATGACGAGTTATATATATATATTTTAAAAATAATATAAAAATATCTTATATTTATAATATCACATATTTTACTAATCTATATTTAAAATATATAAAATATTAACTTCATGTGGAATAATGTCTAACTTGAAACTTTCACGCAACTGAGAACTCTTCGAAGTAAACACATTATCACCACTGTCAAAATAAAAATTAAATAATATTTTTTAAATAATTAACTTCAAATCAAAAATAAAGTTAAAAAAACTAAATATATAATATAAACTTACCAAAATTCAAGACACAAGGTAGAGAAAAAATTTGGAGAAATATCTTTTGTAGAGAGAAAGTGAAGAGAAAATTTAGAAAAAAAGTTTAGAGAGAAGGTAAAAATGAAAAATGATAAGAGGATTGATATTTATAAAAAAATTCTTGATCCTTAGTGGCGGACAAAACAGCCACAAAATCCAACAGTAACCAAAGCTTTTGTGGCAGCTTTTACGGTTAGAAATAAAGACATTTGTGGCGGTCTAAGCAGCCACAACCGACAACGGTACAACTAGTATTTGTGGCAGTCTTTGCAGCCACAAAATTTTGTTCAGAGCACATTGCTAAATATGATTTCGAGTGTACTTATCTAAATAACAGAAAGAAGGTGATTGTTGTGCACAAAGCAAACATCATAAAACTTGCAGATGGTTTATTCTTGGAATCTTGTCGAGAGGTTGGTACAAAGTATCCTGGAATCAAGTATAATGAAATTATTGTAGATAACTGTTGCATACAGGTTGTTTCAAAGCCTGAACAATTTGATGTCATGGTAGGTGTAGTTACAATTTGACCCTGAATCCCAATTGTTGATTGTTTTTCAAATAAAATCAATGTCTTTTCCACCGTAAAAAACTAGTATTTTGATTCTGCATCTCTCTGTGTGGTTAAAATTTATATTTATATGTAAAATAGAAACTATAGAGAAGTTTCTACAATTCTCATATTGTGTTTATAATGTTCACTGATTGATAAATTATCTTATCTAACCTTATTCATATATCTTTTAATTCTTTGTCTTTATTGTTAAGGGACCACAAATGTAATGTAGCCTTTTTTAAAATAGTTATTATATAAGACGTTTTAATATCATTTATTTTATAAGTTATTAATATTTGTTTAGTATCAATTATTTTATAAGATGTTAAAATATAATTGACCTGGTGCTAAAAAAATAAAACTAAAAAATTAAATAAATTTACAATTAGCGTCAGCAATATTTGACGCAAATCAATGTTAAATATTTTGACCGTAGCGTTGGACCGGCTGACGCTACATATTTTGTTGTCTACAATTTGTTGACCTTAGCGTCGGTAAGCCATCTTTGTCATGCTTCTACTTCTTGTCGTCATTGGTGGGTGTTTCTTCATGTTTAATTAATTAATATCATCTTTTAGTTATCTCTATAATTGTATTTGTTTAATATTATATATATATATATTTGATAAACTATTTTTTAATAATTTAATACCAACAATAAATTTTATTATTTTAACTGATAATTATTAATATAATATATTAATATAGTTGTGTCGTTGATTTTGTAATGTGGATAGAGATGGGAGCAAATATAGTGGCAGAGGCAAGGAATTGTGAATCACAAAGTATTTCTTTTAAAGGACTATGTTTGTACGACCGCAATTGCAATATTGTTTGCAAAAGTGAAGGTTTCGCTACAGGAGAATGCAAAGGCTTCGCTTTCGGTAGTAGATGCTTTTGCAATAAACCTTGTTAAAAATTTAACTAGAGAATATCCATCTATGGAATTATTTAATTAACTAAAGATAACTATTCCATTTCATTTTGTACTTTTATTTCATTTTGGAATAAAAATGACCAGTGCTTTTTATTTATTTATAAAAGCAAATATAAATTATTGCATAACTTTTTTCTTTTAATTTTATTTTGTATTTATATTATTTGATTTTTTATCAATAAAAAACCAAATTTTAAATAATTATATATAATTTTATTATAATTTATGTTATTTTGATCCTATAAAATGATGCATATTTCTATTGATCAACATGAAATGAATATCACCAATAAATGAAATTTCACTTAGGTGATGAAGATTTTTATACTTTCTGGTGCAATAATTAATTCCGCATATTTAGAATATTATAATAAATTTTTTATATTTTAATTAACATGGACAATCATTTTTAATATTATGAGTACAATCATTGAAAAAAGGAAAGGCAGTTCCAAAAATCCGTTTCCTATATGCAACATGAAACATGATATGAATATGAATTTCATTCTTAAACAATCTTTATCCTTTACTTTTCTTTAAAGTATGAAAAATTTCATATTTCTCTTTTATTTAAAGTACGAAAATTGTGTCTCTCCTCTTTCTTTTCCTTAAGAGTACAAAAAGATTCTCTCAATTATTTTGTAGTGGTTCATCGAGATAATAAATAACCTTTTGGTAAAGTTAGTTTGGTCATTACCCCAATCGACGTCCCATTTGTTCATCCTTTACATATTATTTCATGTATGCCATGACATTCTGTATGCTATGCATTGTGTATGTCATGACCCCAACCGATGTCCCAACTGCATATTTTACGCAGTGTCATGTATGCAATGCATATGTAGTATTATGTATGATATGCATATTTTATCAACACGTCAAGTGCAATTAACTAATTAATTAGAAGTTACTAATACGGGAAATAGAAGATGGGATTAATTATAAGCCATGCATCATAGGGAAGTATTAATAATGAGAAATACTTAATTAGAGGAAACTGTTGAATTAGAGGTAGTCTGTTTAGAGGAAGACTTTGATTAGAGGCAACACGACTAAAGTAAGATTCATACTAGATGTAGTGCGACCTGAGAATACTTGGGGCGGAGGAAGCATGATAAGAGGGAGACTTGTATTAGAGACAACATGATTAGAGGAAAACTTAGATCAGAGGCAACGTGACAAGACGAAGACTCAGATTAGAGGTAACATGATTATAGGAAGAATCGAATCAGAGGCAACATATTCAGAAAATATTCCATATAGTGCACCTCAAGTACCCTATTTTGATGCTAACGGGAATTGGCAACAACCTCTTGTTGGGAATGATACAAAATCGAAAGAGAAATTCCATATTTTAGTAGAGTAAATAAAAGGAATTGAGGGGAATAATGTCTATGGTCTCGAAGCTTTTGATATGTGTTTGGTTCCCGATGTGACTATCCCTTCAAAATTCAAGGTTCCTCTTGAGTTTGAAAATTTTAAAGGCATCACATGTCCTAAAAATCATCTGACTATGTATCGCAGAAAAATGACTTCTCATGCTCATAAGGGCAAACTTCTCATTCAAGGTTCCTGATGTGACTATCCCTTCAAAATTCAAGGTTCCTATGTTTGAAAAATACAAAGGCGTCACATGTCCTAAAAATCATCTGAGTATGCATCGTAGAAAAATGGCTTCTAATGCTCATAAGGACAAAACTCTCGTTCACTTTTTCGAAAATAGTTTGAGTGGGGCATCGTTAAGTTGGTATATGCATCGCGAGTGAAATCGAATTTGTTCATAGAAAGATTTGGCTGATGCCTTATTGAGATAATCTAAGTATAACATTGACATAGCCCATAACATGATGCAATTGAAAAATTCATCAAAAAATGACAATGAAACATTCATAGAATATGCACAACGATGGAGTGAAGTGGCTTCGCAAGTAGATCCTCCTTTATCTAAAAGAGAATTGGTTGGTATGTTTATGGATACTCTCCAGTCGCCCTTATATGATAAGATGATTAAGAGTTTGTCATCAAACATTTTAGACATGATCATGATAGGAGAAAGATTAGAAAGTGGCATGAGGAGTGGTAAACTTTGTGTGTGGAATGAGTGGTATGAAGAAATCACATTAGGGATTTACAAAGAAGAAACAAGGGGATGTTAAAGCTATAATGGCAAACTCAAGGGTCTAATATTCTCTAGCTATTAATTCTTATCGACATCTAAATTTTCAACCTCTAATACTCCAAATTCCATGCATTCCCTACCAATATGTGGTTGCGACCTCACAAGTTCCATAGCCCTAACATCACCCTTTAAGGCCACCTTATTATCAACCATCCCTGGTCCAACCAGCACCTATCACATTTTCCCAACAAAACCAATGGAATCAAAATCCAATCCAAAATCACTACAAACCACCAGTTAACCGAGAAAAGAAGATATCTCATTTTGACCCGATTTCCGTGACATACAACCAATTGTTTGCCTCACCTACTCCAGAATTCAATGGCAGTCCTTAGGCCAATGAAACCTCTGGAACCACCATTCCCAAAATGGTATCACCCAAATGCCAAATGTGAATACCATGCATGAGTCGTAAGGCATTTCTTCAAAGATTTTCAAGTCCTAAAATCTAAAGTGCAAGAATTAATTAATGAAAAATGGCTCTGTCAATCTCATCGAAGATGAGATAGACCAATAATCAAAAGATGATCACGTATCGACCATAGAGTAGTGCATGGAAAATAATAAATCTTTACCAAGACCATTGGAAATCCTCTATAGAAAAGAGAATCTTAAGCTAACTAACAACGGATAAAATGAAATAATTGTCCAAACACTGACCTATTTTAAAGGTGTCACATGTCCTAAAAATCATCTGACTATGTATCTCAGAAAAATGACTTCTCATGCTCATAAGGACAAACTTCTCATTCAAGGTTCTCAATGTGACTATCCTTCAAAATTCAAGGTTCCTGAGTTTGAAAAAACAAAGGTGTCACATGTCCTAAAAATCATCTGACTATGTATCGTAGAAAAATGGCTTCTCATGCTCTTAAGGACAAAATTCTCGTTCAGTTTTATCCAAATAGTTTGAGTGGGGCATCATTAAGTTGGTATATGTATCTCGAGCAAAATCGAATTCGTTCGTGGAAAGATTTGGTTGATGCCTTATTGAAATAATATAGGTATAACATTAACATAGCCCATAAAAGGATGCATCTGAAAAATTTGTCAAAAAAGACAATGAAACATTTAAAGAATATGCACAACGATGGAGTGAAGTGGCATCACAAGTAGATTTTCCTTTACCTAAAAGAAAAATGGTTGGTGTGTTTACAGATACTCTTCAGTCCCCCTTTTATGATAAGATAATTGGGAGTTTGTCATCAAACTTTTTACACATGATCATGATAGGAGAACAATTAGAAAATGTCATGAGGAGTGGTATACTTTGTATGTGGAACGAGTGGTATGAAGAAATCACATTAGGGAGTGGTATACTTTGTCTGTGGAACGAGTGGTATACTTTGTATGTGTAAACTTTGATGAATATTGTGGAATGACTGATATTTACGTCGACGTTAATTTTGATGAATATTGTGAATTTAAATTAATAATTGTGGAGTTGTGAGCATCAAATAAGTATGAGCGAGATGTTGGTGACTTTTGAAGAGTATATTATTTTGTCACCATATAGGGAGGTGTATATTATTTTGTCACCAAAAATAGAGACTGTTAAAGTATATAAATTTTTAGTATGAACTCAACTACAACTCTTTTTAATGACTAACAACAAATATTAATACCACCAATTTTAATAATGTTTTTTAAAAAAATAGTTATATTAAAATCAATCAGTTTTACATGTGTTTTAAATTTTTATTTATTATGTTATGTAAACAACATAATTTCTATTTTTTTTATATAACAAATCTATACTAACATTTCGAATGACGAGTTTTATATATATATATATATATATATATATATATATTTTAAAAATAATATAAAAATTTCTTATATTTATAATATCACATATTTTACTAATCTAAATTTAAAATATATAAAATATTAACTTGATGTTGGGTAATGTCTAACTTGAAACTTTCACGCAACTGAGAACTCTTCGAAGTAAATACATTATCACCACTGTCAAAATAAAAATTAAATAATATTATTTAAATAATTAACTTCAAATCAAAAATAAAATTAAAAAAACTAAATATATAATATAAACTTACCAAAGTTCAAGATACAAGGTAGAGAAAAAATTTGGAGAAATATTTTTTATAGAGAGAAAGTGAAGAGAAAATTTAGAAAAAAAGTTTAGAGAGATGGTAAAAATGAAAAATGATAAGAGGATCGATATTTATAAAAAATTCTTGATCCTTAGTGGCGGACAAAACAGCCACAAAATCCAACGGTAACCAAAGCTTTTGTGGCAGCCACAATCGGCAACGGTACAACTGATATTTGTGGCGGTCTTTGCAGCCACAAAGTGCAAAGGCACAGCCACAAAGTTTTGTTTAGAGCACATTGCTAAATATGATTTCGAGTATACTTATCTAAATAACATAAAAAAGGTGATTGTTGTACACAAAGCAAACATCATGAAACTTGCAGATGCTTTATTCTTGGAATCTTGTCGAGAGGTTGGTACAAAGTATCCTGGAATCAAGTATAATGAAATTATTGTAGATAACTGTTGCATACAGGTTGTTTCAAAGCCTGAACAATTTGATGTCATGGTATGTGTAGTTACAATTTGACCCTGAATCCCAATTGTTTATTTTTTTTCAAATAAAATCAATGTCTTTTCCACTGTAAAAAACTAGTATTTTGATTGTGCATCTCTCTGTTTGGTTAAAATTTATATTTATATGTAAAATAGAAACTATAGAGAAGTTTCTACAATTCTCATATTGTGTTTATAATGTTCACTAATTGATAAATTATCTTATCTAACCTTACTCACATATCTTTTAATTCTTTGTCTCTACTTTTATATCCGTTTTGGACTTTCTCTCGGTTTTCTCCTATCACCTCTCTATCTTGTTGTCACCACTAGGTAATTATCATCATCATTCTAATTACATTCTGATTTCTTTCGTAGCAGTAATAGGCACATCGCAGCATTCTGATTCCTTTACATTCCCGCATTCCGATTCCTTTAATATTACATTAATTCTGATTCCTTTACTTTCCAACATTGCTAAAGTGATATTGATTTGGTTTTTATTTATATTGCAGTTGGAGGCGCCTCTTGCAAGTTTGCATTTGGCCCCAAAAGGTTCATCATCAGCTTCCCTTAAAACATTTTGGTATGATTCTATTTTGGGATGAATTATAAGGGCTGCTGGGCTGGGCAGGTGTTTCATATGCAAGTTTGGGCAGATATTGTTTAGGAAAATTTATAAAAATAAGTTCATAAACTGTTATAAAAATAAGTCCATGATAATTTTTTAAGGTTAAATTACATCTGTGGTTCCTGAACTTAATTTCAGGTAACGTTTTAGTCCTTTATCTTTTTTCTCCCTGAGTTGGTCCTTTATTTAAATTTTAAGTGACAATTTAATATTTTATGTTTTAAAATTTCAACAATGTTGTCCTTATTTTTACAAAAATTCAAAAAAATCATCAATTTTTTCAAACAAAACCCATAAAATTCATTATCATCTTCAATAAAATACAAATTTAATCAAATTCATATCTTAATTCTTGAAATAAACTCATATTTTCATTATTTATTTGATGTTGTTGGAGATGAAAATATGAGTGTATTTTAATATTTGAGTTATGGATTTGATAAAATTTACATTATATTGAAGATAATTATTAATTTTATGGGTTTTGGTTGAAAATTTTGATAATTTTTTTGAATTTTATACAAAAATGATATAATTGTTGAAATTTT
>JBBPBT010000623.1:1727498-1757291 GCA_037974875.1 Cicer bijugum
AATTAAAGAAATTAATCACAATATTACTACCATCTTAAAACCATTATTTATAAAACAAATAATTAAATAGTTTATTATATAGTTTAACGCACACGAAAATATCGCCACAAATATCTAATGCATATCTATATTTAAACTCACTCAAAATCTTATCATCTAAAATATTTTCCCTAAAATACCATTATATATATATATATATATTTAAATAAATTAAATAACTAAATATAATATTTATAATTTATATTACTCATTAAATCAAATGTATACGGTTATGAAACCATAAGAAACTCACACATAGAAAGAGAAGTAATCATAAAATTAATCAAAATATATTCTAAAATAATTTTAACACTAAATTAATTACTTTAAAATCCTATTTAACTAATAAAATAGTTTATCATGAAATTTGAGATGTTACAGTCATGATCCCAACTGACGTTCCAATTGTTCTTCCTTTACGCATTGTTTCATGCATGCCATGGCATTGTGTATGCAATGCATATGCAGTGTCCATGTATGCAATGAATATGTAGTATTATGTATGCAATGCATATTTCATCGACTCATCAAGTGCAATTAACTAATTAATTAGAACTTACTAATATGAGAAATAGAAGATCAAATTAATTATAAGCCATACATCATAATAAAGTATTAATAATGATAAACACTTAATTAAAGAAAACTGTTGAATTAGAGGTAGTCTGATTAGAGGAAGACTCTGACCAGAGGCAACACGATTAAAGTAAGATTTGGTCTAGAGGTAGTGTGATCCGAGAATACTTGGGGCGAAGGCAGCATGATAAGAGGAAGACTTGTATTACAGAAAACATTATCAGAGGAAGACTTAGAGCAAAGGCAGCGTGACCAGAGGAAGACTCAGATCAAAGGTAGCATAATTACGGGAATACTCGGATCAGAGACAACATAATGAGAGGAAACACACGAATAACATGTATTTGAGTCTTTTTGTTTACTGGGATCAAATTATGACTTTACTAGAATGCACTACTAGATCGATTTCCTACTTTATAATTGATAGAACTAGACTGTTCATTATGAATGGTGGGGACCAAATGTTAGGATTTGATTGAGGTTGACTGATATATATAATGATGTAAACTTTGATGAATATTGTGGAATGACTGATGTTTACGGAGACGTAAATTTTGATGAATATTGTGAATTTAAACTAATAATTGTCGAGTTGTGAGCATTAAATAAGTATGAGCGAGAGGTTGGTGACTTTTGAAGAGTATATTATTTTGTCACCATATAGGGAGGTGATAAAAGTATATAAATTTTTAGTATGAACTCAACTACAACTCTTTTTAATGACTAACAACAAATATTAATACCATCAATTTTAATAATGTTTTTAAAAAAATAGTTATATTAAAATCAATAAGTTTTACATGTATTTTAAATTTTCATTTATTATGTTATGTAAACAACATAATTTCTATTTTTTTTAATAACAAATCTATACTAATATTTCGAATGACGAGTTATATATATATATATTTTAAAAATAATATAAAAATATCTTATATTTATAATATCACATATTTTACTAATCTATATTTAAAATATATAAAATATATAAAATATTAACTTAATGTTGAATAATGTCTAACTTGAAACTTTCACGCAACTGAGAACTCTTCGAAGTAAACACATTATCACCACTGTCAAAATAAAAATTAAATAATATTATTTAAATAATTAACTTCAAATCAAAAATAAAATTAAAAAAACTAAATATATAATATAAACTTACCAAAATTCAAGATACAAGGTAGAGAAAAAATTAGGAGAAATATCTTTTGTAGAGAGAAAGTGAAGAGAAAATTTAGAAAAAAAGTTTAGAGAGAAGGTAAAAATGAAAAATGATAAGAGGATTGATATTTATAAAAAAATTCTTGATCCTTAGTGGCGGACAAAACAGCCACAAAATCCAACAGTAACCAAAGCTTTTGTGGCAGCTTTTACGGTCAGAAATAAAGACATTTGTGGCGGTCTAAGCAGCCACAACCGGCAACGGTACAACTAGTATTTGTGGCGGTCTTTGCAGCCACAAAGTGCAACGGCACAGCCACAAAGTTTTGTTCAGAGCACATTGCTAAATATGATTTCGAGTATACTTATCTAAATGACAAAAAGAAGGTGATTGTTGTGC
Organism: Cicer bijugum; assembly: GCA_037974875.1. Lineage (NCBI taxonomy): Eukaryota > Viridiplantae > Streptophyta > Magnoliopsida > Fabales > Fabaceae > Cicer > Cicer bijugum. The sequence goes on from JBBPBT010000623.1 coordinate 1,729,678, forward strand.
ACAAAGCAAACATCATAAAACTTGCAGATGGTTTATTCTTGGAATCTTGTCGAGAGGTTGGTACAAAGTATCTTGGAATCAAGTATAATGAAATTATTGTAGATAACTGTTGCATACAGGTTGTTTCAAAGCCTGAACAATTTGATGTCATGGTAGGTGTAGTTACAATTTGACCCTGAATCCCAATTGTTTATTGTTTTTCAAATAAAATCAATGTATTTTCCACTGTAAAAAACTAGTATTTTGATTCTGCATCTCTCTATGTGGTTAAAATTTATATTTATATGTAAAATAGAAACTATAGAGAAGTTTCTACAATTCTCATATTGTGTTTATAATGTTCACTGATTGATAAATTATCTTATCTAACCTTATTCACATATCTTTTAATTCTTTATCTCTATTGTTAAGGGACCACAAATATAATGTAACCTTTTTTAAAATAGTTATTATATAAGACGTTAAAATATCATTTATTTTATAAATTATTAATATTTGTTTAGTATCAATTATTTTATAAGATGTTAAAATATAATTGACCTGGTGCTAAAAAAATAAAATTAAAAAATTAAATAAATTTACAATTAGCGTCAGCAATATTTGACGCAAATCAATGTTAAATATTTTGACCGTAGCGTCGGACCGGCTGACGCTACATATTTTGTTTCTACTTGTTGACCTTAGCGTCGGTAAGCCGACGCCATTATTTTTTTTCACACGCAAACGAATATAACTGGCGTCAGAGTTTATTTTTGGTGATAGCGTCAACTTAGAGTAAACAGGACCGACGCTAATATTGCATAGGATGGACGCTATGTATTAGTTTCATCCGTTCGTCACCGACGATAAATAGATGTTAGCGTCAACATTTAGCCTATTAGTGAGGTTTTTGGTCGAAGCTACATCTAATTTTTCAAGTGGTGTTAATGGATAACTCTTTATTTTTATGTAATATTAAAGTTTGCATAAATTTATTTCCAAATATATGAAGTCTGAGTCTTGTGAATTCAAAACCATGGATGAAGAATGTGTCACTTTAGTTAAAAAAAAAATATATATATTTTTCTGTGTTTGAATTATCATTGCCACATTAAAACTATTTACACCATTTTTTTTACTAGTTAAGAAATGTTTTTTCGACTAGTTAAATTTTTAATATATGGATCTCATGTCAAACGTCTTTTTGATTGGTCATCAGAAAACTAAAAAGACAATATTCTTTTAAGTGAAAATTTTGAAAATTACATTTCTTTTTATTGAATTGTTGTTGACTTCAGAATTTTAAGACGCCTCATTTAATTCTTTCCTTTTCTAATTTGTGGATTCTGTTAAAAAGTTTTTTTACTTGATAAGAAGACAATTAGGCAGAAGAATATATGATTAATAAAACAAGAAAGAGAAAATCACTTTGCCATGAGGATAAATTTGTAAAATTATTACACTTTTTTATTTTATTTATAATTTTTATTATGTAAAATAAACTAAATGAGTAGTGACATTCAAATGGGATAAAAGAAGTAATTAATGTGAGAGACAAAAGTTCTTCAAATAAATGTCAGAGACTACTTAAATGATAATTTATAAAAGCTTATTTTTTTTATAAAACATATAATTTTAATTCCTTATAGTATGTGTATTACTGTCAACTCCTTATATTTAACTTCTCTTTAATTTAGGTAAAATAAACAATAAAAAACGGTGGCATTTATTGTGGGGTGAATGAAATATTAAGAAAATAAAAGAGCCTTTTGTGTTCTATATAAGAGAAGGTGGCTCTATTTTGCATTTCAATTCAACAAGTTCCAATTAATTATATTTTTTCATAGAAGCTAATTCTCCTATATGGCTCGTTTGGTGCCTTCGGTTTCCACCATCTTTGTCATGCTTCTACTTCTTGTCGTCATTGGTAGGTGTTTCTTCATGTTTAATTAATTAATATCATCTTTTAGTTATCTTTATAATTGTATTTGTTTAATATTTTATATATATATATATATATATATATATATATATATATATATATATTTGATAAAATATTTTTTAAAAATTTAATTCCAGCAATAAATTTTATTATTTTAACTGATAATTATTAATATAATACATTAATATAGTTGTGTCGTTGATTTTGTAATGTGGATAGAGATGGGAGCAAATACAGTGGCAGAGGCAAGGAATTGTGAGTCACAAAGTATTTCTTTTAAAGGACTATGTTTGTACGACCGCAATTGTAAGATTGTTTGCAAAAGTGAAGGTTTCGCTACAGGAGAATGCAAAGCCTTCGCTTTCGGTAGTAGATGCTTTTGCAATAAACCTTGTTAAAAATTTAATTAGAGAATATCCATCTATGGAATTATTTAATTAACTAAAGATAACTATTCCATTTCATTTTGTACTTTTGTTACATTTTGAAATAAAAATGACCAGTGCTTTTTATTTATTTATAAAAGCAAATATAAATTTTTGCATAACTTTTTTATTTTAATTTTATTTTTTATTTAAATTATTTGATTTTTTATCAATAAAAAACCAAATTTTAAATAATTATATATAATTTTATTATACTTTATGTTATTTTGATCCTATAAAATGATGCATATTTCTATTGATCACCATGAAATGAATATCACCAATAAATGAAATTTTACTTAGGTGATGAAGATATTTATACTTTCTGGTGCAATAATTAATACCGCATATTTAGAATATTATCATAAATTTTTTATATTTTAATTAACATGGACAATCATTTTTAATATTATGAGTACAATCCGTTTCCTATATGCAACATGAAACATGATATGAATATGAATTTCATGCTTAAACAATCTTTATCCTTTACTTTTCTTTAAAGTATGAAAAATTTCATATTTCTCTTTTATTTAAAGTACGAAAACTGTGTCTCTCCTCTTTCTTTTCCTTAAGAGTACAAAAAGATTCTCTCAATTATTTTGTAGTGGTTCATCGAGCGAGATAATAAATAACCTTTTGGTAAAGTTAGTTTGGTCATTACCCCAATCGACGTCCCAATTGTTCTTCCTTTACGCATTATTTCATGCATGCCATGACATTGTGTATGCTATGCATTGTGTATGTCATGACCCCAACCGATGTCCCAACTGACGTCCCATATTTTACGCAATGTCATGTATGCAATGCATATGTAGTATTATGTATGATATGCATATTTTATCAACACGTCAAGTGCAATTAACTAATTAATTACAACTTACTAATACGGGAAATAGAAGATGGGATTAATTATAAGCCATACATCATAGGGAAGTATTAACAATGAGAAATACTTAATTTGAGGAAACTATTGAATTAGAGGTAGTATGTTTAGAGGAAGACTTTGATCAGAGGCAACACGACTAAAGTAAGATTCATACTAGATGTAGTGCGACCCGAGAATACTTGGGGCGGAGGAAGCATGATAAGAAGGAGACTTGTATTAGAGACAACATGATTAGAGGAAAACTTAGATCAGAGGCAACGTGACAAGAGGAAGACTCAGATCAGAGGTAACATGATTACAGGAAGAATCGAATCGGAGGGAACATAATCAGAAAATATTCCCTATAGTGCACCTCAAGTACCCTATTTTGATGCTAACGAGAATTGGCTACAACCTCATGTTGGGAATGATACAAAATGGAAAGAGAAATTCCATATTTTAGTAGAGCAAATAAAAGGAATTGAGGGGAATAATGTCTATGGTCTCGAAGCTTTTGATATGTGTTTGGTTCACGATGTGACTATCCCTTCAAAATTCAAGGTTCCTCCTGAGTTTGAAAATTTTAAAGGCATCACATGTCCTAAAAATCATCTGACTATGTATCGCAGAAAAATGACTTCTCATGCTCATAAGGACAAACTTCTCATTCAAAGTTCCTAATGTGACAATCCCTTCAAAATTCAAGGTTCTTAAGTTTGAAAAATACAAAGGCGTCACATGTCCTAAAAATCATCTGAGTATGCATCATAGAAAAATGGCTTCTAATGCTCATAAGAACAAAACTCTCGTTGACTTTTTCGAAAACAGTTTGAGTGGGGCATCGTTAAGTTGGTATATGCATCTCGAGTGAAATCGAATTTGTTCGTAGAAAGATTTGGCTGATGCCTTATTGAGATAATCTAGGTATAACATTGACATAGCCCATAACATGATGCAATTGAAAAATTCATCAAAAAAGGACAGTGAAACATTCAAAGAATATGCACAACGGTGGAGTGAAGTGGCTTCGCAAGTAGATCCTCCTTTATCTAAAAGAGAATTGGTTGGTATGTTTATGGATACTCTCCAGTCGCCCTTTTATGATAAGATGATTGAGAGTTTGTCATCAAACTTTTTAGACATGATCATGATAGGAGAAAGATTAGAAAGTGGCGTGAGGAGTGGTAAACTTTGTATGTGGAATGAGTGGTATGAAGAAATCCCATTAGTGATTTACAAAGAAGAAACAAGGGGATGCTAACGCTGTAATGGCAAACTCAAGGGTCTCTTATTCTCTAGCTATGAATTCTTATCGACATCAAAATTTTCAACCTCTAATACCCCAAATTCCATGCATTCCCTACCTATATGTGGTTGCGACCTCACAAGCTCCATACCCCTAACATCACCCTTCAAGGCCACCTTATTATCAACCATCCCTGATCCAACCAGCACCTGTCACATTTTCCCAACAAAACCAATGGAATCAAAATCCAATCCAAAATCACTACAAACCACCAGTTAACTGAGAAAAGAAGATATCTCGTTTTGACCCGATTCCCGTGACTTACAACCAATTGTTTGCCTCACCTACTTCAGAATTCAATGGTAGTCCTTAGGCCAATGAAACCTCTGGAACCACCATTCCCGAAATGGTATCACCCAAATGCCAAATGTGAATACCATGCATGAGTCGTAAGGCATTCCTTCAAAGATTTTCAAGCCCTAAAATCTAAAGTGCAAGAATTGATTAATGAAAAATGGATCTGTCAATCTCATCGAAGATGAGATAGACCAATAATCAAAAGATGATCATGTATCGACCATAGAGTAGTGCATGGAAAGTAATAGATCTTTACCAAGACCATTGGAAATCCTCTATAGAAAAGAGAACCTTAAGCTAACTAACAACGAAAAAAATGAAATAATTGTCCAAACACTGACCTATTTTCCTTATGAAAACAACACGGCGGTACCATGAAATTATGAAGTCACATCCCATTTAGTCACTCATCAATCAAGTTATAGCTTTAAACCTCAAGCAGGGTCATGGAGAAAAAGGGAATGTGAGTATAAGGTGGTAGAAGAAGGACTAGAAACTTACAAAAAAATGGTGCTTGAAGAAGAAGCTAACAAATTTTTGAAGTTTATCAAGCAAAGTGAGTATAAGGTGGTAGATAAACTAAATCAAACCCCTTCCAAGATATATGTTCTTTCTTTGTTATTAAATTATGAAGCGCATAGAAGGGCAATGATGAAAACTTTAAACGAGGCCCATGTTACTCATGATATCACTGTCGACCAGTTTGGGGAAACAAATATGATAGTGAGTCATCTACCTTCTGTGGGCTACATTGAAGGCACGGAGGAGGCCATAAAGACTTTCTTTCAAGCATTAGAAATCGCCAATGTTATCTTCATCGGTGAAGGATCTCCTTTAAAAGATCTAAAGTCATCTACCACATCATTAAAGTCTACCAAATTGATGATGGAAGGAGGAGTTTTTGTTATATTGAGAAAATTGTTGGATATACCTAAAAAGAACGATAGGTACAAATTAGGATATATACTTACTAAATCTGACAAAGAAAAGGTTGTGAAGGGATAAATGGAAAGCAAGATGGCTCGTTTGGAAAATCAGACAGTGAATTCACAAAAGATTCCTATTTGTGAAATTCGCCAAACCTTCTAAAGCGCCGAAATAGTATATGTTGACTACGTGGTTGTTGTGGAAGAAGAGCATGTTGATGATGATACTCCCAAGTTGGTGTACCCTTGTCCTCCAAACACCAATCTCAACAATTGGAAGATCATCGAGTTTCCCGTGTTTGTTAATTCATGTTCAAAGTACTTGTATATTTTAACTCCTTTTGTTATTCCCAAGGCTATAAGGATAACTAATAGGACGCATGCATTTTAATTCTATACTTATTATCAATAAACAATGCAGAGTTGAAAGGATAATGAATATGTTGAAAACAACAGTGCTAGAATTCCTTCTTGTAATTTTGAACTCGCAATCAATCATGCTGATGAGGATTGTGAAGACGAAGGATAGTGCAAGAGGAAGCTAAGATAATTCAACCCTATCAAGAACTTGTAGAGGTGATCAATTTGGGGAATGAATCCGATAAGTAAGGAATTAAGATTGGTATGTCTATGAAAGAAAGTGAGCGAAAAAATATAATTAAACTTTTATTTGCTTATGTGCACATCTTTGCATGGTCATATCAGGGCTAGATACTAACATAGTTGAAAATAAGCTACCGCTCAAACCTGAATGTGCTCTGATTAAACAAAAGTTGAGGAGGATAAGGCCTTATATGTCACTTAAAATTAGAGAAGAGGTCAAGAAACAATTTGAAGTTGGTTTCTTAGCAGTAGCAAAATATCCTCAATGGGTTGCTAATATTGTCCTAATTCCCAAAAAGAATGGAGAAAGTTCAAATGTGCGTTGATTATCGGGATTTAAATAAAGTTGGTCCTAAAGATGACTTTCCTTTGCCTTACATTAACGTCCTAGTAGAATGGACGGCTCAATATTATCTTTTCTCCTTCATGGATAGTACTTTCTCATGGTATAATTAAATCAAGATGGCTCCCGAAGAAATGGATAAATTAAATATGCCATTTGGATTGAAGAATACTGGGGAAACCTATCAAAGAGAAATAGTAACTTTGTTTCATGACATGATGCATAAGGAAATAGAGGTTTACGTGGACGATATGATTGCAAAATCTTGGACCAAAGAAGACCATGTTGTTAACCTTCAAAAATTATTTGTGAGATTAAGAAAATTTAGACTCCGTTTAAACCCTGCTAAATGCACATTTGGTGTGAGATCAGGAAAGTTACTTGGGTTCATCGTTAGTCAAAAAGGAATAGATGTGGACCCATATAAAGTAAGAGCCATACAAGAAGTTTGTGGCTTTTTAGGAAGATTGAACTACATTATCAAGTTCATATAACATATAACCGTTACATGCGAGCCAATTTTCATGTTTTTGCGCAAAGACCAAAAGGTTGAATGGAATAAGAATTGTCAAAAAGGTATTCACTGCTTGAACGAACATGTTGCAAATTAGCATGGGCTGCTTGTCATTTGAAGCAATACATGTTATGTCATACAACTTGGTTGGTGTCTAAAATGGACCCAATTACGTATATCTTTGACAAACCTACTCTTACTGGAAGGATTTCCTGTTGGCAGATGTTGTTATCAGAATATGATTTGGTGTATGTTACATAAAAGGCTATCAAAGGAAGTGTACTAGAAGAGTATTTGGCCTAACAACCTATAGAAGATTATCAATTAATGAAGTGTGAATTCTCCGATGAAGGTATAATGACTTTTTTTGAAGAAACTGAATCATATGATAAAGAAAAATGGGCTTTGGTGTTTGATGGTGCGTCTAATTCATTAATAGGGCATGGAATTTTTAGCCATTTTGATTTTCCCAAAAAACCAATTCACGCCATTAACGGCTAGATTTGTGTTTTGATTGCATAAAAAATATTGCAGAATATAAGGCATGTGTCATCGGCATTAAAGTAGCCATTGAATCAAAGGTAAAAGTTCTTGAGGTATATGGAGAGACATATATGGTCATCCATCAGACAAAAGGAGAGTGGGAAACTCGAGATTCCATATGATACGCATATCAAAGAATTGGTATAACACTCCGAGCATATCACTTATAACCATATTCCTCGAGAAGGAAACTAATTGGCCGACGTCGTGGCCACATTGTCATCAATGATCAAAATAAGCGTCGATCAAGATGTGTCAGTCATAAAAATTAAACGAAAGGATAAGCCAACATAATGCTTATCGATAAAATAAGAGTTTGACGACAAGCCGTTGTTTTATGATGTCAAATCATATGTTAAGAATATGGAATATCCATTTGGTATTTCAGAGAATAACAAAAGGGTTTTAAGGAGGTTGTCAATGAATTGCTTCTTAAATGGTGATGTGCTTTATCAGAGAAATCATGATATGGTTCTCCTCATATGTGTGGATAAAGCAAAATAAAAATATCATTCAAGAGGTTCACAAAGCTTCTTTTGAAACTCATGCAAATGGGCACACAATGGCAAAAAAAATCTTAAGTGTTGGCTACTATTAGTTGACAATGGAGTCTGATTGTTTCGGTTACGTAAAGAAATGTCATAAATGCCAAATCTATTTTGATAAGGTACATGTACCGCCTACCTCTTTGAACATTTTAATATCACCATGGCCATTGTCATTTTGGGGGATGGATATTATTGGACTCATCGAGCCTAAAGCTTCAAATGGGCACCGATTTATCCTAGTAGCTATTGATTATTTCATAAAATGGGTTGAAACCGATTGTTATGCCAATGTGACGAGAAGTGTGATTGTCAAATTCCTCAAAAGAGAATTGATTTGTCGATATGGCTTGACAAATAATATAATCACTGACAATGCGACCAATTTGAACAATAAAATGATCAAGGAGTTGTGTGATAGTTTCAAAATTCAGCACCATAATTCTTTGTCATATCATCCAAAAATGAATGGGGTTGTAGAATCAGCCAACAAGAATATCATGAAAATCATACAAAGATGGTGGAGACAATATAAAGATTGGCATGAAATGATTCCCTTTGCATTACATGGCTATAGAACCTTTGTCGCACCTCAACAAGGGAAACTCATTTCTCATTAGTGTATGGAATGGAAGCGGTACTTCCCATTGAAGTTGAAATTCCCTCGATCAGAGTCTTGATGGAAATAAAACTAGAAAAGATGTTGAGTGGGTTCAATTACGATATGACCAATTGAATCTCATAGAAGAAAAAATAATGATAGCTTTGTGCATTGATCAACCATATAAAAAACGACTAAAAACGACATACAAGAAAAAGGTTTGTCCTCAAGAGTTTCAATAGTTTTAAAGAAAATATTGTCCATAAAAAAAGATTCTCGTGGAAAACGGATCCCGAATTACGAGGGACCATATGTTGTGAAAAAGCTTTCTCCAGAGTTCTAATACTCGCATAAATGAAAGAAGATGAATTTTCTCTTCTAGTAAATTCATATGCAATAAAAAAAATATTATGCTTGAAAATTAAAAATAAAATATAAAAAAATTATTTGAAAATGGGCTCGGTAGGTTAAAAACCTAAAAAGGTGACCTAGGAAAAAATTAGAGCATCCCAATGGATTGAAAACTTGGAAGAGCGGTCCATGCAAAATTAGTGATACAAAAAATAAATCAATAAATAAATAAAATCAAGCGCTCAAACTGGGACAATTATTATTCTTGGAAGTTGACTAATAGGAGTCCTAAATTACAAGAATGACTAGCATTTGTTATGTCTGCAACTAAAATTAAACATAATCTTCTCCACATTGTAACTCATGCCTCAATTGTTTTATTTTCAATGTAACCAATGTGCATTTTCCAATATTGTCATTCGAAGTTGTACATGACACTCTTTAGAAACCAATCCAGTTTCATTATTGATTGTTCTAGTGTTTCAAATTGTTGTTTATGATAATAAATATTTGAATTTGAAATATGTGAAAATATAAAAGTATTTTAAGTATTTTGACTTCTGAAAAATATATACACGGGAACTCGTTTGATTCTCAAGATATATGGGTGTGTAAAAAATAATAACGAGGGTAATCATTTTAAACAATGGATTTTGCTTCGCCTCAAAAAAATGGTTACACGATAGATACGATGAGTCATCACGCGGAAACGATAATTGTATTTATTCATCCATTGAATCTTGGGGCATAGAAGAGCATAAAGATCGGGGAATCAAAGAAATGAATAAGAATTGATCAATAATACATGGCACACATAAATCATGAATATTTTACATGATATATGCATCTTCATTCACATATTACGTATACTCAACAAAATTGCATAATGCATAACACATGCATGAACCATTCATACCTTATACTTTATTTATACTAGACGACCATTAATATTCTCCCTCTTTATCTACTTTTCAAGATTGAACTAACTACGTTTTTTTAATTTCATTTATTCATTTATTTATTTTGATTCATGCATCGGTAATCAATCGAAGACGATCACTTACACTTATGTCGATTTATGTATCGGTATCCAATCTGAAGACGACCAGTTTCATTTCTGTCCAAAAATTATCATTTTTTATTTTTGCAGATCTACACATCGGTAAACAATCCGTAGACGATTATTTTTACTCATGTTGATCTACGATCATTTTGCAAAAAAACTGCATCATTCCCACTTTAACATACCGGTTGTTATTCTACTTTTGCATTGCAAATACTTTTCTACTTTTGCATTTCACATACTTTTGCGTTAACTTTTGTTGGACAAAATTAGATTATTGTATTTACTTATCTTTTACCGATATTTTTCAAGTAAAATATAATTAAATAGGGGTCACTGTAGAACCCTAATTTTGTCCAACTTATTAAAAATAATTCAAAAGCTAATAATCTCTATTTTATTATAATATATCAAATTTTGTGAAAACTTAATTTTAATATATATATATATATATAAAGATGTATATATTTATGTTTTCTTAGTCATTAATGCAAAAATGGAATATATATATAGAAATAAAAATAATATAGCTAAAAATATTAAATTAGACTTATTTTGTCTCATCAAATTATAATTTTAAATTACAATTACAACATTAAGCCTAATCAAATTACAATTTTAAAAAAATAAATAAATAAAAATTCATTTTAGGTTGCCTTGCCAACTGCTACATGTCTTGCTTAGTTTTCTTTTGTTGTGGTTTTTCTTTGCCTTATTTGTTTTTCTTTTGTTGCACTGTCTTGCTTTTGCTTCAACTGACTGCCTTATTTGATTTTTTGTTGTTGCACTGCCTTGAAACACTATCCTTGTACCTATTTTGTAACTAATTAGAAAAAAAATATAATTTTATAAGTCAGAGAGCTGTAACTGTTTGAAAAATGATATAAGACAAAAGATGACATGTAATGAAATAAGTAATAAAAAGTCAACTTCTTTTGCCCCTAGCCATTTTAGACATTATACGGAACAAGTAGACAAACTTTTGAGTTAAAAATGAAAATAAAAGATAAATTAATGCTGTAAATAAAAAAATGCTCAACAAATGAACAAATAAAAACAAACAAATAGGGTAAAACCCCGAATGCATTAGATATGCAGAAAAAAGCACAGATGATGAGCAAAACAAATGAAACATCAAACAAGAAATTTGAAAGCTCAAACCGAGGCACAAACAAAGAAAACAGCTTGACAATTAAAAAAATAAGATCAAGAATTTGAACCAATGACGATGTCATCCTTGTCGTCGATGTTGTCGTAGCCGAAAGGGTAATATGAGATATTGGGTTCTCTTTGAAAATGGAAATGACAATGTTTAAGATAGAAAACATGTTAGTTGTTATGTGTGTGAGAATGAGTGTATGAGTGGGTCGCTGGGTGTTGTGCTCCAGACCGGGTCTGTTAGTTACTAGCTTCACAAACTTCGTTCACATAAATCCATGATCGGTGTCTCTAACGGTATGTTTGCACGATTTATAGACGAGAAAGACAAGAGAGAGAGAGAGAGCGATAGAGAAAGCGACAAAATGCAACACTTCTCTTGTACGCAAGAAAGAGCGAAAGAGTGTCAATAGTGATTCTATAAAATCAAATGCAACAAGAGTACAATCGCCTCCCTTGTAACTAGGGTTTGTGTTTTTGATGCATTCAACATCCGCCTCCCTTGTAACTACTAGGGTTTGTGTTTTATGTTTTGACCTTTTGTTTTGTTAAGTTAATTTGGGATTGGGTTCTAAACAAAAAAGCAAAAACCTGTTCAGGTAAGCTCAGTCCATTTTATGCTTTTTTTTTTTTAAGGTTTAATTTACTTCATAATTTAAGTATCAATTTTTATAGGAAAAAAAAAACAAATAAATATTTCATTAAAAATTAACTAAATATGACATTTTTTAATCTTTGAGTTATTAGAATATAAGTTGCGACAACTTAGCGGTTCTAAATCTCATCTTCAGTGATAATTTAATAAATTAAAACTCGTAAACCAATTAATAAATCAAATTAATATTAAAGGTTAATTATAAATGACATCCTTTAATTTATAAGTAGCATAACACAATTTATACAACTTGATAATTGTAAAACTTTTTAAATAAACAAATATAAAATTAACTTTTTAAATTTGATTATTTAGATGTGACTTTTGTTTTATCTTTGAGTTGTTAAAACATAAGTTGTACTACTTGGTAATTTTGAAACTCAATTTAAAAATTGAGAATAATACAAAATATTTGTTAAGAGGATTAAATTAGATGTTACATCTTCTTTACTTCTTGAATTTTGAAAAATAAGTTGTACAATTTGATTGTCCTAAAATATATTTTTAAATATTTATTCAAATCAAACTTTTTTATTTTTCTTTTCGTCAAAATATTTTGTATCACAAAATAAATTTTCTTTGAAAACACTCAACACATCTGTATTTTCTTAACCAAAAACTACATAACTTTGACTTCTCCATCGCACCGGGAGATACATAGAAGCAAAATCACATTCTTGTCAAGCACGTTAATAAAAAAAATTGTCATTTATTTCTTAAGAACACATTTATTCCAAAATCATATTAAAAAAATAATTTTTATTTATATTTAATAATAAGGAGAAATAAATATGCTTAACTCAATATTAATTTTGCACAATTAATTATAGGTAACCGTGATTTAACGGATGTTATAGGGTGCTAATAACTTCCCTACGCATAATTGACTATCGAACTCAAAATTTAATTTTCAAAACCATTTTTTATTTTTGTTTTCTATTTTTAAGGGGTTTCCCAATATTTTCCTTATTTTAAAATTTATTTTTGTGGCAACTCCATTGAATTCAAGAAAAAATTGAAATTTTAGACCGCGACAATGGCAACATTAGTCGCTGACAGCACCACCTTTTAGTTTTAGTTTTAGTTTTTTTTGTCACATACAATCATCTTTTGCCAACAACGTCTATGACGACCTTTCTAATAACCAGTCATACTACTACCGTTGTACTGCTACCACTGTGTGCCCTTCTTTTCTACTGTTGCACGTTTTCTTTTTTACCATGACCAACCTTGTTCTGTAGTACAATTCCAAAAAACATTGTTGCACAATCCTTCGATGAGTATTACAATGCTTTTCCCGTCGCCAACCGACATTGCATGTGTTGTCACACACATTCATCTACTCTACCCGTGAATGTCATGCACCTCCATAAATCTACGTGTGAGAGCGTATGCACCGTTCTCTAGCCACCTTCTGATGGTCTTATCATGGTTTGTTCATTTTTTAAGCTACCTCTCATATGTCAATTCCCATTTACACATTGTATATGCTAATGTGAGAACTTAGTTTCAAGGGTAAGGTACCATTTTCTCAAACAACCATTTTATTTACACCATGATCAATCAAGCGGTGACTCTATTCTCACATATGAATCATATTACTGGCGCGTTTTATTCTTAATGATGATCAATTCAACGGTGACTCTTTCACACATGAATCATTAATTGTGACTTTTCTTTTCAAACAAGTCCAACAGTTGTGAAACTTAATTTCAATTTTTGTGAAAAAATATTTTGATGTAACAAACTTAAAGTACAATAAGCTTTACTTTGAGAAGGTAGTGTTAAAATTCAAGTATATATTTTAATTATTCTTTGATTGTGCAATATCTTAGGCTAATTGTTAGTGATCCTAATCAATACAACTTCCTAGACATTGAATGTAGTTATCGCAGCCTCATTATAAATAAAAGATGTGTGACCTTATTTGAGACACAAAAGAAACACATATATAACATATTTTACAAGCTACATGTCATTTTGTATATATTATAATTAAAAATGATATTAAACATATGTATTTAATTCAATTACAAAATATTATGATGAGAAGTTCCATAAACACATCATTAATTTTGATATTTATAAAATTTGTTTCCTCTGTTTTTTCTCTATTGGTTTTTTAATAAATTGCCAAATTTTTCAAAAACAAGAATAATCTAATTTTTAAAAAAATATCTCATAAAATCATAAATAAAGGGTATATAAAAAATATAAGAAAAAACTCAACATATAATGTATACACATAATACTTCTCATCTTTTATTCTAAGTTTAAATAAAGATATATTTTTTGCATTAAAATAAATTATAGGCTTAATTGCAGTTTTGGTCCTCTATTTTAGCTAAATCACGAGAATAGTCTCTCATTTTATTTATCCTTAGTTTTAGTCTCCCAAATAGAATTTTGATCCAAAATTTGATGAAATTTCATTTTTTTTTTCCATTTATTTAAGCCACACCATGCCTCAAAGATCTTGTGGTGCAATAATTGTACCTAAAATCTATAATCATAAATGATATGATGTGCCTTAAAAAAAATGACATTTTATCAAAATGTTGACCAAAATTTTGTTTGGAGGACCAAAATTGAGAAGAAATAAAATCGGAGAACTACTTTCGTAATTCAGTTAAAATAGAAGGACCAAAATTGCAATTAAGTCTAGATTATATTAACTAAAATAAAAGCTGAAAATAATAACTTTCAATCTCATAAATAAAAAACGAATCTAACGAAAGGGAATTGGATACATTGTTTGAACAAAAAAAAAAGAGTATTATGACCAAATTGGGAATTGGATACATTGTTTGAACAAAAAAAAAAAGAGTATTATGACCAAATTGAGTAAATATGCAAACACATTCATTTGCTTCTCTTAAAGAATAATCAAGGAAATAGTTTCAGTATGTCTGATACAATATAAAAATAAGTAAAACGAGTGAACTAAGTATAACATTTATTGATCAAAGAGAGGTGGGTTAGGGAGTAACTTTAAAAAACAAATTACAAATACTTTTATCACAAATAAAAAAAAAATTACAAATACTTTTGTCACAGATTAATAAACCACTGCCAAAAAAATATATATATCTAAAAATAAATGCATACTAGATACCACTAGTAAAAAAAATAAAGATATCTTTTACCAATATGATACTTTTGTTTGTCAAATATAAGATTAAAATTTTCTAATAAAAATAAAGAATTGACATTTTTCTTTGAAAAATAATTGAATTTTTTTAATATAATATATAAAATACAAGAAACATTAATCAATATTTTACAAGTAATTATGTTTTTCAAATACTTTACACAATTTTTTCAATATTTTTACATAGATAACTATATTTTGACACCTATTAATATACCACAAAAACAATACACCTATATTTTAAATTTATTTATTTTTTTGTTAATTTAATTCTTTCATTTTAAAAATTCATATACATAAATCATTACTGTAAGTATAGAAGCACACCTAAGAGGGGGAGGGGAGGTGTGAATTAGGCGTTAGTAAATTTTCTTGTTTTTAGTGATATGGTAGTTGAATTTTCTGAGTTTAATAAAAAACTTACTAATAATAAAATGCATAAGTAAATGGACACTTTAAGATTTATCCTGGTTCCCCTTATAACCAATAGTACGTCCAGTCCTCTTGCACACCACAAGAGATTGATCAATTAATTGTCAGAAAATATACAACTCTCACTCTGGGATTCTTGCTACAAACTTCTAACAACACTTCTAAGATAGCACACCACTATCTTAGATTAAGCTATCTTTTAGAAAGTCCTACTTTCTTTCACAAGTGATACAATAAGATTTGAATAAGAATAAGGTGAGGTATACTGATAAACAATCCAATAACAATTCAAGTACTTGAGAACCTTTAAGAATGATATGAAAATGGAATGCAAGTACTTTGTAAAAAATCAAAATTTTGTTTAAAGTTGTTCAAGGTATTGATCAAGGATTGTGTGTTTTTTTGATATGAAGTTATGGGGTATTTATACTCCATAAACATCCCTTCTGATTCGTGGCCATTGATTCAAGAGGTTTGATGAAAAAATACAATGTTCTAGAGCCATTCCAGATCTGAAAAATTGTATTGTTTCCAGTTGTATTTGAATACATGATATGTGTATTCGAATACACCTCTTTGTAACGTTCAAAAATATTCAAAAATTACATCTTGTAATCGAATACACATTGGTGTAGTCGAATACAGATTAGTGAAAATTTGTCACTGACTTAATTTGTATTCGACTACAGATGATTGTAGTCGAATATACATATAAGGATTTTGGCCACTGACTTGAAGTGTATTCGACTACACATAGTCGTAGTCGAATACAACTTTTAGATTTTTGCTTCTGACTTGAATTGTATTCGAATACAAGATGCTGTATTCGAATACACTTATGTATTTTGTCAAAAATATGATTTTAAATACTTTGTTAATGTTGTTTTGACTTATGAAAATACTTTAAATGCATGTGTAAATATGACTTGTTCTCATGTAATTGAAATATTGGTTTGTATCATATACCTTTACATTTTATCATTTTAATGTTTGGATTTGAAGCTTATTATGAAGATATTTGATCTTCTTGTTGATCTTGTTGTATTGACCATAATTGGTGATCTTTGTCTTCATCAAAAACATGTAGTTTACAACTACAAATATTGGTATCTTACTCAAACTTATGCAAAATCTTGCTACAAAATTTAGATATGAGTATCTATTTTTTTAAATATTGATTAAAATAATTGACCCTACTAATTTTAATAAACTTCAACATCCTAAAACTCCTAATGATTTAGAAAGATTTCTTTGTATAATGGTATGCTGAAAATTGTTACCAGAATCATTGCTAATATAATTAAGCTAGTTATTTCTAACATAATAGATTATTTTACAGAGAGCTTGTGTTTGATCGACTCATTTGTTACGATTCTCTCTTATAGCTTATGAGCTTTTCCATCATATGAAGTATAATAATAAGAATAATAATTGTATTTTTGAGTTCAAAATAAATATAACTAAAACTTAAGAAAAACCTGAGTGAAAATTTCTACATAAAACTTTTAATTCTATTGGATATCATGTTGATATTATTATGACATCTGACACTTTTTTTTTTCTTCTTGATAACTGAGAATCCTTCTCATTATCCAACGCTCAACGGGATCATAGACAATGAGATCCCTTATTATGTTATTTTTTTTATCATTTATGTTGAAATTCTTTTAGGTTAGTAAATTCAATCCAATGATAGAAAAATCATTCATAGAAAAATCATTTATGTTGAGATTGTTTGTTTCTAAGTGTTTATTTCTAAGTGTTAATGAAATACACAAGTTCTGAATTTGGTGTGTTATCCTTAGACTTCTTACTCCATTTGTCCTTAACAAATTTTTAAGTCAACAAAAATTAATTAATTTAATTTATATTTTAGATTAAATATATCCACTTCTGTTAATCGAAAGTTGTTTATAATTAAGGCAGCAAAAAGCATTTCCCACAATAAATAATTCTTTTGTAAAACATACTGACTTTTAATTGGATAATTCTTTTTATTAATTAAGTTTGCATAAATTTATTTACAAATATATCAAGTCTGAGTCTTGTGAATTGAAAACCATGTGCATA
Organism: Cicer bijugum; assembly: GCA_037974875.1. Lineage (NCBI taxonomy): Eukaryota > Viridiplantae > Streptophyta > Magnoliopsida > Fabales > Fabaceae > Cicer > Cicer bijugum. The sequence continues at coordinate 1,747,450 of JBBPBT010000623.1, forward strand.
TTCCAATCTTTCCATGGTGAAAAATGTGTCACTTTAGGTAAAAAAAATAATAATATATTTTTCTGTTTGAATTATCATTGCCACATTAAAAAAAAAATTGGATTAGTTAAACAACTTATTTCATGCTCCTTTATAATATATGAATCTCATGTCAAACGTCTTTTTGATTGGTCAACAGAAAACTAAAAAGACAATATTATTTTAAGTGAAAATTTTTAAAATTACATTTTTCTTATTGAATTGTTGTTGACTTCACAATGTTAAAAGCTTTTTTTTTCTTTATAAAACATATATATAATTTTAATTCCTTATAGAATTTGTATTATTGTCAACTCCTTATATTTAACTTCTCTTTAATTTAGGTAAAATAAACAATAAAAAAAATGTGGCATTTATTGTGGGGTGAATGAAATATTAAGAGAATAAAAGAGCCTTTTTTTTCTCCTATATAAGAGAAGGTGGTTCTGTTTGCATTTCAATTCAACAAGTTCCAATTAATTATATTTTTTTATAGAAGCTAATTCTCCTATATGGCTCGTTTAGTGTCTTCGGTTTCCACCATCTTTGTCATGTTTCTACTTCTTATCGTCATCGGTGGGTGTTTCTTCATGTTTAATTCATTAATACCATTTTTTAGTTATCTCTATGATTGTATTTGTTTAATATTATATATATATATATATATATACATTTGACAAACTATTTTTTTTAATAATTTAATACCAACGATAAATTTTACTATTTTAACTGTTAATTATTAATATAATATATCAATATAGTTGTGTGGTTGATTTTGTGATGTGGATAGAGATGGGAGCAAATACACTGGCTGAGGCAAGGAATTGTGAATCAGAAAGTATTTCCTTTAAAGGACTATGTATATACGACCGCAATTGTAAGATTGTTTGCAAAAGTGAAGGTTTTGCTGCAGGAGAATGCAAAGGCTTCGCTTTCGGTAGTAGATATTTTTGCAATAAACCTTGTTAAAAATTTAATTAGAGAATATTCATCTATGGAATTAATTAATTAATGATGAATATTCCATCGCATTTTGTACTTTTGTTTCATTTTGGAATAAAAATGACTAGTGATTTTATTTTATTTATAAAAGCAAATATAAATTTTGCTTTTTTTCTTTTAATTTTATTTTTTATTTAAATGACTATGTTTTCTTAATTATTTCGATGTGGGTCATCGAGATAATAAAGAACCTTTTGGTAAAGTTGGTCTGGTCATGACTCCAACCAACGTCCCAATTGTTCTTCCTTTATGCATAGTTTCATGCATGACATGGCATTGTGTATTCAATGCATATGATGTCTCATGTATGCAATACATATGTAGTATTATGTATGCAATGCATATTTCATAAGTGCAATTAACTAATTAATTAGAACTTATTAATATGAGAAATAGAATATGAGACTAATTATAAGCCATGCATCATATGGAAGTATTAATAATTAGAAATACTTATACTAGAGGTAACTGTTGAATTAGAGGTAGTTTGTTCAGAGGAAGACTCTGACCAGAGGCAACATGACTAAAGTAAGATTCAATCTAGAGGTAGTTCGACATGAGAATACTTGGGGCGGAGGCAGCATGATAAGAGGAATACTTGTATTAGAGACAACATGATAAGAGGAAAACTTAGATCAGAGGCAGTGTGGCAAGAGCAAGACTCAGATCCGAGGTAACATGATTACAGGAAGAATCGGATCAGAGGCAACATAATCAAAAAATATTCCATATAGTGCACCTCAAGTACCCTATTTTGATGATAACGGGAATTGACAACAACCTCATGTTGGGAATGATACAAAATCGAAAGAGAAATTTCATGTTTTAGTACAAGGAATATAAGGAATTGAAGGGAATAATGTGTATGGTCTCGAAGCTTTTGATATGTGTTTGGTTCCCGACGTGACTATCCCTTGAAAATTTAAGGTTCTTCTTGAGTTTGAAAATCTTAAAGGTGTCACAAGTCCTAAAAATCATCTGACTATGTATCTCAGAAAAATGACTTCTCATGCTCATAAGGACAAACTTCTCATTCAAGGTTCTCAATGTGACTATCCCTTCAAAATTCAAGGTTCCTGAGTTTGAAAAATACAAAGGCGTCACATGTCCTAAAAATCATCCGACTATGTATCGTAGAAAAATGGCTTCTCATGCTCTTAAGGACAAAATTCTAGTTCACTTTTATCCAAACAATTTGAGTGGGACATCATTAAGTTGGTATATGTATCTCGAGCAAAATCGAATTCATTCGTGGAAAGATTTGGCTGATGCCTTATTGAAATAATATAGGTATAACATTGACATAGCCCATAATATATGCAACTGAAAAATTTGTCACAAAAGGACAATGAAACATTTAAAGAATATGCACAACGATGGAGTGAAGTGGCATCACAAGTAGATTCTCCTTTATCTAAAAGAAAAATGGCTGGTGTGTTTACGGATACTCTTCAGTCCCCCTTTTATGATATGATGATTGTGAGTCTGTCATCAAACTTTTTACACATGATCATGATATGAGAAAAATTAGAAAATGGCATGAGGAGTGGTAAACTTTGTATGTGGAACGAGTGGTATGAAGAAATCACATTAGGGATTTACAAAGGAGGGGATGCTAACTTTGTAATGGCAAACTCAATGGTCTCTTACTCTCTACCTATGAATTCTTATCGAACTCTAAATTTTCAGCTTCTAATACCCGCAAATTCCATACATTCCCTACGCATATGTCGCTGCGACCTCACAAGCTCCATACCCCTAACATCACCCTTCAAGGCCACCTTATTATCAACCATCCCTAGTCCAACCACCACCTGTCACATTTTCCCAACAAAACCAATGGAATCAAAATCCAATCCTGAATTATAGAAAAGAGAATCTTAAGCCAACTCACAGCGGAAAAAATGCAATAATTGTCCAAACATCGACCTCTTTTCCTTATGAAAATTACAAGGTAGGACCATGGAATTATGATCTCTTTTTCTTTCTCTAAAGTGCATAGAAGGGCATTGATGAAAACTTTAAACAAGGCCCATGTTACTCATGATATCTTTGTAGACCAATTTGATGGAGTTTTCGGTAATATCACCGCCAATAGCGGCTTGAGTTTTAGCGATGGTGAATTACCAACTAACGGGATAAAGCATAATAAAGCACTACACATCTATGTGAGGTGTCATGATCATATTCTTGCACGAGTGCTAGTTGATGACAGTTCATCATGAAATGTCTTTTCGAAATCAACACTATCAAAACTATTTTTTGATGGAGCTTGTTTGAAGACGAATGCTATGGTGGTGAAAATGTTTGTTGGATCCAGAAAACAAGTTTTGGTGAGATTGACCTACCGATTCAAATTATACCTCATAACTTTGAAATAACCTTTCAAGTGATGGATATTAATTAGTCGGTATAGGTGCCTTTTAAGGAGACCGTGGATTCACGCTGTTGGAGCAATGACATCCACCCTCCGTCAAAAGCTAAAGTTTATAGTGAATAATAAGTTGGTGATAATATTTGGGGAAACATATATGATAGTGAGTCATCTATCTTCTATGGGTTATATTAAAGACAAAGAGGAGGCATGGAGACTTCCTTTCAAGCATTAGAAATCGCCAATGTTATCTTCATGGGTAAAGTATCTCCCTTAAAAGATCTAAAGTCGTCTACCACATCATTAAAGTCTACCAAATCGATGTTGGAAGGAGGAGTTTTTGTTAGATTGTGAAAATTATTGGATTTACATGAAAAGAATGATATGTATGGGTTGGGATATGTACTTACTAAAGCAGAGAAAGAAAAGGCTGTGAAGGGAAAAATGGAAAGCAGGATGGCTCGTTAGGAAAATCAAACACTGAATTCACAAAAGATTCCTATTTGTGACATTCGCCAAACCTGTTAGAGCGCCGAAATAATATATGTTGACCAGGTGGTTGTTTTGGAAGAAGAGCATGTCGATGATGATACCCCTAAATTGGTGTACCGTTGTCCTCCAAACACCAATCTCAATGATTGGAAGATCATCGAGTTTCTCGTGTTTGTTAATTCATGTTCAAAGTACTTGTGTATTTTAACTCGTTTTGCTTTGCCAAAGGATATAAGGATAACTAATAGGGCGGATGTATTTTAATTCTATACTTATTATCAATAAATTCATTTTTGAATTCTCCAATTGTTTTTGTTTTTCTATTTTCTTTTTTTAGTAAACTTTATTCATATTTTATTTTATTTTCCTTTTCCTCTTCATTTAAACAATGAAGAGTTGAAAATGAATATGTTGAAAATAACAGCGCTAGAATTCCTTCTTGCAATTTTGAACTTCCAATCAATCACGGTGATGAGGATTGTGAATACGATTGTGAGCCCCCACCCTCTCCCAGAACTTGAAAGGCTAATGGAATATGAAGCTAAGATAATTCAACCCTATCAAGAACTTGTGAGGTGACCAATTTGGGGACTAAATCCGATAACTAAGAAATTAAGATTGGTATGTCTATGATTGAAAGTAAGCGAAAAAATATAATTAAACTTTTATTTGACTATGTGGACATCTTTCCATGGTCATATCAGGATATGTATGAGCTAAATACTAACATAGTTGAACATAAGTTACCGCTCAAGTCTAAATGTGCTCTAATTAAACAAAAGTTGAGGAGGATGGGGCCTTATATGTCACTTAAAATTAGAGAAGAGGTCAAGAAATAATTTGATGTTGGTTTCTTAGCAGTAGCAAAATATCCTCAATGGGTTGTTAATATTGTCCCAGTGCCTAAAAGGATGGAAAAAGTTCAAATGTGTGTTGATTATCGGATTTAAATAAAGCTAGTCATAAAGATTACTTTCATTTGCCTCACATTAACGTCCTAGTAGATAGCACTGCTCAATATTCTCTTTAATCCTTCATGGATGGTTTCTCAGTGTATAATCAAACCAAGATGGCTCCCGGAGATATGCAAAAGTTAAAGATGCCAGTTGGTAGTGGAATTTGTGAGGAGGCGGTACTTATCCCCCATGTACCGAGCTCGAATCCCACAAAAGGCAAAAACTCGTTATTTCTAATGGAGTGGTTAGGGGGGCGAGAAGATCGTGAGGTAACATGATGCAATAGGAAATTGAGGTTTACGTGGATGATATGATTGCAAAATCTTGGACTGAAGAATACCATGTTGTTAACCTTCAAAAATTATTTGTGCAATTAAGAAAATTCAAACTTCGTTTAAACCCTGCTAAATGCACTTTTGGTGTGAGATCGGAAAAGTCACTTGGGTTCATCGTTAGTCAAAAAGGAATAGAGGTGGACCCAGATAAAGTAAGAGTCATACAAGGAATGCCAGCTCCACGCACGGAAAAAGAAATTCGTTGCTTTTTAGGTAGATTGAACTTCATTGTCAAGTTCATATCACATCTAACTGCTACATGCGAGCCAACTTTCAAATTTTTGCGCAAAGACCAAAAGGTTGAATGGAATAAGAATTGTCAAAAAGCTTTCAAAATGATTAAACAATACTTGTCAAAACCTTCAATCTTAGTGTCTCCAGTTCCTAGAAAATCCTTTATTATGTACTTAGCAGTACTTAACGAGTCAATGGATTGTGTACTATGGCAACATGATGAAGTTGGTATGAAAGAACATGCAATTTAGTATTTTAGCAAAAAGTTCACCAACTGTGAAACAAGGAATTCACTACTTGAACGAACATGTTGCGCATTAGCATGATATGCTTTTCGATTAAGGCAATACATGTTATGCCATACAACTTGGTTGGTGTTTAAAATGGAACCAATTAAGTATATCTTTGAGAAATCTGCTCTTACTGTAATGATTCCCGTTGGCAGATGTTGTTATCATAATACGATTTGGTGTATGTTACACAAAAGACTATCAAAGGAAGTGCACTAGCAGAGTATTTGGCCTAATAATCTATAGAAGATTATCAATCAATGCAGTGTGAATTCCCCGATGAAGGTATAATGACTTTATTTGAAGAAACTAAATCATCTAATAAATAAAAAAATGGACGTTGGTGTTTGATGGTGCGTCTAATGCATTAGGGCATGGAATTTAAGCCATTTTGATTTTCTTAGAAAACCAGTTCACACTATTTACGGCTAGATTGTGTTTTGATTGCACAAACAATATTGCAGAATATAAGGCATGTGCCATGGGTATTAAATTAGCCATTGTATCAAAGGTAAAAGTTCTTGAGGTATATGGAAACTCATATATGGTCATCAATCCGACAAAAGGAGAGTGTGAAACTCGATATTCCAAATTGATTCTATATCATACGCAAATCAAAGAATTGGTAGGACACTTCGAACAGATCACTTTTAACCATATTCCTCGAGAAGGAAACTAATTGGCCTACTTCATGCCCACACTGTCATCATTTATCAAAATAAGTGCCGATCAAGATGTGTTGGACATAAAAATTCAACGAAAGAATAAGCCAACATATAGCTTATCGATATAAGAAGAGGCTGATGGCAAGCCATTATTTTATGATATCAAATCATATATTAAAAATAAGGAATATCCATTGGGTATTTTAGAGAATGACAAGAGGGTTTTGAGGAGGTTGTCAATGAATTGCTTCTTAAATGTTGATGTGCTTTATAAGAGAAATCATGATATGATTCTCCTCGTATGTGTGGATAAAGCAAAAGCGAAAAAATCATTCAAGAGGTTCACAAAGGTTCTTTTTGAACTCATGCAAATGGGCACGCAATGGCAAGAAAAATCTTAAGTGTTGGCTAATATTGGTTGACAATGGAGTCTGATTGTTTTAGTTATGTAAAGAAATGTCATAAATGTCAAATCTATGCTGATAAGGCACATGTACTACCCACCTCTTTGAACATTTTAATATCATCATGGCCATTGTCAATGTGGGGGATGGATATTATTGGACTCATCAAGTCTAAAGCTTCAACTGGGCACCGATTTATCCAAGTATGTATTGATTATTTCATAAAATGGTATCTCTAACGGTATGTTTGGTATGTGCGATTTATAGACGAGAGAAAGAGTGACAAAATGCAACATTTCTCTTGTTTGGTGCACGCAAGAAAGGGCGAAAGAGTGTCAATGGTAATTCTATAAAATCAAATGCAGGAAGAGTACAATTGTCTCCTTTGTAACTAGGGTTTGTGTTTTTATGCATTCAACATCCCTTGGAACTACCAGGGTTTGTTTTTATGTTTTGACCTTTTTTTTGTTAAGTTAATTTGGGATTGAGATCTAAACCAAAACCAAAAACTTGTTCAGGTAAGCTCAGTCCATTTTAAGCTTTTTTTTTTTTAAGGTTTAATTTAATTCATAACTTAAATATCAATTTTTATTAAAAAAAATAAACAAATATTTCATTAAAGATTAACTAAATATGACAATTTTTTTAATCTTTGAGTTATCAGAACACAAGTTGTGTCAACTCGATGGTTCTAAATCTCATATTCACTGATACGTTAATAAATTAAAACTCGTAAACAAATCAATAGGTCAAATTAATATTAAAGGTTAATTAGAAATGGCATTCTTTAATCTTTGAGTAGTAGAACACAATTTATACAACTTCATAATTGTAAAATATTTTAAATAAATAAATATAAAATTAAATTTTTAAATTTGATTATTTAGATGTGACTTTTGTTTTATTTGAGTTATTAGAACATAAGTTGTACTACTTGGTAGTTTTGAAACTCAATTTAAAAATTGAGAGTAATATAAAATATTTGTAAAGTGAATTAAATTAGATGTGACAAGTTTTACTCCTTGCGTTTTGAGAAACAAGTTGTACAACTTGATCGTCCTAAAACTCATATTGAAATATTTATTCAAATCAAACTTTTGTATTTTTCTTTTCGTCAAAACATTTTTTATCATAAAATAAATTTTATTTGAAAAGAATCAACACGCTTGTATTTTTTTTAATTAAGAACTACGTAGCTTTGATTTCTCCATCGCCCGGGGAGATATGTAGAATTAAGATCACATTCTTGTCAAGCACATTAATAACCTTTTTGTTGTCATTTATTTCTTAAGCACACATTAAAAAAAATATTATTACTATCATTTTTCATATTTAATATTAAGGAGAAATAAATATACTCAAGTTAATATTAATCTTGCACAATTAATTATAGGTAACCGTGATTTAACTGATGTCGTAGGGTTCTAATAACCTCACTACGCATAATTGACTCTCGAACTCAATATTTGGTTTCAAAGACTATTTTTTATTTTTTTTATTCTATTTTTAAGGATTTTTCAATATTTTCCTTATTTTAAAATAAATTTTTGTGGCAACTCCATTGAATTCAAGAAAAAATCAAAATTTTAGACTGCGACAATGGCAACGTTTGCTGCTGACAGCACCACCTTTTAGTTTTTGTTTTTGTTTTTTTTTTGTCACATACGATCATCTTTTGCCATCAATTATGACGACCTTTCTAATAACCAGCCACAACACCACCATTGTACTTCTACCACTATGTTCCTTTCTTTTCTACTATTGTACGTTTTCTTTTTTACCATGACCAACTTTTTTCTGTAGTACTATCCTTATCCAGTTAGACCTACTATCCAATACCAATAAACATTGTTGCACAATCCTCCGACGAGCATCACAGTGCTTTTCTCGTCGCCAACCGACACTGCACGTGTTGTCACACATATTCATCTACTCTACCTGTGGATGTCACACGCCTTCACAAATCTATGTGTGAGAGCGTATGCACCGTTCTCCAGCCACCTTCTACTTCCACATAAAAAAATGTTTAACAAGTGATAATACAATGTATAAGCATATTATCACTTTAATATTTTTTAATATTGTATTTTAAAAATGATATTAAATTTATCTTTTTAATCATACATATATTTTAAGAGAATTTAAAACAATATATATTATGAAAATCCATAAAAAATAAATAAATAAATTAGTTACAAAAACATATTTAATAAAGTATTTAATGTTGTTAAATATTCTGACCGATAGATTGTTTTTTATATAGGAATATCTTTGACATCACAAAGACAAACCAAGTTATAAAAGAAAAATAAATAAATAAATAAATAAATAAATAAGCAAAACAAAGTAACGAATCAATTCAAAATTAAGAGATAGAATGATTGGCAATGTTGGGCCTGACGTAGAATTTTCTACAAAGGAGAAAATAATTTGTGGGAAGTAACATATTCTTTAAAACTCAACTATACCCTTATCTTCATCTTTCTTGTTGGATTTTATTGGATCACAATCCTGAGAAAAACATGATTATCATATACTAAGAAGAAATAAATATTCTTTTTTAAGAAATATCATATGTCATATCAAGCCATAGAATTTATAAAGCTATGAATCAAGTAAGATAGTTTCTGTTTTCCTCTATAAAAGAGAGGATCACAATCCTTTTTTTATTCTTTATTTACATTTTGTCTTCCACCTATTTACATTTTTCTCTTCTCATTTTCTTCTTCTCATGTTTCTCACAAATCTCCATCCATTTTACTCCCACACTATATTTTTTTTCTTATCTCCAATTTGACAATCAATATAAGAGATATCTCAATTCAAAGTTTGATTAGTCAGCTAGTTATTATATGTTACTCCTAAACTATGTAGTATTTTGTCTCTTCAATTAAAATTACTTTTTCTAATACGAAAATAATTAGAAATCAACATGATATGGTAAAGAAAATTACTTTGTTACACTTATACAACATTGAATATATAAAAAAAAAAATCAATAAAATATAAATAAAAAGTAATAGAATTTGATATTAACTTAAACAAATAAAATACTAATGATTATTTGTTAAA
>JBBPBT010000623.1:1774899-1790127 GCA_037974875.1 Cicer bijugum
GCCCCCCCCCCCCCCCCCCTTTCTCTATTTTCATTGTGGGAAATAAGGTCATCTGACACGCAAGTGTAGGAACAAGCCAGACCCTGCTCAATAGGCTAACTTGACATATGAATAATTCATTGTTATAATAACTGAGATCAACCTTGTTGATGGATCAGATGGATGGTGGATAAACACTGGCGCCTCACGTTATGTTTGTTATGATCATGCTATGTTGAAAACATGCATTGTTGCTGAAGATAAAAATATGTTGTTGAGATATTCCCACACCACTAATGTTGCTAGTATTGGAGATGTGGAACGAATATTTACCTTTGGAAATACCTTATTTCTGAATGATGTCATACACATTATAGAAATAAGAGAATATGGTTTCTTGGTTTCTTCTCAATAAGGTATGGTTTACACAGTTTATAGGGGCAGATTTGTACACCATTTCTAAAAATAGTATTTTTGTTGAGAAATGATATGCCATTGATGGTATGTTTAAATTGAATGTTGAAATCAATAAAATGTTTCCTTCGACTTACATGTTGTGTGAGTTTAATAATTAGCATGGTAGACTCTGTCATATGAACAAACATGTGATTTCAAACTTAAGTTAACTCAATTACAAAGTTATCTTTAAAGAATTTTGAAAAATATGTTTTTGCAGTCAAGCTAAAATAACTAAGAGTTCACATAAATCAATAGTTAGAGAATCTGAACCTTTAGACTTAATACACTATAATATATGTGAACTTGATGAGACGTTAATCAGAAATGGAAAACATTATTTCATCACTTTTATTGACGATTGCTCTAAATATAAATAAATGGTTCTCCTCATTTGGAAAAGTACACCAAAAGCTCTCTAAATATGATACTTTTCCCTCTTCTCCCCCCTTTCTTACTCACTTTTTCTCTTTCTTTCGAATGGTCTTAGTACCATATTACAAGTAGCAGTCATTTGAATATCATATTGAGAGTGTAATTCTATAACGATTTTCTATGGTGTAGTAAAACTCCAATACAGTGTATTTGAGTTGTTTTATCCTAAGGACTTCTTGGTTGATAGTCTGTCTTGAACAATATGGAAAATGCCTCGAAATGTCTTAAAGAGAACGCCAAGTCCGCGACTCAATCTAGTAATATTGTTGGAAAACTATGACTTCTTTTTGATTAATAACAAGAGAATTAAGATCAACTCTAACTAGTTAAACATAATTCCCAATTCCAATTATGCACCAATCATACAATTTACAAACACAGCGGAAACTTAAAATCACATACAAGATTTATTCAAGGAGCATGCAAAACAAGCAATTAAACAATGTTGAAAATTAAAGAAGAGGGATAGGAAAGATTGCACCAAGATTTATCCTGGTTCAGCCGTTGATCCAACGGCCTACATCCAGTCCTGTAATCATAATCATGATTCCAGCTTTTTCCACTATAGAATGAATTCGAGTACTTTTACAGATTTTCCAGTCTTCTACACGACCTATCAATCTAACTCCCTTCACTTCTATCTTGTCACCCCTTTGATCCTTGTAGTTTATCCCCAAACTCACACAAGATCAAAGTAGACTTCCTCTTGATGATCCCACACCAACAAGGATAGCCACCAGTTTCCAAACTGGATTTGTTACAACTTCAATTACAAGGAATTGTCTTTGTCACAAACAAAGAAGAATAGTATCAAGAAATGTGTTCAATCATTCTAGCACCACACAAAAGATTTGATATGCCAATGAATATTTTGTGTGTAAAAAGAAACTTTTCTTTCAAAAAGTTTTTGGTTATGTTTCTGTTGTTGTTAAAATATTTGAGGCACCACCTATATATATATTCAAGACAGACACAGGACAATCGATTGCCCAATCGAATTTGTAAGGAAACAATCGATTGCTGCATCGAATGTCGTAAATTCTGGGTTTCTGAAATCTTGAATTATATAGGCTTCACTTGATTGGTCAATCGATTGATCAAGTTTCTGAATCAGACCTGATGCTATGAAAACCTTTCAATCGAGTGAGCAATCGAGTTGGGCAAAACTGGGTGCTCACTGTGATATGAAATGTTGCATCAATTGATTGTTCAATCGATTGTCGTGATTCACTGATTCAGACCTGATGCCATAATTTCATTTCAATCGAGTGAGCAATCAAGTTGTTCAAAACTGGGTGCTCACTGTGATATGAAATATTGCATCAATCGATTGATCAATCGAGTATCGTGGTCAAAGTGACTCAGATACTGCAGACAATCAAGTTGCCAATCGAGTGAACAATCGAGTGGTCAATCGAGTGGGCACAGACTGAGTGCTCTCTGTAACTTGAATTTGAGCATCAATCGAGTTGTCAGTCTATTGTGCAATCGACTGGACAATCGATTGATCTTGTTACAGACCTCAGTTGTTTAAGACAGTTTACGTGCCATTCGATTGATAACCCATTCAATCGATTGTTCAATCGAGTGTTTACAGTTTTAAGTTTCATAACACATGAATAAATGACAAAAACTCATTGGCATGTTTTGTGTGAGACTCTAGTGATTGATTACTTAACTTTGATACCTAGACACTTAATACAACTATACTAAAACTGCATCTTCTTCAAGTGCATCCTCCAACTATGGTTGATTCCTTGAGTTGCAAACTATTGTTCCAAGTGTTGTAGTGTCTTCATGTATGCATGAAATGTTTCTTTATTCAAAACATTAGATCAAGCAACTATTTAATGTGCACTTGTATGTTTGGTACATAAATCAAAAACTAGATCAGGGAAGCTTATTGCTTACAATCTCCCCCTTTTTGATTTAATGACAAACATACAATTAATATTGAGATTCTATATATAAACAAAATCTCCCCCTGAGTTTTGGAATGCATGATGCAAACAATTTAGTGCATGACCAGGGAGTGAACAAATTTGTGTAACATGTATTAGATTCAGATGAAAAAATAAATCATTAGAGCTTAGTATGTATCAGATGATGAATGTGCATTAATCAGGACATGTGTAATGCAATATCAGCAAAATAATGCAGCAGTACAACATCAGCATTTTGCACAAAATCAATATCAGATGATGAATGTGCATTAATCAGGACATGTGTAATGCAATATCAGCAAAATAATGCAGCAGTACAACATCAGCATTTTGCACAAAATCAATATCAGATCATCAGAGTTAATACTATCAGTATTTCATCATAATGTTAATCCAGCATATACATCATCAGATACAAACACATACAACGAATCAAATACAACTTAATCTCATATTAATTACAATAATCTCCCCCTTTTTGTCATTAATAAAAAAAGACATACGACAAAATATAAGAGGAAATTAATGGGCAACACATGTAAGAACAAGCAAGCAACCAGAGACAATCAAATAGCATCAAAATAAACCTAGACCACTAAAATCTTAGGCTTGATCCTCATTATCACCAGCAGGAGGAGGAGAGACCGCTGTATTACCCTCAGCAGGTGTCTTCTCCCCATGAGAATCAGAACCAATCTCAATGTTCTGGTTTGGTTCAGCGGTTGATTGCCTCCCAATCTCTGCAATGTCTTCGAAAGACATCTTGAGACCCAAGTGCTCCTGGATGTCTGAAACATCCTTCTGAACTGATTCCAAGGCTGTTTGAAGCTTTAGAAGAGAAGCTTCTATCCTCTCACTGTGTTCAGTCTGGTGTTGCAGAATCTCCATCAGCTTTGCCATGATCTCAGAAGATCCTTCAGCTGATGTAGGTGCTTGGGCACTTGTCTGGGCTTGATCAGCACTTGGTTGTGCATGATCAGCAGGTGTTGGAGTCCTTGTCCAAACATTGTTGATCCTTCTTATCTGCATTTGGTTGACAATAGCTTCACCAAATGTATGAGTGGTTGTGAGTGATTCTTCATTGGCTAGAGACACCTTGAAATGCCTCAGAATCCTCATAACCAATTGGGGATAGGGCAGGATGTGTTTCCCTTGTGCTGATTCATGCATGTTCAGCAGCACAATCCAAGCCCAACTCATTTTGAGTTCCTTGTATAGTCCCCATAGCAAGACAACGTCCAGCCTCTGTACAACTGCGTGATTTCCGGCTCTAGGTACTAACATTCGTGTTAGCACATACATGAGCAGCCTGTGCTCAACCTTCATTTGACCAGCTTGAATGGTTCCTTTTTCAACAAATCCTTCCATCATCAACTCTTGTAAGGCAGCATGTTTGTTGATGGAGTTTTCCCAACCTTCATCTTCAGGAGCGTCTTGTGCTCGGCCATCGATAGTATATCCACAGAACGGCAAACCAGTCAACTTTGAAAACTCTTCAAAGGTCATTGCCATTCTTTTACCTTTTACTTCAGCAGCAAAACCAGTTTTGGTGAGGATGAAAGTGGAATAGAAGGATCTTACCAGTTTTGGATAGACATCCAAAGAACAGGTAAGGAGGTTTTCCAAACCATGGAACCTTAAATGGTTTTGAAAGGAAAAACCATTTTGATCAAAATAAGGAAAATCCAGAGTTCTGGCATCTTGGATTTTTCTTTTGGCAAAAGAATCTGGGACAACCTTCCCTTCAGTAACCTTCTCTTGTGAAGGCTTAGCCTTTTTAGGTGGAGATGAAGGCTTCTTCTTCTTCTTTAGCTCTTTCATTGTGTCTCCTAGCAGTTTTTCAAACGGAGGAACCTTCCTCTTTTTGCTAGCTTCAGGAGTAGTGGCAATACCTTTGCCTTTGTCCTTCGCTTGTACCTTATGAGTAGGGATTGAGACCCTTTTTGCTGGAGGTGAAGGAGGTGGAGGAGGTGATGGTGAGGGAGTTCTTCCACTAGAGGTAAGAATAAGAAGATGAGCTGGATGGTTGAACATTTCTGGATGAAGGGCCAGCAGAGGTAACAGCTGGTTTCCTACCGGTTTGTTTAACTCTAGCCATTGAGTAATATGAATTAGATGTTGATTGGATGAAGAACAGATTGTAGTTTGATGAAGAAGATGATAGCAGAATGCAGTATTGGATTGAGAAATCGAGTAGTGAAGTCCAGATTTATATACTACGGTTGACATTCGATTGCCCAATCGACTGTCTGTATTTCTGGGTTAAAAATATGACCGTTACACTCATCCAACGGCTATAATTTTCTCAACGGATACTTGTCAATCGATTACCCAATCGATGCTCGGGTTTTTGATTTCCAAATGTTCTCTGACTTGTGGTTCACTTAATCCAAACAGTCGCGTGTCCAATCGAGTTTTAACCAACTTTCAGTGCATCACTCGATTACCCAGTCGAATATCGAAACAAAAAATCAGAAAAACTGGTTCCAGATACATGAACACTCGATTTGCCATCCGATTGACATGATGAGAACTTTAACAGACATCTTTCTGAGAAACTATCAATCAAATTCCCATTCGATTGAAGCAAACATAAAATAGAACAGACATAAACAAGATAAAACTGAGACCCATCCATTCGATTGTGCAATCGAATATCGAATTTCCAAATTGACAAAATAAGGCAGTTTTCATCAATCAGTCGATTTCACAATCGACTATTGAGTGATTTAATGCCAATTTGGCCACAGGACACTCGATTGTGCAGTCGAATTGGGTATAAGGATCAGATTTCATTGGGATCAATGATGCCCAGTTTCATTCTTATAAAGAAGAATTTGTCCTAAGGCAAGGCCTTGGTGAAAATGTCAGCCAACTGCTCAGTTGTATTGACATATTCCAACTTAATCTTGCCCTGTTGATATTGATCTCGAATGAAGTGATGCCTTATTTCAATGTGCTTGGTTCTAGAATGCATGACAAGATTCTTAGTAATGTTAATAGCACTAGTATTATCACACAAAATAGGCACAGTCCCTAGGTCCACCCCAAAATCAGAGAGGTGTTGCTGCATCCAAAGAATTTGAGCGCAACAACTACCAGCAGCAACATACTCAGCTTCAACAGTTGAGAGTGCTACACTGTTTTGTTTCTTGCTATGCCAAGAAACAAGCGAGTTACCTAGAAGTTGGCAAGTACCTGAGGTACTTTTTCTGTCCAATTTGCATCCAGCAAAGTCAGAATCAGAGTAACCAACTAGAGTGCAAGTGGATCCCTTAGGATACCATAAACCAAGATCTTTGGTTCCCAAGAGATATCTGAAGATTCTCTTGACAGCACTGAGGTGAGATTCCTTAGGATTGGCCTGGTATCTAGCACACATACACACACTAAACATGATGTCCGGTCTGCTAGCGGTTAGGTAGAGAAGAGATCCTATTAGGCTTCTAAACACAGTCACATCTACAGCTTTACCCGATTCATCCTTATCTAAGTAGCAGGATTGACTCATAGGCGTGTCAATGGATTTAAATTTTTCAAAATTAAATTTCTTTAAAAGATCACTGCAATATTTTGATTGACTAAAGAATATTCCATTTTTGCTTTGTTTGATTTGAAATCCCAGGAAGTAAGTCAATTCTCCCATCATGGACATTTCAAATCTGCCTTTCATAGTATTTTCAAAATCTTTACAAAGCCTGTCATTTGTTGATCCAAATATTATGTCATCAACATAAATTTGTACCAACAAAATGTCTTTTCCTTGTCTTTTGATAAAAAGTGTTTTATCTACATTTCCCCTTGAAAAATTTTCTTGTAAAAGGAAATTGCTCAGCTTATCATACCAAGCTCTTGGAGCTTGTTTCAAGCCATAGAGGGCTTTTGTAAGTTTAAACACATGATTTGGAAGCTTAGGATCTTCAAAACCAGGAGTTTGACTTACAAAGACTTCCTCCTTAATGTCTCCATTTAAAAAAGCAGTTTTAACATCCATTTGAAATAATTTGAAATCCATTATACAAGCATATGCCAATAAAATCCTGATAGCTTCTAGTCTGGCTACTGGGGCATAAGTCTCATCATAGTCTATACCTTCTTCTTGGTTGTAACCTTTGGCCACTAACCTAGCCTTGTTCCTGGTAATCACACCATTCTCATCCATTTTGTTTCTGAAAACCCACCTAGTTCCTATGACATGTTTACCCTCTGGTCTAGGAACAAGAGTCCACACTTGGTTTCTCTCAAACTGATTTAGCTCTTCTTGCATGGCTACTATCCAGTCAGGTTCCATAAGAGCTTCCTTAATATTTTTGGGTTCTACTTGTGAAACAAAGGCTGTAAGGTTGCAAAACTCTCTAAGGGATTTTCTGGTTGAAACACCTTTTGAAATCTCTCCAATAATGTTATCTATGGGATGGTTTTTGGCAAACTTCCACTCTTTAGGTAGGTCAACTTCCCAAATAGGTTCCACACAGTCAAGGTTGGTTGGAGGTTCAGGCTCACTGGTTTCTATGGATTCAGAATCCACAACATCATCCAATGACTTTTCAACTATAGAATGAGTGCTGTTCAAGTTTTCATCAAATTTGACATGTACAGACTCCTCTATAGTTTTGGTCCTTTTGTTGTAGATTCTATAGGCCTTACTAACTTGGGAATACCCTAGGAAGATACCCTCATCTGACTTAGGATCAAATTTACCTAAAGGTCCCTTGCCATTGTTTAACACAAAGCACTTACACCCGAAAATTCTAAAGTAGGAGATGTTAGGCTTTCTCCCTTTGTATAACTCATAGGGAGTCTTTCTAAGAAAATGTCTAATGAGAACCCTATTCACTACATGAGCTGCAGTGTTAATGGCATCAGCCCAAAAGTACTTGGGAAGATTAGAATCTTTGAGCATTGTCCTAGCAAGCTCTTCTAAGGATCTATTCTTCCTTTCTACTACTCCATTCTGCTGTGGAGTTCTAGGGGCTGAGAAGATATGTTTGATACCATGATTTTTACATAAGGTTTGAAAAGCATCATTTTGGAATTCACCTCCATGATCACTTTTTATGGATATGATTTTCGTATTATTCTCATTTTGAGTCAAAGCAGCAAATTTTTTGAAAGTTGAGAATGCCTCACTCTTGTGAGTTAGAAAATATGTCCATGTGAACCTTGTGTAATCATCTACCAAAACATAGCCATATAGGTTTCCTCCAAAACTTCTAACCTGAGATGGACCAAAGAGGTCCATATGCACCAACTCTAAAACTTTCTTGGTTTGAACCAAGTCTATAGGGGGAAAAGAGGATTTGACTAGCTTACTCCTCTCGCAGGAGTCACACAGTCTGTCCTTAGAGAACTTCCTATTTGGGAGACCTAGGACTAGTTGCTTGCTGACAAGCCTGTTCAAGTGGTCCATATGAATATGAGCCACTCGTTTGTGCCACAGCCAGCTCTCATCAGCACTAGACAACAAGCAACAGAAATCATTTGCAGGCAATGAATCAAAATCTATCATGTAAATATTATTAATTCTTTTACCTGTCAGTTTCATACCTTCAACTTCCTTATGCTCAAGCGTGCAGGATATGGAAGTAAAGTTTACCTTAAACCCTTTGTCACACAGCTGACTAATGCTTAGTAAGTTGTGTTTCAGGCCTTCAACAAATAAAACATCCTTGATAATAGCAGTTGAGTTATTTCCTATATCTCCAATGCCAAGGATCTTTCCTTTGTTGTTGTCTCCGTATTTGACAAAGCCACCACTTTTTAAGTTCAGAGACAAGAATTTGGACTTGTCTCCAGTCATATGCCTGGAGCATCCACTGTCCAGATACCAAGACTGATTTCTGGATGCCAAGCATATCTGCATAAAATAATCAGGTTTTGGATTTAGGTACCCAATTTAAATTGGGTCCTGGGGGGTTAGTTTCAAATGATGATTCCTTAACTTTCCAGATTTGTTTCAATCCTCTGTTGGCACGTTTTTTCAGTTTGCAATTGAACACTTTATGTCCTTTTTTACAGCAAAAGTGACATGTAACAACAGGGGATGGCTTCTGATTTGGTCTAGTAAAGTTATCATACATTTGTTTAGATTGAACAAATTTCTGATGCCTTTTCATATGCATGTTTTGTTTATAACCAAGTCCAGTTTTAACATCTAGATTTCTCTGATTTCTAAGAAGTCTTTCTAAATTGTTTTTACCACTGTTGAACTTAGCTACATCACATTTCAGTTCATGAGTTTCTCTTTTCAGTTTTTCATTTATATCTATAAGAGATTCGAGTTTCAAATTAACTTCATCAAATTGTATGCATTTTTCTTCTAGCTGTTTCTTAGTACTAATCAGTTGTTTAAGTACACTAACATGTTCAGAATGCAGTTCATTAAAGGCATCATGAAGTTCATCATAAGATGGATTAGATGTAGTACTTACCTCACTGTCAGATTCTGAATCAGTATTAGCCATGAGACACAAGTTAGCTTCTTCATTTTCTGATTCCTCAGATGAATCTTCATCATTGTCATTCCAGGCAATGTATGCTTTCCTGTTTGAAGGTTGCTGATCTTTGCCCTTAGTCTTAGTAGGCTTGTTTTTGTTTTGCAGCTTGTAACACTCAGATTTGATGTGGCCTGTTTTCCCACATTCATAGCAAGTTATAACTTTGCTATCACTGGTGTCACCCTTGCTGGAGCTTTTTGTTTTGGAATTCTGTGGTTTCCTTGACTGTTCTCCTTTCTTTTTCAGAAACTTCTTAAATTTTCTGACCAACATACCTATCTCAGGTTCTTCACTTGACTCACTTTCTGAGCTTTCTGAATCTTGTTCAGTTTTTGCTTTTTGAGTTTGAGCTTTCAGTGCAATTCCTTTGCTTTTTCTGTTTGATTGCTCTGTCTCATTTAATCTATGTAGTTCCATCTCATGTTCACGAAGCTTTCCAAACAGTGTTGCTATAGTCATGTTGGCAAGATCTTTAGACTCAGCAATGGCAGTTATTTTGGGTTGCCATTCTCTTGACAAACACCTCATGACTTTTCCTATCTGCTGTTCATTATCCACAATTTTTCCCAAGGCATGTAGATTGTTGATAATGTGGGTGAATCTGGTTTGTAGATCATTTATAGATTCATCTTTCTTCATGCAGAAAAGTTCATACTCGTGCATAAGTGTATTTGTTCTTGCCCGTTTGACATCTGTAGTACCTTCATGTGTTTCTTGCAAAGTGTCCCACATTTCCTTTGCAGTCTTGCAGTTTGACACTCTGAAGAATTCTTCTGCACTTAAAGCTGATGTTATGATATTCTTTGCTTTAGCATTGTAACCAACTTTCTTTTTGTCATCATCAGACCAGTCAGCTCTTGGTTTGATAATGCATGATGATCCATCAATACCTGCAATTTTAGGAATGTAAGGACCATTTTCCACTGCATCTAAAATGTCCAGCCCACATGCTTCCAGAAAGATAAGCATTCTTTCTTTCCAGTACATGTATGCTGTACCATTAAAGGCAGGGGGTCTGGTTAGAGATGCTCCTTCTCCTAGGAAATCCAAAGAAGTCATTTTCTTTTATGAGTTATTCTCTAAAAAAGTCAGGCTCTAGATACCAATTGTTGGAAAACTATGACTTCTTTTTGATTAATAACAAGAGAATTAAGATCAACTCCAACTAGTTAGACATAATTCCCAATTCCAATTATGCACCAATCATACAATTTACAAACACAGCGGAAACTTAAAATCACATGCAAGATTTATTCAAGGAGCATGCAAAACAAGCAATTAAACAATGCTGAAAATTAAAGAAGAGGGATAGGAAAGATTGCACCAAGATTTATCCTGGTTCAGCCGTTGATCCAACGGCCTACATCCAGTCTTGTAATCATAATCATGATTCCAGCTTTTTCCACTATAGAATGAATTCGAGTACTTTTACAGATTTTCCAGTCTTCTACACGACCTATCAATCTAACTCCCTTCACTTCTATCTTGTCACCCCTTTGATCCTTGTAGTTTATCCCCAAACTCACACAAGATCAAAGTAGACTTCCTCTTGATGATCCCACACCAACAAGGATAGCCACCAGTTTCCAAACTGGATTTGTTACAACTTCAATTACAAGGAATTGTCTTTGTCACAAACAAAGAAGAATAGTATCAAGAAATGTGTTCAATCATTCTAGCACCACACAAAAGATTTGATATGCCAATGAATATTTTGTGTGTAAAAAGAAACTTTTCTTTCAAAAAGGTTTTTGGTTATGTTTCTGTTGTTGTTAAAATATTTGAGGCACCACCTATATATATATTCAAGACAGACACAGGACAATCGATTGCCCAATCGAATTTGTAAGAAAACAATCGATTGCTGCATCGAATGTCGTAAATTCTGGGTTTCTGAAATCTTGAATTATATAGGCTTCACTTGATTGGTCAATCGATTGATCAAGTTTCTGAATCAGACCTGATGCTATGAAAACCTTTCAATCAAGTGAGCAATCGAGTTGGGCAAAACTGGGTGCTCACTGTGATATGAAATGTTGCATCAATCGATTGTTCAATCGATTGTCGTGATCCACTGATTCAGACCTGATGCCATAATTTCATTTCAATCGAGTGAGCAATCGAGTTGTTCAAAACTGGGTGCTCACTGTGATATGAAATATTGCATCAATCGATTGATCAATCGAGTGTCGTGGTCAAAGTGACTCAGATACTGCAGACAATCAAGTTGCCAATCGAGTGAACAATCGAGTGGTCAATCGAGTGGGCACAGACTGAGTGCTCTCTGTAACTTGAATTTGAGCATCAATCGAGTTGTCAGTCTATTGTGCAATCGACTGGACAATCGACTGATCTTGTTACAGACCTCAGTTGTTTAAGACAGTTTACGTGTCATTCGATTGATAACCCATTCAATCGATTGTTCAATCGAGTGTTTACAGTTTTAAGTTTCATAACACATGAATAAATGACAAAAACTCATTGGCATGTTTTGTGTGAGACTCTAGTGATTGATTGCTTAACTTTGATACCTAGACACTTAATACAACTATACTAAAACTGCATCTTCCTCAAGTGCATCCTCCAACTATGGTTGATTCCTTGAGTTGCAAACTATTGTTCCAAGTGTTGTAGTGTCTTCATGTATGCCTGAAATGTTTCTTTATTCAAAACATTAGATCAAGCAACTATTTAATGTGCACTTGTATGTTTGGTACATAAATCAAAAACTAGATCAGGGAAGCTTATTGCTTACAGTCCGCGACTCAATCTAATAATATTTTTGGTGACATAAATTGTTTTTTCAAAGTTTTTCGAAATTCAAAAATAACACTCTATTTTCTTGTTCTAAAAGAAAGTTAGCGCTACTTGTTCTCTTTCTCTTCAAACCCATGCTATTTTTTTCCCTTGTGAATTAGAGCAAATGTTTTTTTGTTTTTGTTGGATTTTAAAACTTTTTGCTTTATCGGAGAAGCTGCAAGTTACAACACTATTGAAGAAGCTGCAAGTTACCGTACTATTACAACGTGTGTGGGATCTCCTTTTCAAACTTTGGCTTTACCTACATTGAAGTTACAAGTATTATTAATTATTACAAGGAAGGTACACTGTTACATTATTATTATTATTATTATTAAATTTTATTATTGGTTGTTGGATCTATTATTGTGTTTTGTTTATTTAATAGACCGGGTTACAAAATGTTATTATTTTATTTTTGTCTTTATTATTGTTTTTATTTCATAAGATCTTCTAAATTTATTTAATATTCAGTGTAAAATTTTAATTTTTAAAAAGAAAATAAAAGTTAATAATTTTTTTATTAAAAGTTAATTAGATGTGACATCTTTTAATCTTTGAGTTGTTAAAATATAAGTTGTACAACTTGACAGTTTTAAAACTCATTTTTATAAATAAATTAATTTAAAATTAATTTTTTTTTAAATCTGATTAATTATGTGACATTTTTTTAATCTTTGAGTTGTTAAGACACAAATTGTACCACTTGGTGGTTTTAAAACTGAAAATAATATAAAATGTTCTGAAAAGGGTTAACTAGATGATTTTTTGTTTTTTGCTCATTGAGTTTTTGAGATACAAGTTGTACAACTGGATAGTCCTAAAACTCACATTTCAAAATAATTATTCAAATCAAACAAACTCATTTTTTTTCCATCAAAACAACTTTTTTTTCATCAACAACAAAACAAATTTTCTTTAACAACAATCAACACATCCATATTTTCTACCAATGAATTACGTAACTTTGATTTCTCCATCGCACTGGGAGATATGTAGGAGCAAGATAACATTTTTGTCAATCATATTACTAAATTTGTTTTTATCCCTTTCTTAAGCATACATTTATTTCAAAATCCCATTAGAAAAACAATTTATATTCATATTTAATAATAAGGAGAAATAAATATATTTAAGTTAATATTAATTTTTCATATTAATTATAGATAACTGTATTTTAACGGGTGGCGTAGGGTGCTAATATTTCCTATGCATAATTGACTCCTGAACTCAAAATTTGGTTTCAAATACCATTTTATTTTTATTTTTTATTTTTAAGAGTTTCATAATATTTTCCATATTTGAAAATAAACTTTGGTTTGCAACTCCATTAAATTCGAGAAACACTCAATTTTAAGCCGCGATAAATATCAAGAGTTTAAAAAGAAAGACCTATAAAACAATGCATATCAAATGAAACAAAGAGTGTAATAGGTGGCATATGCTAAAACATTTCCACTTAATGTGGCAGAAAGCTAAAAAGAGATCATCAATTTTGGTGAAAAGGATAAAACATGTAACACCCATCATTATGTATCTAGAATATGGTAATAAATTTATACATTTTAGTATTTCAGAAGCAATCATAAAAAATCATCACACAATCTTATAAAAATTAATGTAACTAATACACCAAAACAATTATAATACATAGTGTACAATCATCCTCTAATGCACCAATACTTAAAACAATTACAATTCTACAAAAATGACACTATTGAGTTAGATCCTTCGTTATGTGAATTCCCTAGTTCAAGTTCATTTATCTGTTATAATATATAAGAAAATAGAAGGTGAGATAATAATCTCAACGAGTTCTATAAAAGAGGAAGGACAATTTGAAATAATTGTCCTTACGAAAATAATGAAAACATGACATGAATATGCAATGCTTTTCATTAGCCATAGGCCAAATATTTAAAATCTTTTCTTTTACTTTAAGCATGAAAAAAATGTACATTCTCTTTGCTTCATTTAGAAAAGCTTTATAATTTCTATTTCATTATATAAGAAAAAGCTTTATGATTTCCATTCCTTTTTATAAGAAAAAGTTGTATAATTTTTATTTCCTT
Source organism: Cicer bijugum (assembly GCA_037974875.1). Taxonomy (NCBI): domain Eukaryota; kingdom Viridiplantae; phylum Streptophyta; class Magnoliopsida; order Fabales; family Fabaceae; genus Cicer; species Cicer bijugum. The sequence goes on from JBBPBT010000623.1 coordinate 1,789,081, forward strand.
TTATAAGAAAAAATTTGATGATTTCCATTTCCTTTTATAAGGAAAAGTTGTATAATTTCAATTTCCTTTAATACAAAAAAAAAAATGTATAATTTTCATTTCCTTTTTTAAGAAAAAACTCCTCCAATTACCTAGATGTGGCTAACCCAGATAATTGGAATTGCTTACAAAAGTGGTCTGACCATGATCCAAATTGTCATCACAATTGTTTTATCTTTATCCATTATTTCTTGCCTAAAACAAAATATGAAATGTCCCACCATAATATGCATGTAATTATCTCATTCGTAAAATGCAACATAATTTCATATCATGTATGCAATTCATATCTCATTCATAAGTTGAATGGAGATCATTAATTACATTCCACATTAAAATACTATATCTTTTGATGGAATTTTTTACCATTCAAATTTTGATTGATTGACGTCGATCTAAAATGGTAATTGTATTATGTATTTATAAATTGAATATTAAAATCTAAATCCCATCAATCATGTCTCTTGATCAACTTAAGATTGTAGTTTGAACCGGTTCACTTGACTATCCATACGTGGTCAATCATGTTTGAGATGCAAGTTGTGCTTGCTTGCATCACAGTTTTCACAATGTATGACTTAATTGATTTATCTCTTGTTTGCATTACAACTAAATAATAATATAATTTTAAAAAATAAATAATTTATATCTAAATAAATAAATAAAACCTAAGAGTTACACCTAAATACGATAAAATAACTCATATGTTATTTTGTAAAAAAATAAAAAACTAAAGATTTTTTAAAGTGCTTCTAAGGTATATTCATAAATTGAAGTATTTTGGTAAATTTATTCTTTAAACTAATAAATTAACTATTATTTTTATAAATAAAAAAAAACTATTTATCAACTTTTATATTTTAGAAAAATTATTTCATAAAAAAAACATAATTTATTTATTTACATGCATTATCCAATTTTTTTATTTATATTCTATCATAAAAAGATATTCACTATTATGAATAAAAAAGGATAATATTTTTATTTTAAGAAAAATATGAGTAGTTT
>JBBPBT010000623.1:1790432-1816313 GCA_037974875.1 Cicer bijugum
AAATATTTATTATTGAATAGTTGTTAATGATAAATATAAAAAATTAAAAGACAAATATTTACCATTAATATATAAAAAAATAATATATATTTATTATAATTTTTGTTTTTTTATAAAGTTTCATCTTAATAATTTTTTATTACAATAAATATTAAAAATATGAGAAATATTTATAAATAATACAATAAAAACATGATAATATATATATATAATTATAAAATAAATATTTTTTATTAATATATAAAAAAAATTATGAGATAAATATTTGACATCGATAAATATTAGAAAAATAATTAAATAGATATTTTTATAGAAATCGATGAAACATATTTTTGCCATTAACAAATAAAAATGAAATACATAATAGATATTTGTTAATGAAACATAGATTACCAACAAGTCCCCACGTGTCATATTAGAAGTTTCTTTTAAAAAAAGGAAGGTGACAAAAAGGGGGAAAAAGAAATACCTGCTACTGATTCTCTTCCTGTTTACATTTCTCATTCTCACTTTCACGTTGTGACTTCAAAGCATTTTTCTTGTTAGGTTTCAAATATTTCGTAACAATGTCGAACGATATTCAATTCTTCATTCTCAACACCGGAGCTAAGATCCCTTCCGTCGGCTTAGGAACTTGGCAATCTGATCCTGGTCTCGTCGGTCAAGCTGTTGATGCCGCCATCAAGGTTTCTCCACTTCCATCTTCATTTTTTGTATTTCGCATTTCCATTATTCAATGTTAATGATATGATGATATTTGATCGATCAATTTGATGCTTATACTTACAGGCTGGTTATCGTCACATTGATTGTGCTCAACTTTATGGCAATGAGAAGGAGGTAATTCTTTTTCATTCTATTCTCACTATCGCTTATTTCTTTAGTCATGTGTGTGAAGGAAATTGTTCATTCATTCATTCATTGCTTTTTGTGCAATCCAGATTGGCTCTGTGTTGAAGAAGCTGTTTGATGAGGGCGTAGTGAAACGTGAAGATTTGTGGATTACTTCTAAACTCTGGTTTGTTTATGTACTGATATTGATTAATTTAATATTATAGATTAATTAGTTTTTTTCGACGTATGAAACAAACACTGACACTTGAACACGACACTGACATTAGTAATAATTTTAGAAAAAAAATGAATTAATAGGATGTCGTCGTTGTTGTGTCAAACATGGATGTATGTCACATATTGGGACAGTCTTCAATCATAAGTGACTTATTTACTTTTCCTTGTAATTCATGCTTTGTTATTAATGGTAGCATCATAACATAATGCTGGCAGATTTATGAATTTGTTAGTTTTCATTTTTTAAAATCTAAGGATTTAAGATGATGTGCAGGAATACTGATCATGCTCCAGAAGATGTACCGCTTGCATTGGACAGGACTTTGGCAGACTTACAGATTGATTATGTTGATTTGTATCTTGTATGTAATATTATTATCACTCAATCTTCAGTTCAGAGATCTTCAACTGCTTGCTTGGTGTAGAAAGTTTATGCATAATTATGATTTTACTACCCCTAATTCTCTGATGATTAAGTTTTGTTTCAAAATATGAAGTAAAAATGGGAAATGTGAATTATGAATTTTCATGGAACAGCCTTTCCATATGGCCTTTAAATTAGGAAGTTAGTTAAGCACTGCATTCTTTTATTGTAGGAAAAACAATGTTGTACACGGTCTGTTAATGAACTGCATGACTGTTTGGGAAATGCTATGCATTTAAAATTTTCAATTCTATACTTTTCTTACAGAGCAATATGGTAGTAGTTGTTATTTCATGTTTCTTGCAGACTTATCACACGTGTTTTTTAGTCTAGGGAATTTAATTTGCACTTCCTGCATATGTTGCAGCATTGCTCAGGGGCTTTTATTTTATTCATATGTATTTTATGTTTTCCTTCTGATGTATGTAGGATTTATCTGACCTAATTTCAAAATTTGGTGTTTTAATAGTTTATTTAGGACATACTCAATTGTTAACTTAACTGATGATTCTTCGTTTTCAGATCCACTGGCCTGTTGCAATGAAGAAAGGATCAGCCTGCAAGGTTGAAAATCTTGTGCAGCCTAACATAGCCGGTACATGGAGGGCAATGGAAGCACTCTATGACTCTGGCAAGGCACGGGCTATAGGTGTTAGCAATTTCTCCTCCAAGAAGCTGGGGGATTTGCTTGAGGTTGCTCGTGTTCCTCCTGCTGTCAATCAAGTCGAATGTCATCCTTCTTGGAGGCAGGATAAGTTGAGGGGTTTCTGCAACTCCAAAGGTGTTCACCTCTCTGTAAGTTCCCAAATCTTGAATTTTCATTATTTTGTTTCTGCACATTACATTGGCTATTTTCATGAAGTCATTCTGTATTTTAAAACACGAAATTAACCTTTTTTTTGCGTAATAATTTATTTTAATGTTTAGGGATATTCACCTTTGGGTTCCCCTGGAACAACTGGGTTGAAAAGTGACGTCCTTAAACATCCAGTTCTAAAGATGACTGCTGAGAAACTAGGCAAGACTCCTGCACAGGTAGCTCTTCGTTGGGGATTGCAAAAGGGTCATAGTGTGCTTCCCAAGAGTACACATGCAACAAGAGTAAAAGAAAATTTTGATGTTTTTGGCTGGTCTATACCTGAAGACTTGTTAGCCAAATTTTCTGAGATTGAAGAGGTAAGTATTTGATGGTTGCCTCACTCTCTCTAGTTTTAAGAATATAATGTATTAATTAATTATATTTGTAATGTGCTCTTTTTTTATAGGATATTTATATAGATTTCAAAATATGCATACTCAATGTAAATTAATTTTATACCAATGAAAAATCACTATTTTGCCGTATCACCTCAATTTTGTACTGCATTTTAAAATGAATTATATGACTTGGAAAAATGAAGGTTTCCGATGAATATCAGTGTAAAACTAATTATATCTGTTGTATATGTTCATTAAACTCTTTATTTTCTCTTTTCAATAATCAATTACATATAAGAATAAGACTTGATTTTGGATTCTTAATTTCGGATTAATCTTGTCTTGCTAACCCAAAACTTCCCCCTCTTATGTTTTGGGGCTGGAGAGTTGGAATTCATTTTGAGTAGGAGTTCTTGTTTAATTTCATTGAAACATTAATTGTCCAGTTTTATCTTTATGAATGCGGCTTTTGTTGTTGCAGGCAAGATTACTCCGGGGTACCTCATTTGTTCATGAAACTTATGGTGCCTACAGATCTTTTGAAGAACTTTGGGATGGTGAAATCTAAATAATCTTTTCAGTAGCCGATTTGGTTAGTGGATGTGTGTTGGCAGATTGTCGACTTCATGAATTTTTATTATTTAAATAAGACTTGATTTTGGATCTTTTGAAGAACTTTGGGATGGTGAAATCTAAATAATCTTTTCAGTAGCCGATTTGGTTAGTGGATGTGTGTTGGCAGATTGTCGACTTCATGAATTTTTATTATTTAAATAAGACTTGATTTTGGATCTTTTGAAGAACTTTGGGATGGTGAAATCTAAATAATCTTTTCAGTAGCCGATTTGGTTAGTGGATGTGTGTTGGCAGATTGTCGACTTCATGAATTTTTATTATTTAAATGCTTGGTTTGAGACTTTTCTTTGATATCATGTTATTACCCAATTCCAGATAGATTAAGTGGGCCTTTAAGCTGGGAGCATTTCAAACTATCGAAATTTTGGAGAATTTTACATAATTGGAGTTTTTTTTCGTTCAGTTTTTTTTGCAATGAGATAGCAAAGATTCTATTATTTCGCGACGTAGTGGTTGGGTTGAGTTAGGTTTAGGCAAACTCATTACTCATCAAAGTTTATTAATCTTTAGAGGACTTAAAATCCATAATGTTTCTATCAAACACGAACTCAACCTAATAATGAGCGGATTAGTTTTGATTTGGGTTGGTTTCGAAAACATAATATTTTTAAAACTCCAACAAAATATATAAAATTGCATCACTTGAATTAATTTAACAAACTAAGTTTCCTAATTTAAAATTGTTTCACTTGAATTAAACTCAAATACTTCTAGATTCAAAAAAATAAAAATAAAATTATTCTACTTAATTTAAAAACTTACAATTTTCTTTCTAACATTTTAGGTTCTTTAGTTTGAAATCACAAACTTGTTACCTGAATCAAACCCCTTCAAGTTTGGTCAAATTGGTTTTAGTATGATCCAAACTATAAAAACAATACAAACTAGACATTTAGGTTAAATTAGGTCATTAGATTGATTAATCCAACTTGTACCCAGGAAATCTTATACCTACGTATGCTATTGTAAGTTGTAGTTATTTATAGTATAAACTTCTTCTCTATCTATGTTTTCTAAAAAAATCCTCGATTTTATCCAAATTGATCCATTTTAAGGTGTTTTATACATTTGAGTTGACTAATAGAAGAGGTTTCGACAAAAATCATGGAAAGAAAAAAGATCAAGATAAAAGAAAGATTTAATATTTCAATTGTGAAAAATATGAATATTATTTTGATGAGTGTTGGCATGGAAAGGGAAAAAAGAAACAAAATAATGATGAGGAGTAGGAAAATGTGGCACATGACGACAATGTTACTAATGGTGACAACAATTAAACAAGCTTTGTGTTTTGATGTATGGTACTTAGATACCGGGGGATCAAACCATATGACAGGCCACAAAGAATGGCTTGTTGATTTTGATTCAAGTAGAATGACAAATGTGAGACTGGCAAATAGTAAAAACCTTGAAGTAGAAGATTTGAGAAATATGCTCATACAAACGAAGGACACTAAAAATGTAGTGATAGAGAATGTTATGTTTGTGCCACATAAGAAATGTAACCTAACGAATGTATGAAAATTGATTTAAAAAGGTTTCTTTGTTGTTGGAGAACTATGAGATAAATTTTAAAACTTTTTAAAAATCATTTTCAAGAATAGAACAAACCCCTAGCCAAAGATCACGTAAGCACAAAACTTTATAAGAAGGTTTCAAGTGTTTACCTCTTGAAGTGTCTAAGAGACAAATCACCAACACCACAAATGCAGTCTCTATTTAGTTTATGAGAACATTGTCTTGAAATGCGTTGGTGCGAGTTAACGGCTACAATAATCCAATTCATTTTATTTAATTAAATTTTTACTTTCCTAATTAACTATTCTATCATGTGAGGCTCCCACTTAATTGAAAATAATATTAAATATTATAAGCAATTAGTGGCATCTAATAATGCATCATTGGTATCGAATTAACGAAAAAATCAGTGATACAATTTTAACCTTATCATAATCACTATTTACTGCGCAAAAATTGTCCCTTCATTCAAATGTTTTGATTGAGCACAAAGCATAAAATTGTGTCATCCCCTTTAAATCCAATAATTTTTTCCTCAATTCTCAAATATATGTGCAATCACTAATGAATCCAATATCTTATTATGATCCATTTTGATATGGTCAAACATATTTCACATATCACTCTATCAAGAGGTCCAACATACAACTTCTATTATACAAAAGGGATGAATCTCATCTACATCATTCATATCTCTCTACATGGTTTATTGTAGACCCAATAATCATCGTTATGATTGTATGTTATAGATAATGTTTGATAACCTTAAAGTATACAACTCTCCAAGTAGGGATCATAGTGACTTCTAGTCAAAGACTATTCACTATGGTCACATGAAAGTCGTAAATGACACTTGCATAACTACTATTTAGAATTCTCAAAGCAGACTCAATCTAGTACAAATATTAAACCTAATATATATACATATGTGAAAACTTAATATTTTATATCCATGATCTATGATATGTGATAATCAATCTACTCACATAATAGTTTATATGCACTATTGTTGTCTCATTTAACAAAATATATATATATATATATATATATATATATATATATATATATATAAAAGTCACACTTAATATTTCATTAAATAGAAGAATTACTCTATAGAGTTTATTATGCTTGAAATAAATCCACATAATAAATAAAATGTCTAATAGTAAATGTCATATACAAAAAATAACCAAGAAAAAATTGTTGGCTTTTAGAGTTAATTCTGACATTTATGACCATGGATGCATTGCATCTGTTTGATGTAGGAGAAAAGCTAGTTATGAAGTCTTCATTGGCGAAGAAGTGGACCTTTAAGACTTGTATCAAGACTGCACAAGCACAATGTATGAAGGCAACAACTCATGATCAACAAACTTGGTTGGGGTGCATGAGGTATGGACACCTTAATTTTAGAAACTTAAGTCAATTAAAACTAGAAATTTTGTTTTGGGAATTCCTATTATAAATCCTCTTGAAAAGATATGTATAGTGTGTCTTAGAGACAAGCAATCAAGGCTTGCCTTCATACTAACCTACCAATTAGAGCATGAGAGATCTTGGGAGTAGTACACTAAGATATGTGTGACCCATTTGAGGTTCTTTCACTAGGAGGCAATACATATTTTAACTATTTTGTGGATGAATTTCTATAATGTTGTGGTTGTTTCTTATTAAGGCAAAAGATGAGGTGTTGAATCTATTCAAAAAATTTAAAGCTTTTGCTGAAAAACAAAGTGGAAAGATGATAAAAGTGTTGAGAATAGATGAATGTGGTGAATATACTTCCAACAAGTTTGATTTTTTTTGCGAAAACAATAGCATTGTGCATGACTCAATTGCTCCTTATACCCCCACAACATAATGGTCTTGCATAAAGTATTAAAAGGACAATGCTTGACATGGTCCAAAGTATGTTGAAAGAGTAGAATTTGTCACATAAGTTTTGAGGTGAAGCAGCTACAACTTCATATATCTTAAATAGGTGTCCAACCATGAAGTTGAAAGAAAAGGTTCATGAAGAAATATGGACAGGAAGGAAACAAAGGGTTGGCCATTTTAATTGTGTTTGGTTCACTGTGTTTTAAACATTTACAAGGGGCAATTAATTCACTTTGCATTAATGATTGATTCAAAACCCATTGAGGTTTATGTTATACAACCTCAAAGTTTTATCATATAAGGAAGAGAAAATATGGTGTACAAACTACATAAGGCTTTGTTTGGCGTGAAGCATACTCCACAATAAGTGTGTTGTTGAATATGGTGTATATGTGAGGAACAAAGAGAATGGAAATTTTGTGATAATTTATTAGTATGTAAATGATATGTTGACTACTTGAAGCTGCAATGATGAATTACAAGATTTCAAAGTCAAAATGACGAAGGAATTCAAAATGCCTGATTTTGGAAAACTTTATGCAACATTAGACTATGTAGTGGGTGTGGTAAGCATATTTATGAACAAACCAAAGGTAACTCATTTTCTAGCTGCTAAAAGAGGTGTGAGATACACTGAATAGAGCTATCAATAGATTCAAACTCCAAAGTTTCCTTTAAAAAAAAATTTACTAAGTTTTTTTATATTATGTCTTTTATTAAAGTAATTTTTTTTAAAGTTTTGACTCGTTATTTCATTATTTTTTATGGGTTTAAGTGAGATTTTTTTTTTAAATAATTTTTTAAATTTATTTATCTCAAAAAAAATTCAAAAACATTTTTTTCTCATAAATAACTTTTTTCCCTAAAAATTTGTGAGAAATTTTTTTAAAAAACATCAATATTTTTTTCTTGAATTAAAAAAAATTATAAATTATATTTTATTAGAAAAAATCAAAAAAATTGACAATTTTTTTTTTAAACTGCACGAAGTCAATAAAAATTTAGTAACTTTTTAGTGTTGGAAGTTTTTTTTTTTAGGTCTTTTTAATTATGAATTTTTTTCGCTTCTTCAACATTTAGAGTTGAAGTCAATAATTAGTAGATTTGTCAAATTGAGAGTCTAACCGAAGGAATAATAAGGAGTGGAATTATGTTTTCAAGCACATCAAAATTGAAGGATAAAGGTCTGCTAAATAGGAGTATCATAGGAAATGTGTTCAAGTTTTAAGGAGCTCCAATTTCATGGAGTTCATTTAAACTACCTGTGGTTGTATTATCTTCTTTTGTAACTAACTATGTGGCATGATCATTTGCAGCATGCCGAACAACTTGGTTAAAATTAGTTTTGAAAGAAATACTGGTTAAAATGGAGGAACCAATAAAAATGCATATTAACAACAAATCAACTATCAACCTTGCGGAAAATATGTCTCTCATGAAAAAAAGTAAACACAAAATAACAAGTTGAAGATAGCAAAGACTGAGAAGTTTGAAGAGTTGAGAAGATGTTTGAGAGTGATAGTTGTTGAGATTTTGAATTAAAGGAAGATGCTAGTTAATTCAAAATAAATAAAAGCTAATTAGCTATAGTTAGTTAAACAAAAATAGAAAGTTAATTAATTTATATTAACGAACTTGTAATGGACAATTATTTATATAAGTATATTCGATAAATAATTTGATATTTTTAATATGATATGAGTTTTTTTTTAATTACACAGAATAATTTTCTAATTTAGTTGAAAAAAATTGTCACAAAAAACGTATTTCTATTTTATTATATCTAAAATGGTGTTACCATACCAATTTTCATTTAGATCAAATTGAAAGACTTTTGGCATGTTGGCAAAACAAAATTGTTTATATTTTTTTTCCATTTTATTATGATCCCACATAATATAGAGAGAGCATAAAACAATGGATTTACATAGTGTTCATGCAACCAACGAGAATTAAACAAAACAAAAACAAGATTTTCTATCTACATTGGTTGAAGTGATATTCTTTTTCTAGTTTTCTTCTTTCAATGAGATTATATGCATGAGTCTATCATATATTCAAAAGGGATTTACAACTTTACATTGTATTCATATGGCCAATGACAATTTCACATAAAGTTGATTCATGTTTTTTTTCTGGATTAAGTTAAAAGACTTTTTTGTACTATAGCCTTCCTAATTTCCTGTTCGATGGGAAAGACATTTGACATGGGGCTCACATATTAAAAAAGTGGCATGAAATAATGGGTTTATACAGTTTTCATTTTCGAACCACAATATAGTCACACAAAAAATGTTTTTATATTTTTCACCTAAAATCACATGTGATTTTCCATTTATTAATTAAGTGTAGGCATGACAATGGGATGAACCGGGGTGGGTTTTACCTCGCCCCGCACTCAATAAGTCAGAAAAAATTTGCATTGATTTCCATTTTTTTATAGAGTATGAAATTTACGTCTTTATATTAATCTGAGATGAAATTCACGTTTTCTTGTCCGTACTCGCACTCATTCATATATATAAAATAATAAATTTAAAAGTCATATTACTTATAATTAATATAAATAAAATATTTATTTTATATAATAATAAAATTAAAAAAATATTAAAATCATATTTTCTATAAAGAGAATATTATAATTTTTAATATAAATATATTAAATATGTACATGTATATAAAACTTAAAAATGACAATAATATTACCAGTAAAGCGAGTTCGGGTGCAGAGTAGATATCAACATTCCAAATTCGTCTTTGCCTTAAATTTTAATTTCTAGGAAAATTCACTTATACCCGCACTTAATCAAAATGGATATTCCCCCGTTAGGGATGGCAATGGGTAAGGTTTGAGTAGGATTCTATAGTACCCATCCTCATAGCTGCAGTTTTAAAAAATACTCATGTTCGCACTCTCTTAGATATCAATTTTAATATTCGTACCTTTACCATCTGGATACCTAAGTGCCCATATTCTTGTCCATTATCCACTCTTTAGCTAAAATAGATCAATAAATAAATGATATTGTTTTCATTAAATTTAAAAATTATTCAAATAACTTAAATTCAATCATAAAGTATAATAAACTAAAATACACATTCAAATATCCATAATAATATTTTATGAAGTTGTTAGTCATACGACAAATATTATTCGAGATCTGTACAAATAATTGATAGGAAGTTGCAAGTATAAGTATAAAGTCACAATTAATAACACATAACTTTTAGTTATAAAGTCACAATTATTTATCTATTTATCTATTTATCATAATCAAATTTTTAAAAAGTAGAAAACGTTTACCTTTCAATTATAAATATTGTAATGGTCCAGTGATATTAATATATGTTAAAATATAAAAAATATAATTAATTAAATTAAACACTAATATAATAATTAAATAATAATTTATATAAGTGCGGGGAGGGGTGAATAACATAGTACATGTACCCGCATCTATACGCGCTTAATTTTGCGGATAATTACTCATCTTTGTGTTCATATCTATTATACGGATTTTTACCTTATTCATTGTAGTTTTTTTCTTTTTTTGGTACCCATTGAATCTGAATCTAGTTAACATCTCTATTCGCTGAACCAAATCAAACATATTTGGGTGGATCCCCGAATACGAATTTTGCTGTCATCTCTAATTAATTGTAAGGCGTTTGACATAGGATTCACTTTAGCTACGAATCGAGATGTTTACATAGTATTCATGAGGCTAACGACACTTTAGCTACAGAAAACAAGGTGTTTCTATCGTTTTCACCTACAATAATATTGTCTTCATAGTTTCCTATTTGATAATGTGAAAAGGCGTTTGCTATGGGCCCATATATTAAAAACGGTCATTAAACAATGTGTTTACATAGTTTTCATGTGCCAAATATTTAGCCACACAAAAAAATATGTTTATTTCTTTTTACCTAAAGTGATACTATTTCGTGATCAAATGAAAGACTTTTCACATGGAATTCACCCATTAAAAAAAAGACACATTGATGAAGTTACATAGTATTCATCTGGCTATCGACAACTTAACTGCATAAAACAATGTGTTTCTATCTTTCTCACATAAAATGATATTGTCTTCATAGTTTTCTACCCCGATCAAACAAAAATATGTTTGGTATAAGGCCCAATTATTTAAAAGGGGCATGAAACAATAGTTTACATGGTTTTTATGTGCCAACAACAATTTAGCCACATAGAAAAATATGTTTCTATCTTTTTCATCTAAAGTGATATACTCTTTTCAATTTACTTCTCAATAAAATAAAAAACTTTTGACATAAGATCCACTTATTAAAAGAGAACATAAATCAAGGTATTCCTATAATATTCATGTGGCTAATGACAATTTAACTACAAAAAACAAGAAGTTTCTATCTTTTTCACCTAAACTAATATTTTTTTTCATAGTTTCCTATTCAGTTAAGCGAATAGATTAGGGATGGCAATTAGACCCAGACCCAGTGGGTACCCGCAAAAAAAACCCACAATGAGTAGGGTAAAAACTCGCATAATGGGTATGGGCACGGAGACGGGTAATTACCCGCAAAATTAAGCGAGTATGGGTACGGGTACGGGTACTATAGTACCCACCCCGCCCCGCACCCGCATTTATATAAATATATTATTTATTTATTTATTATATTAATATTTAGTTTAATTAATTGTTTTTCTTTATGTTTTAATATCTATTAATATCATTGGACAATTACAATATTTATAATCAAATCAAAAGATAAACGTTTGCAAACTTTTTAAGAATTTGATTATGTTGAATAGTTAAATAATTGTGACTTTATAACTAAGAATTATATCTTATTAATTGTGTCTTTATAATTATATTTGCAATTTATAAATTATTTTTACTGATCTCAACTAATATTGTCGTAAGACTTGCAACTTCATAAAATATTATCATAGATATTTGAATGTGAATTGTAACAAGTGTTCACTTGAAATATGTTGAGTTAGAAAATATTTTGGTTTATAATATTTTATGATTTAATTTATGATATTTGGATAATTTTTAAATGGGTAAATACCACATATAGTCCCTTAACTTAATTTTAGTTAACGTTTTAGTCTTTTATCTTCTTTTTTTTCCCAGATTTTGTCCTTTATTTTAATTTTAAGTGACAATTTGATCTTTTATGTTTTAAAATGTCAACAAATTTATCCTTATTTTTTGTAAAATTTCAAAAAATTCATCAAAAATTTCAAACAAAATACATAAAATTAATTATCATCCTCAATATAATGCAATTTCATCAAATTTATAACTTCAATATTTAAATAAACTCATATTTTTATCTCTAACAACATCAAATAAAGAATGACAAATATGAGTTTATTTGAAGATTTGAGTTACACATTTGATAAAGTTTATTTTATATTAAAGAATATAACTAAATTTATGAGTTTTGCTTGAAAATTTTGATGAATTTTTGTAAAGAAAAGGATAACATTGTTAATATTTTAAATCATAAAAGATTAAATTGTCACTTAAAATTAAAATAAAGAACTAAATCGGGAAGAAAAAAAAAGATAAAGGACTAAAACGTTAACTGAAATTAAGTTAAGGGACTATAGGTGGTATTTATCCTTTTTAAATTTAATCACAAAATAATATTTATTTATCGATTTATTTTAGTTAAAGTGTGGGTAATGGGTATGGGTACGGGCACTTAGGTACCCAGAGAGTAAGGGTACGGATATTAAAGTTGATACCCAAGAGGGTACGAGCACGAACACGGGTATGTATATTTTTTTAAACTGCAGGTATGGGTACGGATACTATAGTACCCTACCCAAACTCTACCCATTGTCATCCCTAGAATAGATGTTTGGTGTGGAGCCCACATATTAAAAATTGACATAAAAACATGTTTACATAATTTTCATGCGTCAACTATAATTTAGCCACTCAAATAATATATTCTTATCTTTTTCATCTAAAGTGACGTATGATTTACCTATTTAAAGAGAACATGAATTGAGGTATTAACGTAATATTCATGTAATTAATGATAATTTATTTACAAAAATATGGTGTATATATCATTTTCATCTAAAGTGATAGTCTTTCTATTTTTTGTATGATGAACAAAAAAAGTATTTAGCATAGGACAACATATTGTAATTTTTCTTCAATTCACACAGAACTCAATGTTTGTTTGGATAGTTGCAAAAACTACTTTTTACAAAATCAATTTCATCATAAAATTAAACATGCACTCAAAATTTATATCTTACTAATAAAAATTAAATTTTTCTTTACTTGAACGATTACATCTTTTATATATGAAAAATTAAAAATAAATATTATACTAACGATTTCATCTTTTATATAAAAAAATAACAACCCAATATTTTTAGTTATGTAAAGACAAATACCAATCCAAATAAATTAATTTTAATTAAATGTATTTAAATATACAATAATTTAAATTCAAACACATTTCAGTAAAAATGAAATTAATCATATATAAAAAAATAATATAAAACTAAAATAAATTTTTCAAAATTAAATATTTTGAATTTAGTCTTCAAATTAAAAAATATATATTTTTAGAAAAGATAAAAATAAATTTTTAGACAAACAAAATTCTACTAAATAAATAAATAGTTTGAAAAATTAATTTAATGTGTCTAACTACATTTTCCACTCATAAAAGTCAACCCATACCTCCACAAAAAATCATTTTAAATTATGGTAATAAATATCACCCTTATTATTACTTAATTTATCTAAGGAAGAGTAAATGTGATGTCTGGCTCCATAAACACACTTTTGTAATTTTCTAAAAAAAGACAATCATTTTTTTTTAGTAAAAAAAGAAATCCATGAAAAGAGAAAAGTTATAAACAAACTATAGTAATCTTATAAACTCTTAATACATCAGCACCTGTAACTTGAATTCTAAAATACCCCTGAATCATTTTTCCTGCCACTTCTAACTCAAAATTCTTTCAACTTTTCATTGCCTCACTCCCAATGTCACTCTTTCTCTATTTGACCCAAAAAAATATATATCACTGAAACTAACTAAAACATAAAATTCCCTTTCCCTTCTGAAAACTTCATTGTAATAATAACAAGAACAAGAACAACAATAATGGATCCTCTATTAAACCTTGGAACTCCTTCTCCTACTGTTCCTGTTCCTACAATTTCCCCCAATCTAACCTTCACTCCACAAATCCCTAACATTTTACACCCAAATTCCACTCAAATTTCATCACCCACAACTTTACTCATTCCAAAGCCTGAACCTTTCGACGATTTCTTATCTTACCAAGATTCCCAACAACAACCCCATTTCTCTCCCGGTTCCGAAGATGATGATCAATCTGATCTCTACACTGAATTCTACCGCGTTTCTCAGCTTTTCAATGCTACTTTCGGTAAACCCCTTTACCCTTACTTCGGAGCCAATTATTCTAACAGTAATGCTGCTTCATTGGATAATATGGTCAACGTTCCCAATCCTGACCTAAATCTGAACCCTAATCCAACTGTGGATTCTCATGATAATCAAGATTCTCGGGAATTTGATAGCAATGATCGTGCTATTATTCCTGTTTCGCAGAAACAGGAATCGACTTCGGCTGTTGCTGTTGTTAGGAAGAGGGCTAATCAGGTGAAAGAGCTTGTTAGGGTTTCAGACTTGAGTATGAAGGATCAGATGCATTTTCGTGAGGTTGTGAGGAGGACAAGGATGATTTATGATTCCCTTCGTGTGTTGGCGAGTGTTGAGGAGGAGAAGAGAGTAGCTGAGGAGAGGAGAGTGGCTGAGGAGAAGAGAGTGGCTGCTGAAGTTGCGGCTATGGAGGAGGAGAGAAGATTGGCTGCTGAAGTTGCAGCTATGGAGGAAGAGATGAGGACATTTGAGGAGAAGAGTGCTGCTTCAGGTGCAACTCCGATGGAGGTGGAAACGCCGAATGGAAAGCGGAAGCGGAATCGTATTCGTGGTGATATGAGGGCGGCAGCGTTGATGAGGAATCGTGAGTTGTGGTTGTATCGTGATAAAAGGATAGTTGGATCGATTCCTGGAGTTTCTGTTGGTGATTTGTTTCTTTTTAGGATGGAATTGTGTGTAATTGGTTTGCATATGCAGATACAGGCTGGCATTGATTATCTTCCTAAAAGTAGGTGTTCTAATGGCGAACCGATTGCTACTAGTGTGATTGTTTCAGGTGGTTATGAGGATGATATGGAGTTGGATGATGGTGATGTTATAATCTACACTGGTCATGGAGGACAGGAGAAGAATTCCTCAAGGCAAATTTGTGATCAGAAATTGGTGGGTGGTAACCTTGCTTTGGAAAGGAGTATGCATTACGGGATCGAGGTGAGGGTTATTCGAGGGATGAGGTATGAAGGTAGTGCTTCTGGTTCTGGTAAGGTTTATGTTTACGATGGATTGTATAGGATCGTTGATTGTTGGTTTGATGTAGGAAAGTCTGGTTTTGGAGTTTATAAGTATAAGCTTTTGAGAATTGAGGGGCAGGCAAAGATGGGTAGTGTTGTTCTTAAAGAAGCTACGGAGATAAAGAAAAGTGTCTTGGATCCTAAGCCTTTGAATTGTGTTTCTGTTGATATTTCTAATAATAGGGAGAATCTTGCTGTTAGGCTTTTCAATGACATAGATGACAATCAGGATCCTCTTTTTTTTGAGTATCTTCCGAAAACTACTTTTCCGCAGTTTGTGTTTCATCAGAGTGGGAAAGCTACTGGCTGTGACTGTGTAGATAATTGTGCTGATGGCTGCTTTTGCTCTATGAAGAATGGAGGAGAGTTTCCTTATAACATACAAGGGTTGCTCGTGAGAGGGAAGCCTTTGATTTTCGAATGTGGACCTTTTTGCTCCTGTCCCCCAAGCTGTCGGAATCGTGTTGCCCAAAAGGGTCTCAAATATAGGTTGGAAGTGTTTAGGTCTGCACAGACGGGTTGGGGAGTTAGGTCCTTGGACCTTATTCAAGCCGGAGCCTTTATCTGCGAGTATACGGGGGTTGTTTTGACTAGGGAGCAAGCACAAATTTTAACAATGAATGGTGACTCGTTGATATATCCTAATCGTTTTTCAGATAGATGGGCAGAATGGGGGGATTTATCTCAGATATACCCTGAGTATGTGCGCCCGTCGTATCCATCAATTCCTCCTTTAGATTTTTCTATGGATGTGTCGACAATGAGAAATGTTGCTTGCTACATGAGCCATAGTTCAAGCCCGAATGTGTTTGTTCAATTCGTTCTGTATGATCACAACAATTTGATGTTCCCCCATGTTATGCTATATGCCATGGAGAACATCCCTCCGATGAGAGAATTGAGCGTTGACTATGGAGTAGTGGATGACTGGACAGGGAAGCTCTTGATATGTAACTAAATAGTTTTGAAAGGTTTGTGCGAAACTGAGTTTTGGACATGAATAGCGGAGGTAAATCCTAATTCTATCAATTATCTTTTGTTCTTTTCATTATTATCTATTAACTGTGTTCTTAATTTGGTAGTTTGCGCTGTCTCTAATATGAACTTTATTATAACTGATCAGTTACAGGTATAGAAGTATTTTGATACTTCAAACCTCCAGGTGTACTTTGAATTATTGAAAAATTATTATAGTGAGGTTGATGTTTGACTTATTTCTGATTGTTCTCTGTTTGGAAAAAAGATTAAAATCACAGTTGTTCTCATATATGAGCCGTTTATGTAGTTTGTGCTCGGTGTAGGTAGATCAAACATTTACATTCATCTCTCTTTATTAACTGTTGCTATTTCTCTAACATGAGTTGTTACAAGTCACAACTATTCTCACATAACTAAATGTTCACTCACTGAATTTACTCTTTTAAGTTTGTTACTTTACCTATGATTTGTTTTATTTCAAAGAGTGGGACACGATTGTAAATGTGGGAAACAGAATTTGTGAACCATCATTCATATTAGAGATAATTTTGTTATTAATGATAATAGTTACTTGACTTCTATGGGTCAAGGGCATAAATTTACTAGGTGCTCTGTTTGTATAGCTGAAGGTGTGGTATACTGATGTATTATTTGTTTTATCATACGTTGTTTCCGTTTCCTCGTGTTGTTATTAACTCACTTCTTGATGTTTTATCTATTAACTACGTTTAATGCTTTGTAGCGCTGACACTTTAGTGAGGCGTATCCCGACGTTCAACACGTGTCAGTACTCAACATTGACACGATAACGACACATTGATTACATTTAATTAATTTATTTTATCAAATTATTATTAATGTCAGTGTCGTGTCTGGTGTCCGTGTTAGTATTCGTCCTTCTAAAGTGATGAGTTTGAAATGAACTTTTGCTTTATGATAGGCTTAGTAATATAAACCTAACTATTTTGTTTTGGCTTTCATTTGCAGGCTTGCCATGATTTTGAGAACTATGCAAGTGCTTGCTAAGTGAACTCTTATGTCAGGGTATCCCAAATCACTTAATAGCTATAATATCATTTCATCATTTTGTCTAACTAATGTTGGCTAGAAAAGTACATGCATTTTGCCGTGCAGTGATGAAGATCAGGAATTAGAGTTCCATCAACAGTTCTGCGATTATTCGCTACTTTGCTGATTTAAATTTGTTTGTCCATTCCTGCTCTTGAGATAAGCATTTACAAGTCTTAGCTCCATCTTCTGTAAGCATATAGCTTTGCTGTTATTAACTTTTGTCATTGTATATAATGTAAGTTCAAAGCTTGTACAGGAATCATATCAGTGGTTGGCAATGATGGATATAATGCAGCATTTTAGCTGGTTTAGAAAGCAAATGCGTTTAGTGTTTTGTTTTGGTTATTGAATTTGTTGTAGTTGTCTAGTTGTGATACTTGTCAGTTGGTTTGATGCACTTCAGCTTGGAGTGGGTTTAGACTGTTGGATTGGATTATACAGCCTAGGCATCTTATGGTCCATGAATGATGAAAGCCAAACCTCATTCTTATTCCTTTTCTAATAGGACTCATTACTATCTGATATGGCTCCGATTCTCTATAGATACTCTTCTTTTTCATGACTCTTCAAAATTCTGCTGGTTCATTTATGTTGATTAGAACATATACCTGTGCAATTCGCGGATCACTTGTATTTCAATAAATAAATTATGGTTAAAACATAAAAAATTGACAATGAAAAATATATCTTTCTACTTAAAAGGAAGAAAGAATGAAGAAAAATTCAAAACAACTTTAATAGTTAAAGTTTCTTTTAGAGATGTTCATTAGCCTTGGTAGGAAACTAGGAATGACTTTTCATTGAGAAACGATTCCATTCATGTGACCACCTTTTAAATATGCTCATCAGCCTTGGCAAGATTCTTTTTGTCTAGAAAGATATAGGCTATTTTGTATGCTTTGATATCTCCATTTCAATCAGCACTGTAAGCGTCAAAATATTTGCCATTGTCTAAAAATTGGGGTGTAGCCCATGTTCTCCAAGTCGTATAAAGCACAATTTTAACATTCAAATATAGACACTGTGTAGCTGACTTTCTGTTATTTATTTATTTCAAAGACAATAATAATCAGTTTAAACAATTTCAATTGACAGTTATTATAACATATGACAAAATTAATTAATTTTTGTAAGGCCCTTCTTGTGCTATTATTTCCTTAATGTGGTGAATAAATAATTAAGGTGTGGTGTGTTTAACACCAATGTTACATAATAAACACATTGTATTTTTTGCATTTAAAGTATATTTTTTAATAAACTATACTCTGAGTAAGTATAACCAGATGTCAACGCTATTCTATGACACGACTTTTCTGACAAAACTTGTGATTTGTAAGTAATGTTTGTATGGTTACAGCTACAAATTTAAATAATTTAAGTACACACAAATGGAAAAATATAGTGTGTTTAAATGATTTGCATCAGTGGTTGTGAACACCTAAAAATTACATGAGATTTATATATACACACATATATATTAAAAAAATAGTTTCAAAATTTTAAAAAAATAACATGTTTCTAATGAGATTATTAAATGCTTTTCATATGCGGTTAAGAGCATATTAAATTGATCATTTTTTAAGAAAAATCCAATTTGGGTTTCTTCAATGTCGTCATATTTATTGAACTGATACACATTTTTTCTTCAATGTAAAAAAGTATGCAACTTTTTAAGGAACCCACACTTTGATGTATTGTTTGATGGTGGTCGAGAAAAATTATGCAACTCTTTACGGATCTTAGCCATCTCTAGAAACTATGCAACTCATTTTGCCACCTCAAGTTTCACGAGGAGAAAAAATAATGTACAATTTCATTCTCATATGGAACTCGGTTAGATACCCATTGAAGGTGACCTAACTATTACATGATTTATCTTTCTATTAGAATTTTTTTCTTTTTTCTTTTTTTGACACAAGGAAATGCTGTCTTACTTATTTGTCTTCTGAAATTTCATCACTTCATTTATATTTCATTCCAAGATACAGATGCATTTAATGATATTACAAAAATGTATGAACAATTTACAAATGTACTAAAATGTTCCCCAAGGGTTCAACTAACAAGCTTAGAATCACAATGGTCCTTTATAAACTCTATTTTTTACTTATTATAACATGCAAATATTCCATAAAGAGAAATACAAGATAAGGCGGCCTAATAAGGACCAATACCATGGTCTGATCCTTCATTGCACCTTTCTTTTAAGAAATAGAGAGGATCTCAACCCCATTATTATAGCATCCGCATGCTGTTCTGATCAAAAAAATCTTGTGGCGATAAATGGCAATGATACAGTCTGTTAAGATGCAAAGTTAGTACCTGAGATGATGCTGAGCATCAAGTTAGTTGAAGTGAGACACGTCTGCTGTACTAATAAGCTTCTCAAATAATGCATCAAACTCAACTAACTAACGCTGATCTGTATTATTCTTCCCAGCAGCTGCAAATCAAGAAATAGTCCACAGTAGATAGTTATGTTTTATGTTTTTAATTTGAGGTGAAGTGGTTTCAGAAAGAATGATTGCTCTCATGTGTCACTGAAACATAGATTTTGACATACAAAGTCACTTGTTTCTAAAAAGAATTAATGTGAAATTTCTAAAATAATGAGAAATGATTTTCATGAATAATCATAAAGTATGCACTGTTTTCCATTTAAGTGAAACCAAAGAATACAACTTTTTTTATCGTATGATGATCTCATTCTAATTTATTTTAAATATGCCCCAAACCAAACCTGGAACAGAACTCATTATGTTTCCACTGAAACCTATCTACCAAATGCTACCGAAATGAAAAATACTTTTAACTTCATATCATTAGGGAAGGTTTAGAAATTCAAAGTTTGACATATAAGATTGCCAACAGTATCCAAACAAAAGAATCCTAACAAATAAAATTTACATCGTGAAATATAATACAAGTAGAAAATAATACTTATAACCCTTTGTAACAGCCATTTAGCTGCTACAAACATAACAGTTATAAGTGAACATTATAATTGCAAAGACTAGAAAGGGATGGTAAAAGATATATATCATAGAGAGAGATGGATATTGCTGAAATCACCTAAATGGAAGAATAGAAACCCACTTCTTGCATTTTATAATTGAAACCCACAACTCAGTGCAACAGTAGTTGATGTGACTCAGCTCTTTTCCCATGTAATGCTATAGCTTCCACGAAATTTTTAATAATGTCTGCATGTTCAAAATAATTTTAACTGTAAGAGCATATATTTATCATGTCGCAAAATTAAATTTTCAATCTGTTCGAAAGAGGAAACATGCAGACTAAATATTACATAGAGCTTGGCAGCACGATTTTCCCGAAATGCTCTTTGGGAAATTAGAAGTCCCCTTATAACCAGAATCTTCATATCAGATCATTGCAATCTCCCAAAATTCATAATATAATACTGGCATAAACTCTTAGAAGTAGCTAATGCCTCTTACCTGACAATAAATACGGTAGATAATAACTGTTTAACTAAGAGTGATTTCATCGGAGGAGAATAAAAAGCAATACAAGATGACTTGTTTTCTCTAAATATGGTCTTAGAAGTTGAAGTTTCATTATACACATTTCCTACCAAGAACTGTATTTCATTTGCAAAAAAATTGTGAAACACTAATGTAGTCCCTGAAATTGTAGAGGTTGTAAGATAGAGACCCGAGTAGAGGTCATAAGTAAAAAAGAGATATTATGTGACAGAGTGGTAGAAATATAGGGTAAATAATGAATGGGGTAGGATGCTTAGTTGGCAAGTTGTTATGCCTTATTAGTATAAATAGTAAGGTGAGTGAATTGTGGGGGATTATGAAGAATATTTTGCATGAACAATTTATGGTTAGGCTGACAGGTTTTCTTCTTCTCTGAGGAGTTTGGCCCTGGGGTAGATTAGGATAATTTCCCTTCTACAGTTTCTTCTCATTATATCAATTAAAAACATCCTAATTTTCTATTGTTTGATCTCTTTCTGTACATAATTTCTGTCTCTAAAATCACGGTAGTCCTTTTTGGTTAGTCAATTTAGCCCCTAAAAATGTCCTAAAGGGACTAATGTGATCAACGATTTTCAATTTCAAAGATCATTTTAGAATGTTAATTTCCAGAAATAAAATTGTTTGTCGCATATAATTTCATAGAATCAAGGCAAAGCTGATAAGAAGGCGAATCACGCCACAGAGACACCATAGAAGAAAAAAAGGGTGTTTTGTGTGATTGGGAATTCAGAAGTAGAATAACATTCAGGTTAGGTCACGGAACTTACATTTTTTAGTATCAAGTATATGAACAAATGTGCCTAAACCTTGATGGACTTACTCTTATAAAATATGTAACAACAATACAAAATACTCATGCCCATTAATAGTCAAATACATGCTCAGCTCAATAAGCCAACTTCAAATCACAAGATTCCTTAATCGTGACAGGTGACATTATTCTCCTAGTGTCCTTGATTCTAATATAACACTGTTTCAACTCATTTCTCCACATCATTTAGACAATATTGTGATTTTTTCCTCGCCTCTACCCTAAACATATTGTGGAGTAACGTATAATCAATTCATTGTTGTCATGGCTAATATCAATGTTAAGAAATATATAACCTCGTATTGGCATTCAAGGTGGCTAACAAAGATATCTCCAAAATTTGATTAGAACCCAATTGGTTATAAGTATACATGTGCATAACTAATTCATGCATCCCACCATATCACAAGTCCTTCGTGTCAACACAACTTTATAATCTAAGATACCTGTATCAATATCTTCTCGTCGGCAGAATTCTCAATAATGTAGCAGCATCCAAAAACTAATAGAAAACCAGTCTACGAATTCGGAATACAATTCAAAGATATTCCTTTTTGTCTGCATCTTTCTACAACCTTTCGGGCTTCTTCAACGTGATCTTGCCGAATCAATGTTTTAACAATTAAGTTACATATATATGAATCAGGAGAGCAACCATTTGCCTCCATTGAGTAAAAAATCTTCTTGGCATCGTCTAATCTCCCAGATTGAGACAGTGCCTCTATAAAAGCACTGTATGTGTAATTGTCAGGATTCAAGCCAGATTTTAACATGGATTCAAAAAGCTTTTGAGCTTTCTCAACCTTATTCATCCTACAGAAAATTTGAATCAAAGCATTATAGGAGTAGGTGTCAGGCCTTATTCCTTCCTCTTGCATTCTTCTAAAAAGTTTCAATGATCTCGCAGTTTCCCCAATGCCGCATAAAGAATGAATCAGTATATTGTAAATGATAGCATTTGGGTTGATGCCCCATTCAATCATCTCATTAAAACATTCAAAAGCTTCCTCGGTCCTCTTTATTCGACAGAGGCCATCAATCATAGAACTAAAGGTGAAGATATCGGGTTTAAGTTCATTTTCTAAAAGTGTCTCTAGAAGCTCACGGGCCTTAATTATTGCTCCATCCTTGCAATGGCCATTAATAAGAGTATTGAAAGTAACAAGGTTAGGAGCGAAGCCTCTAAGCTGCATCTCCCTGAAAATCTCAGATGCTTTGTCCAACAAGTTTGATCTGCAGAAGCAATTAATCAACATGTTATACGAAACGACATTCGAAATAAGCCCATCACTAATCATTTGATCAGAAATTCGATCTCCATCCTCTCTCCGATCATTGTTGTACAAAGCTTCAACAAGTGCAAGATAAGTACCAATACTCGGCTTCACGCCCCGCTTCCTTAAAATTTCAAATACCTCACATGCGTCTCTCACCTCAACTCCCTTAACCAAACAAGCCATTACAACATTGAAAATGGAACTATCAGGTACATAACCTCTATCTAATGCTTTTGTCATAAACAAAATAATCTCTTTTGCCATAGAATTACTCGCGAGACAATACAATA
Organism: Cicer bijugum; assembly: GCA_037974875.1. NCBI lineage: Eukaryota > Viridiplantae > Streptophyta > Magnoliopsida > Fabales > Fabaceae > Cicer > Cicer bijugum. The sequence continues at coordinate 1,813,540 of JBBPBT010000623.1, forward strand.
GAGTATCACAAGCTATCTTACCAAAAAAATCATCGTCCCGATCTAAAAAGTCAGACAACAACTCAAACGCCTTACTCGCATCAACACATCGAAAAACCCCATGAACCAACGTCCTAACCGTAGCATCATTGGCACAAACCTTACTCTCCTTCATCTTCTCCAAAACCCCAAAAGCTTCATCAACCCTCTTAGCATTACAAAACCCCTCAATCAATATAGTATAAGTAAAAACATTAGGAAAAATTCCCTTACCCTTCATTTGTCGAATCAAACGAATGGCCTCGTCGACAACACCAATCTTACAAACACCATGAATAAGAACATTGTAAGTAATCCTATCAGGAAAACAATGATCCCCAATCATCTGTTGAAACTTATGATAAGCCAAATCAACCGAATTAGATTTAACCAAAGCATCAATAAGAGAATTATACAACCTAGTAGTTGGGGAAATACCCAAAAACGAAATTTGAGAAAAAACATCAACACAATATTTAGCCAAACCAAGCTTACCCCAACTAGACATCAGAATACACAGTAAATTTTGGGAAACCCTAAAACCTGATTTATGAAGATCGTTGAGAAATTGAGGGGAGAGAAGAACGGGGCCGTTTGTGTATAAAGTGTTGGATAAAATGCGTTGAAGAGAAGGGTTGTTGGCGAGGGAAGGATTGGTGGTGGAAAGCCATGTGTAGAATTTGATAGAGTGGAGTGGATCATGGAGGTTATGAAAAATGGTAGAGAGAGAAGGGGGTGTGAGGAGTAATTTGTTGGTGCGGAAATGATGGTTGAGTAAGAGGAGCCAATCGGAGTTAGGTTTGGAGAGGAGTTGTGAGAGGTGGGAATGGTTAATGGCGTTGGTGTGTTTGAATGGAGATGAAGAAAAGGGTTTGAGTTTGATGTTGGGTGGCATTGGGGATTTCTGAGTGTTAGTTGTAACTGTTAAACAACGCCGCCATCAAGATTCAAAATCAGTGTCTGAGCTTAGATTTTCCAATCTTTCCCCCTCAAGCTTAGAATTCGATTCCAGCATTTGGATTTTCAATTTTCATGCATTCACTAGTTCATCGATATCCGTCTCAATGAAAATTACCACAAAATTCTGATTTTAATTTGAATTATATTATTTTAAATATTGACTTTAAATTCGATCTAAAAAATGATGAATACGGACTCGATGAATGCAGGCGAACTGTGTAGTCTTGTATTTTCACTTACTTAACTCTTAAACTTTTTCAAATTTATATTCTAAATTATAAATATAAGTTAACTTAGTTTGTAAATTTTATTTCAAAATTGCTACCAACACCCCCTATATTGCTACTCACACCCCTCAACTTTAAAAAAATAATTAAAATGACCAAACTGCCCTTTCCTTTATTTCATCTTCCTCAATACTATTTCTTCTTCTTCTTCAAAACTAACACCCCCTATCTTCTTCTTCATAACTAACACCCCCTATCTTCTTCTTCATCACTATTATTTCATCTTCTTCAATACAGTTAATCATCAACCATCTTCTTCAATACTGTTTTGCAACATTAATCATCAACCATCATCAACCAATTTCTTAAAATCATCATCATTGCTGTGAATCAAGTAAGTAATCTTCATTTTTGTTTTGTTTTATGTATTTAAGAATGTTGCAATGCCTGAAATCCATAAATCTAGCTTCCATTGTTGTTGCACACCACCACCTGCGTTGCCCTAAACTCAGAAACGTACGTGAACTGAGTTCACGTACTTGGAAAACCCAGAAACGTACGTGAATTGAATTCACATAATAAAAAAATTTTCAAATTATGATCAAACCTTACGTGAACTGAGTTCACGTACACATACGTGAACTGAGTTCACTTAAGGTTTGGAAAATTTGAAATTTTTTTAAGTACGTGAATTCAATTCACGTAAGGTGTGTAAAACCAGTTTGCGTAAAGTCTAAATTTTTTTACGTACGTTTACGTGAATTCAGTTTGCGTAGAGTCCAAATTTTTTTAATTTTTTTTAACATACGTGAACTCAGACATAAAATACGTGAACTGAGTTCACGTAAAATCCCCATATTTGCAAAAAAAATCAGAACCACAAATCAGAATAAAAAACATACCTTTAACCATAATGTGATGATCAAACTGATGTGTGATGTGTTGAAGGTAACTTTTTAATGATTTTGATTATGGGTTAGTGAGGTATCATGATTTTTGTATGAGTTAGTGAAGTGTGATAAATTTTGAGAAAAGTGAGTAAAAGTGAGTTGTGGGATAATGAATGGGATAATATTGATGGCAGGGGCATTTTGGATATTCATATTTTTTTGGTAGTTTGGAGGGGTGTGGGTAGTATTATGGGGGGTGTTGGTAGCAAGAGTGATTTTATTTTGGCTTAAAAGTACTTTTCGTTTTCTGTTATCAAAACTAAAATTTTAGTCTTTTATATTCAGTTTTTTATTCGTATTAATAAATTTAAAGATATTTTTTTTATCATAATTCAATCTTTTATTTTTTTTATCATAATATGTATGCTATATCTATGATTGGAATAAAAAAAATTAGATGTTTTTATTAATTATGTAAGATTTTATATTAAAAATATTTAAAATTTTAAATTATTGTTGGAGAAAATAAAAAAAATAAATATTTTAATATATAAATAAAATAACATAAAAATATTTTTAATATTTTAAAATATAAATAGAATAAATGATAAATAACATTAAAACTTTAATAAATTTAAATATGATAAATAATATTAAAATATTTAAAATAAAATTTTAA
>JBBPBT010000623.1:1817904-1835662 GCA_037974875.1 Cicer bijugum
AAAAAAATTCAATATATTATATTAATTTGAATGAAATCATATATTATATTAAAAAATTAAATTTAAATTAAATCATATATATATATATATAAATATATATTATAAATAAATATAGATATATATTGTAACCTAAGCTGTAGCTGAAAAGGTTAATATAATGAGAGAAATGAAAGTTGGACAAACCAATAGTAATTGTTATTTTATAAAATATTAATATCATACAATACATCAAACCATGCAATAATATATGAGAAATACATTGAGTTCACAAAAAATAAAAATACTGAGAAATACAAAACACTAGCCTGACACATGTCACTCTCCCAGTAGAAAATGCCATATTACAGAATTTATTTAGCTTTCTAATGTGTTAAATACTGCTTCATATGTCATATGGTATTCTCCTGCTTTGGTTTCAAGGAAGTGTGTACTCTGTAAATAAAAAAGCACAAGGTTAATTAATCACATTACACAACTTTTCAAAAGAAGAGTCACACTACAGAACATCTATATGTGCATTCCTCTTTTCAGTAATGTTTAAGACATTAATTAGCATACACTCCTATTTGCAGTTTTATTTCTTGACCAATTTTTGTAAAATGTGCACACATGTTCTATTTGTGTCAAGTGGAGAATTTAATTACTTAATAATTTTCTCCTTTTAAGTATCTATCATGGAAACAAATTTTTCATTTATAGACTTTGTTTCTAGGCATAAATATGTGTGTCCTTCTTCCACAATCTCTAAAAAAATTCTCATTTTAGATTTTACAAATTCTAAATTATAGTCTACCAAAAATATGAATGCATGAAAGGTTAAACATGTGTTTGAATTTGGATCAATGTAATCTATAAAAATTACAAGAAAATCATATTTAGATTCTATATCCCTGATTTTCCTAAACTATTAAATTAAGCGAAAAAAATATTTTCTTTTATTCTAATAGTATTTATATTCATTTGCACCATAAAAAATAGATCGTGAAAATTCATTTTGTTCAGAGATATAACCTAAATTTTCTATGGTCAGACGTTATAATACAATCGACTGTAAACTATTAGATTAATTTTTTCTCTCTCAATTTAATGGTCTAAAAACCAACGGCATCATAAAAAAAAACTAGCTATAGAGGATCCATTTGCACCAGTATATCAAAACTACAACCGACTACTTTAGCTTACCTAATTCCAAACATACACTAAATCAATTAAGTTCAAGTAGAGAGTGATTAGTAGTTAATTACTTACTTCCACATTTCTTTCCAGCTGGTCTGTTCCTAATATTGCATCTCTTAGGAACAGTAATAGCAATAGCAGGATTAATCTTGGCTTGTTTTGCAAGAGGTGACAAAAGAACAGCACAAAGACATTTTGGTGAAGTTGTAAGCAAAGCACCAACTCTACCACAACAAGCTGGTGAAACTTTTGCCCTCACATTACGTGTGGCATCCAAACAAGGACTTAAACTAGCAGCTGCTGACCCAATTGGAGTCTTTCCACATTCTCCAGCACCTTCAGCTTCCAAAATCATGACCCTTGATGCCAACAGAAAGATCAACACTGTGGCAATTAAAGTTCTAATCTTGAAGTCCATCACCATTTTTTTTTTAAATCTTGTTTTGTTGTATATATGGCACATTGAATTACAAGACCAAGTATCATATACTTATATAGTAGTAGTAAAGTTAATAGGGTGATGAATGAGCATGGCATTAGTACTAGTGGGGTGGTTGTGGCATGATATTCAACCTATAATCATAAAGTTCACGCCACAATATGAGCATCCCTTGAGTAGCTTTTGGATCACTAGACACAACTAAATGTGTCTTCAACTTTAATTACCTGGTGGTTTGGATCAAAAATTAAAAAACTGGACTTCAAAACGTCGATCTATGTAACAGTGATACCTCCTATCAAAGACGTGTTTCAATGTCTGACATGTGTCAGTGTCCAACACTGATAATTTATTACATTCGATTAATTTATTTTCCCAAATTACTATTGGTGTTAATGTATCGGTATCAATGTCGTATCTGGTCTCATCGTCAGTATTCGTACTTTATAAAAAAAAACAACTTAATTAAGTGTTTATCGAATAAGTTTTTATTAGGTAATTATTTATCAATAGGCTATTTTTATAATCAAAGAAAAAATGTGATTAAACCATGTTTATATAAGTTGTGTTTTAGAGAGGACAAAAGGTTGGCTCAAGCCTAATACTTCACTATTTTTTGTCTATACAGTCTCATATCACTATTAATTAAGATATGTCTTATTCTAAACTGAAACAAGTTATAAAATATCATCACTATCCATCTTAAAGTGTTTATTGAAATAAGTGCTTATAGCATTAACGTTTTTCACATATATTAGTGTTTATATATAAACTATTTTTATAATAAAATACAAAATCAAATCAATATATATATATATATATTATAAATTATTCTAAAAAATTTATAGAAATCAGCTCAAAACAGCTTATAAACATGTCATAAATTATTTTTATAAATTTAAAAAAAATAATAATAAAAAATATTAAATTCAAATAAATCAATTTGAACCGACCATCAGATGCTTATGCATTCAGATTCTATAGCTTATGTTATTATTCTATTAAGAGAGCAAAGAAGTATGTCGACTGAAAATATTAGTGTGAACATAGCAAAAGTTGGGCGGACAAAATTTTGATGCACTTGAGGCTACCTCATAATTTGTTCCACTAAGCATGCTTGACATATAATACCAATACACGTGTGGTTTTGTTTACTAGGTATACTCCATAACTGATTTTTGGTACATCATGATCAAATCAAATTCAACAAAATTTATTACTAATTCTGTCTTTTATATATAAAAAATTTACATCAGAGTTGCCTGTGCTATGATTGAATCAAATAGTAAGTGGTAACAATAATTTCCATCAAACACTAATTTTTTGCTTGACATCATAAAATAACTCGTGTATGAATATATTTACCAATTATCTATAGAGTTGTAATTTCATTAAGATTTTAATTAATTAATATGTAACTATAAATAAGTTTTAAAACATATATCTCAATATAGATATTTATGTATATATTTTATAATGACACTAATTAGACATATATGTGTAACTCTTTTTTACACTGTTGATGGATAGTTACTAAACTATTTCATTTATATTTTACTACATATACTTGGAGATATAATTATTTTCATATATTATATCTATCTGTTACCTAAGGCTAATTTCCAGGAATTATATTTCAAATGAATACTTATACAAATTTATATTTCCTTTAATCTTTTGCTCCATAGACAAATATTATGAATACTTATACAAATTTATATTTGCTTTTATCTTTTGCTCCATAGAGCATAAAGCTGAATACTTAAGTCATAAACAATTAAACATATAAAGCATAATTTAATTGAGAAAAATTTGATAAAGGAATAAATATTAAGACATAAACAAGTTAAATAAACTAACTTAACTTTTTTTAAATTTCTGTACATGGATGAGTCAGTATAGACAGTGATGACATCACATAGATGTATTTATGACTGACAACGGAGACATCATCACAACTATGCTAAGACCAAATAACCTACAAACACATTAGTAGTCATTAATTAGTTATAATAAGGGTCTGAAGAAAACAAATGCCTACTATTTGAATTCTTGATAGTTCAAGCAGTTTTCAGAGTATTAAATTGTTTTCCATTCAATCAAGAAATTATATCAAACAAAGAAATGACTAGAATTCATCAATAACGATATTTTATAAGTAACAAAAATTTAGTTAAAAGATGAAGCACAAGTAAATTATTATTATTATTATTTATGCTCCATCTTCTAACCTAATTTTTATTATTATTTACACTCCATCTTCTAATCTAATTTTTTTAGGAAGTACATTATTGCTTAAAATTTTAAAAAATTTAGGAAGAAAAAATATTTAATCACATAACTTATTATGATTTTAATAGCTACACAAGGATTGGTCACAGTTCCACAAGTCTACTCAGGAATCAATTCATATAATAAATATAATCAAGTGGAATCAAATATCACTGTTTGCAATATTCTTGGCTAATTTTAACAATGGAAGCAAAGTAGAACATTATGAATTCAAAATACATGAGCTAGGTGTTACACTCTTACATTACATAAGATTCCTAAACCAAATTTGTAACAACTTTTCATTAACTAAACCTAACCAGTATGATCCTATGGTCAATATTACAAATAGCATCGACATCCGTGCTTCCATAAATAATAATAGGTCTTCAGAGATCATATCCAAGTTTTCGCAATTACTGAAGATTTTGGTTCTAGTAGTGGAGAGTCTTCTAAACCTATCAAGTTGATAAATAATCTAGCAAGCCATAATGATTATTTACAAAGCAAAAAAGAATAAAATCAACTATATATGATTGTTAATTTGATTCTGTTTGTTGGCTAAAAAGGACTGACAGTACGAGCCAATTTTATCATGAATTCGGGTACAAGGCGTCTCCTTAGAGGGGCTGTTCCGTCTCTGGAAAGAGCCTCGGCATCATCGGCATGGATATATGCTACTAAATCATCAAACATATCGTCTTTTCCACCCCTCATAGGATCCTGAAAACCATAGGCATTTGACATAAATGGTTACTTAAACAAGGTGTAAAATGAGTGATACTGTTAGATCATGCATTTTATCTTCAAATATTGATCGAGTTAACCGACCGAGCCTTTGATTTTAATATATATTGGGTTCATGTGACTTCACATGGGAAAGATGATGTCATAAACCCACCAGATAACAGGTCTCAAGTAGTCAACTCCGCTTGTGAGCTGAGAGACGTCAAAGGAGTTCTAACAAGGAGGTCTAGGGTTCAAACTCTGGAAACTAACATAACCATTAATTAACTATTTTACTAACAACTAACATTTGCCTATAGTAAAAAAAACCTCCATATAACAGCACATCTAAGTTTGAACTTTGAAGGTGTAAAAGATAGTAGGAAAGTGTTGAATGAGTTAAATTGATGCATTAAGTTATTTGAATCTATTATATACCTTGCATTTAATTTAAATCATAGATTATTGTTAAAAAGAAGCATAGAATTAGAGTTATTTCTGGATCTATGCAGTCAAAAAGGAAAAGCAGAGTGGTCAGTTACCTGTAGGAACACATCTGTATGAGTCTTCCCTTCATATAAAATTGCTTCAGCTTTAACTCCAACTCTTTTAAGAGTCTCAGCAAATGATGTGCTGTATAAAATAAAATGTTAAGCATAGTCCAGAAGCTGAAACGCTTCAATTTAGAAAGAGAAGTGAAGTAATGATACTCCATGTTATCTATGACTACTATTAGTTCTTAATTTGAAAACCCTTTTGAGAGAGGCTCAAACCTGGCATCTGACGGTATGGAATAATCTCCGGTGCCGTGAAAAAGAACTATAGGAGGTAGTAGAGAAACAGCATTTCCAAAGTTTGGATCTTGAACCATTACTTCAGGAGAAAATCGTCGTAATGATTCCTCCCCTTCCATTATGCTGTAATAGATGTCATTTGAAATTTTAACACAATGAGAAGTAGAGAATCACATATTAACTAAACACTAACTCAATTTAAGATAGATTTAGAGTGTACCTTAAAAAGATGGAACGATAGAGGCCTCTACTGTGAAAGTGATCTATTAGGTTAAACAAATTATACCTGATTTCACGTAAGAAGGAAAGAAAACAAATAAATAATCCAAATTTAATTGTAAAATCAAGAAGCATTAAGAAGCACTATAAAACCATAACTGTAAGAGTCTGTACTTAAAGCATATATCTTTTTTTATATTAAAGATCAAGTCCATCATTGAATGATGGACTTGATCATATACTATCTTTGGTTCCATTTACTGTATAATGACCCCAATGTCGATAAATAAAAAATGCTTCGTCGCATATTGCAATCAAAATTTGCATTTTACATGAGGTCTGTCATGAACAGATCAACCAATTGTCCCATTGACTTAAGCTGTAAGTTAAACACACCTATATGGAAAATCTGTTAGAGAGGAAATGCAGTTATATTAAGGAGAGGAGTAGCAAGTGGAAGGGCATTCAGTAACAATTCTGTTGGGACCTTGGTAGTTAGGCAGAGAGAAATGTCTCTTCTCTGAGGAGTTTTTTCTCTGGGATTACAGAGGTTTTTCCTTCTGCAATACATCTAATTTCAATCAATAATATGGTTTCTGTTTCTCTTGTTTTCGGGTTCCTAACACACTTGAATGCTTCTTACTACATTTCTAAGCACAGCTTTTATACATTTAAAACAGAAAAAGCCCGGGTTGCATACCCTCCAGATAAACCAAAATAAGCCTTAATCTGAGAAAGACTCCAAGAAGTACTCTCTCCTTCACCGGCCTCTTTGATTGCATGCTCCACGATTGTACATGCTGCAATATGTGCCCCGGCTGACTGCCCCATTAGGTAAATTCTGAGCAGGGGGAAAAACACGAAAAAAGTGATCACCGGTGATCAAGATAATCCATTAACCTTCAGAGAAAGAGAAAAGGAGCACCCTGAAATGAGAGAACTCAGCAGTTGAGAGGATGATTATACATACCTGTTAGGGTCACCTCCATATTCTGCAATATTGTTACACACAAATGAGATACCTTCGGAAGCATCGGTTATCATATCACTGATGGTTGCCTGAGGAAAATTTCTGCACAAAAAGATATATCAGATGAGACTATAATCTCTTTTCAATACACTACTACTTATTAGTTGAGTTCCACATGGGTCACTCACGCTAAATAACATTTTGCATCCTACTCTCTATTTAGTGGAACCCATTGGAGAGTCTTGCTTTGGAATTAACATATGCATTTTGGACAGTCTCCTCACATTGCTAACAAGTGTAATGAAGTTTGTTTTTTCAAACCATAAAATGAGAAGAAGAAAAAAAAAACTAAAGGTGGCATAAGAAAATAAAACCTCATCCAAGAAGTTACTAATAATGTCAATTCAAGTGTAGTAGAGTTGCTAATGTGGCATGATAACTACACAAGTATCACGTTAAGTGTGACATACTTTGAAGTAAATAGATAATTCGGTCCTTGAACTTGTGCAGATTTGGCCCCTGAAAGTAGTTCTGTGCACAAATTAGCAACTACATTAAACTTTGATTAATGACCATTGGCAGAAGGATTAAAGTTTGTAGTTAACAAGCCATTTTAGCAACTTCATTACATTTTGATCAGTGGCCATTGACAGAAGGACAAAAATGTGAAGAAGTTTGACGCGCTTAGGGAATAATGTGTACACACCAAACTTTCAAGGACAAGAAAAACAAAATGTTACATTCAGGGATCAATTTATGTATTTACTTTAAATTCTCAGTCTCGTGGGTGGCGGGTGCTAGTGCAATAGTGACTGCCTAATTTTGTAACTCAAAGGGATAGAGTTTGAATCTTATCGGAGAATCCGCGACCTAGTGTCTCCCACCTCCCTCTTATAATAAATAATAAATTAATAATATTTACCCTCTCCTATTTCATAACTACGTTGACACCTCAAGTTCTAACAATCATCTGCAACAGCCCAAAACTGGGAACAAAATACTGACTTTGTAAATTATACCTCCGTTAGGAACACAGATTAAGAAAGAAAATGGAATTGCATTACTGATTGAAATGAGAGAACAATTACAGAGAATAATCCCTACAATCTCAGAGCAAGAGCTACTCGGAGAAGAGATGATTCTCTCTAAAAGGTCTCTAACTGAAAAGATGTTGAATGAATTTCCCCTGCTATCCCTGTCCTATATACCAATTCTCTTTTCAGCCCATTTGTTGGGTTAATAAGGCCCAATACCTAACGACCTCCCTTAATACACACGACTACAGAAAGAAAATTATAGAACCTGATCCACTTTGGGTATGTCTCAAATATAAATCCATTCATGAGCCTCCATCTAACATCTTAAACTTTCAAGACTTTTGGTCATTGACATATTATTAGAGCCCTATGACCAAGTGCTAGATCCTTGCCATCTTCATTCTTCTATATAAAAGTAAAATTTCAGCACATGGTAAACAAGCCTAACCATTGTCCACACCTTAAACCCAAATAGTTCTTGCATGAAGATATATGTTAGAGATATAAATCCATTCACGAGCCTCCACGTGACAAGTTTTAGCTTTTGCGTAAGTGATCATTGACAGGGTACACTACAAGTAAAGGTTTGCTTAACCCCTAAGACCATCCTAATTATATATATAACAATATTTGATATTTCTGAACAGATTTTGTGAAACAATAGAGCTATCAATGAGTTATTTCATTATACAAACTAAAAACAGGAGGATCAGGACTAAAGCCCAAATGAAAACAACAGAGAAGAGATAGAGCAATGATAATGTGGTTAAAATAGAATCCATGAGAAAAGAATAAAAAAATTCTCTTCATTAGAACAAATAAAAAAAATTAAGAGATCACCTGTAATCTATGCATGCCACAATGATATCTCTCTCCGAAAGCTGTTGACCTAAAAGAGAACCCCATGCTTTGTAACTGCACAAATATAAATACTTCAAAACTTGTAACAAGTGAAGTGACTTTGCATGTAGCGAAGGTGAATGTGTGTGCACGCACACACTAACGCATGAATCTAATCAAAAATGAAACTAGTAGCATCTGATACCAAGTTATGAAGAGTATCAAAATTGAAAAACACAGTATATATTGTAATAAATTTCTCATTCCATAAGTTGAATATTATCAATTTAATCAGACGTTATACAGTTCAACCAATTTCCTGAAGCACCTCAATCAATTGAAAACTTCTTATCACCGTCCCGATGTAATGAAACATAAACAAAGCTTAAGGGTCAGCATAAATATGATGAACATCTATTTTTATTAAAAAGATATAAGTAACAATTGAAGCTCGTATACTCCATGAAAAGGGAATATCTTCTTAACAAAAAATTTCATCTAGCACTTTTTTCCATCAGATTACAAGATCGAGAAAAAAAAACATGGGCATCATCACATACCCAATAATCCAGGCTCCACCAGTAATGAAAGCAACAACTGGTTTTGGCTCGTCGCAATTTTTAGGCAAATACAAATCAAGCCTGCAAAAGAAAATAAGCTATGAATCAAAATTAGAACAGTTGTAGGAGATTATAAATGCAGAGAGAAAATATAAATAAAGCATACCTATTTCGTGGTTTATCACCGTAAACTATACTTCTGCGTATTTGACTAGAGAAGTAATACTGATATCCAACTACAAAACAGAATGAAAATACTTATTCACCAACAGACTATTGATATGAGATGCTAATGTTTTCAAAACAAAATTTGTACATCTATGATTATATGCATGAAAATTATGCCATAGATCACTGAACTCAAACCTTGAATAAAGCCTGGTAAAAGCAGTAACGCATAACAACCGAGGGCAAGAAATCTTGTAATCCATTTGTAGCCTACCCTGAATAGAAATAAGTGATAAGCAAGCATCCATAACTAGGATATGTGACTGTGTTCATCAAAAAGCAGGTAGCCCTGTCCAAATTTTTAACATAACAATAAAATGCAAGAATACAAAACCAATATGAACTTTAAATGGTGCTCCTCTTGATTTCTTAGATTAAGGGAGCAATTAGAAGAGCTTATTTGAGCTTAGCTTATGTTGTTTTCAGCTTATTTTCATAAGCTCTTCAAGATAACTCTAAAAACAGCTTTAAACGTGTCTCAAATATTTACTTCTCCATAATCTTAGTCTTACTAGTACAATCCAAAACCACCAAAGTATAGAAATAGACAACACAACAAAATCTTCCAAACACACCACAAGTCAAAATTAAAGATCACATAATTAATTGCAAAGTAGAATCTCCTCACACAACTCCAAAAAAAAAGACTAAACATGAAGCTCAAGTTTTATCTCCTATACAAAATGAATTGATTTGAACTCATTGACAAATACATAAACTTTATGCATAGCAAATTCAAATAACATAGATAGATAACAGAATTTCAAATATAGATGAAGTAAATCAACAATTGATACATACCCAAGGTATGTCAACATCTTCAATCCAAGGCGAGTCAAGAGAAAAGTTTCAGAAGCAACATGTCTAACATCACGACCAAATGAAGATCTACTAGAAGTACCATTGGAAACAGAAGAAAGTGAATCATCACTAGCAACACGCCTACGCCTTTTCTGATAGAAAGAAGCAACACCACCACCAATAGAGTTGAAGCTTGAAGCCCTTGATAGAATAGGCTTAACAGGCATGATTTTGTTATTGTTACTTTCATTGAATGAAGAAGAGAGTAAGAGAGTCGTTGATGGGTCATCTTCTTCATCATCGTGTTTAAGCAACATTGAAGAAGAATGAGAAAATGGTAATTGAAGATTGGTAATGGGAAGAGTGTGAGATGGCATATTTTGGGGAGGAGTAATAATGGGACAATTGGCAAATTGAGAGCGAATATTGAGATGGGTTGGTATCAAGTTTGTGTCTTTTTTACCGAGGAAGACGGATTTGGCAGAGAAGGTGATCATCAATTGGAGAGGACAGAGAAAGGAGAAATAAGAAAAAAAAAAATGAAAAAAAATGGAATAAAGTGGGTTCAAAGAAAAAATCTGCAAAATTATGTATTATATTTTATCTGCTTTGATTTTCGTTTTATATATATAATCTTTAAACTAAAATAATAAAAGGATATGTACGTAGTCGATATCAGTAATTTTGAGTAAAATAATTTAGAAAGTGGATTTTCTATAAATATTTTATTAGATTTTTATATTTAATAATCATAATTTGAGATAATTTTTAAATTTAGATCGCGTTTATAATTTAATATATTTTATAGATTATTGCTGTAAATGAAAATGAAAGTTAAGTGACTTAAAAGCAAAAATTGAGTTGGTGTGTTTTTGTTTAAAATTTGAAATAGAGAAGAAGAAATGTTTTGATTGGCTGGATGTGGGGCCAGTTGGGTGTTAGAGGTCGAATGATCACGTGGTGTATGTCGAATGATCAAAATAAGAACGTTAAAAATAATGTTATACCAGTATTTTTTATTTTTGGCTTACAACTATATAAATAATTATTTTTAATATATAAATGAAATGGTAAATAAATTTCCGTAATTATAAAGTCTAAGTTCGAACGTAAAATATAACATTCATCTTAATAATTTTGATATTTGTTGATTGAGTTAAATTTCAAAAAACTTTGAAAAAATAATTTATGTCACCGACAATATTATTGGTTGAGTCGCGGACTAAGTCGCTTTCATTAAGACGAGACATTGTTCAAATGATGCAAGATAGACTATCAACTACAAAGTACTCAGTATAAAACATCTCAGATCACGAACTTCTACTACACCATAGAAAATCGTTCTAGAATTACACTTACAACATGACATTTGGATGACTATCAGTCATAATATGACACTAAGATCCTTCAAAAAAATAGAAGAAGTGAGTAAGGTAAGTGAGAAGAGAGAAAAGTCTCATGTACGAAGAATTTTTAGTGTGATTTTTCAAAAGAGGAGAGCATTGTATTTATAGATGAAACTCATAACTGAATCAGAGAGAAAGATACGATCCATTAGTTCTAATTCACTAAACGTGTACATGGGTTTTGACCACGAAATGTGCCCTCGTACTTGACTTAGGTTATTGACCGGATAATAATAGATATGTGAGACCGGGTTTTGACCAACAAAACTGAAGCGCGAAATTGAGGGCAAAGAACTAACTGAATCTAATATTGAATGTTGACTCAGTGGAGGACAATTACGTAATTAACGTATCAATTAGTGCAAACATTCATTTAATTAAATAAATAATTTTCATATGCTAAAAAATAAAACACCACATAGCCAAAGTCAAGGTCTGGCCGAGCCGACTAGACGGCGGCACACGTGTGGTGGTCAATTTTATTTGCATTCTCCCTCCTTCACAAAATTGGGGTACTCTTTGGGGCACGCCCCAAGTACCATACGTCCACCTTATATACCCTACTAGTATGTGATATCACTCATATGTTATACTTCCTTATTTTTTCAATTCACAACAACACTAACTCATATTATTTTCAACAAACTTTCATTAGAATCACCATCATTTCCAATTGTTAGACTTTAAAGATAAAATAACTATCTTGTTATTGTTATTGAGTATATATAAATTACTCCATGTGGATCCTTTATTTCAATACTTATTATTGGTGATGTATGACAACCAGCCAGAATGAATCAATGATTATTTAGAATCATGGCAAATGAACAAAATCATGATGATAACATAAATATAAAATAACTTGCGTTTATAATAATTATGTGATACTTACGTTGAGTCTACCCAATTTTTGACATGTCTGGTTATTTTAGGTTTAGTTTATGATACTAATGGCAGGTTTCTAAATAGCTTTTATATAGATTAAAAACTTGCTCGACAGTTTGAGGATGCTTTTGGTATATCTCTTGATTACCAAATACAATAAAAAATGTTATATTTAATTGGATCATTACCTGCTGCTTTTATCGAAACAAAATTGATCTAAACCATTAATTATAATCCTACAGTGGTTAGTGATCTTATTATTTCTTACGATGACAACAACTCTCACTAGATATACCACTAAATAAAAAATAGAACTTTTCAAATATCTACATCTTATATAAAAAAGATACTAAATTTTGATGTAACTTTTTTTCTCTCTCAATACCCTTTATTTAAAACTATCTACTTACAATATTATGCTTCCTTACCAATCAAATAACATAAAAGTTTGCAAGTTCTATATTTGTAATGATAAAAAACATATAGACAGGCACACCTATATGCACACTAGTGATAATAAGATATTAATTTACTTATATATCATAGTAATATTAATAAGCTAACAAAATATAAAGCCGAAAGGGTAATACAAACAACTTTTGACCAATTACATCAACTTTTTAAATACTTTTTTGTTTACATTTTATTTGAAATGGAGTAAATGTTAACCTTTATTCAATAGTGATAAATAGTTCTTTACTGAACCAACCTAAACAACGACAATCAAATCTTATCCAACTAAGGCCTATTGCATAAATCAAACTTACAACATAACATTCTATCATATAGCATATATGTTCATCTCATTAATCTCTAGCTCATTATTCCAAAAATGTATAAAATATAACTATTTAATTTTTAGTGCATCCTCGTATATAATTAATTGATGCTACAAACCATATAGTTGCTGCACTTCTATTAATTTGTTCTACGAAACAAAATTGACTAAGCTTCATTACTGAGAGATAAAAAAGAGATATTTGTTTATCCTTGCAAATAACCAATAATTACATTATATACTCTTGTTTAATGTGTACATTTCTGGTTAAGCAAAAGACCCATAACAGCTATGGGTATTGTGTGACAAAACTTAGTACTGATGTATGAAAACATCATAGAACCTCGCAAACTTCATTGTAGTACACTGGCAGGTGAACTGGTTGGGGTATTTGTGACTGTTAACTTACCTATAAAAATAAATCACAAAACGAAATCACATTAACAACAGCATTTCTACACTCATTTACAAGAAAAGTTCGAGACAAAATGATGCCATTCACATTGGACATTAATTGAAATTCAAAGCTTCTCTTCATTTGTCATATTGTGGGACACTGAGCATATTACAGGTCAGTTAGCATGCATTTATATTTGAATAAATTTAGAACCCAAAAAATGGTAGAAATACTAGTAAGCACAATGTGATACCCTGAACATAGGTAGTTATGAATATATGTGTCTTTAATTTCAAAAAACAAATGGCATTATTATCATTATGGTAAAAGTTAAATATGTTGTATTTTAAATCTTCAATGTGATGGTCCGCGAAGGATTAACCTAGTGGTTTAGGGTCGGGACATTAAAGGAGGTTTAAGAAAGAGAGGTCAAGGTTCAGCCCATGCCACTAACATCTCTAAGAAACTAGCTACTAACATCTCCTCTAAGAAACTAACTACTAACATTTGCCGATAAAAAATCTTCAATGCAACGGGAACTAGTGTTTTTGGTTTAGGATGCCATTCAAACACATTTGATACTTTGAGGTTCTTATCATATTGATTCACTTTCACCTTTTAGAAAATGCAAGCTATTGTCGTGTATCATTTTGTAGATAGTTCAAAGAAAAATTTTAAATTTAGAAAACTTACAAAAGATGGAAAGATGAAGGACCAGCTACAGCAGAAACTCTTTGTGCGCGATGCGCTTCACACTTATAAAGCTCCTTCATTTCTTTTTTAGTGCGACGTGCCTCACGCCTTTCCTCCTTCACAGCAGTCTACCAAACAACACAATTGTCAAATTAGCAGATTTGTAAAACCATTATTCTTACGGAGACAACGGCTGGTGAGTTCTCGAAAAGAAGTTGATGATGACAGCATGCATAAATAAAGCATCATAAACTCAGGAACTAGTAAAAGCAGACCAAGTAATACAGTTACCTTTCTCTCTTTCTTCTCCTCCTTTGACTCTTGGCCATGTTGCCTTCTCCTGTACTGCTCAGGTCTTGCAGTGGAGTCTCTAACATTTTCGGCCGCCGGTCTTCTACCAGCAGGCAAGAAGTCAACAGGAAGCTTTGCTTTTCCTCTTAGGAAAATTATTGGATTCGCAGAACTCGATGCTGCAGTCATGGTTTCAGCCAATTTCTTTTTCCTAGTTGCCCCAGGTATTTCAATCTTCCCAGGAAGGTTATCCAAATTTGAGTACGTCGAAACAATAGTTTCACAATCCCAAGCTTCTGACTCATCACTACTTTCTTGAAAAATAACAACATCCTTATGTTCATCTTCAACTTCATATTGCTCACCATATTCCTTGCAACGGCGAATCAGATCGGCAGCAGAATCTTCTTGTCCCTCACTTCCTGGGGCGTCTTTCTTCAATAAATCTGCAGGAACCTTATACTTGCCATCATCTTCAGCTTCTAGGCTTTCCATCTCATGGTTGCTAAGAGAGAGTTTGAGCTTTTCGGCAAGTGACTCATCTTCAGCTCCATAATTTTCCTCGTAATCATCATCATAATAATCATCACCACTGTTATCATCACTTCCATACTCTTGTTGTTCAAGCTACAACAGAATATATTGAGAATTAATATCTTAAAGTGCAGATACTGACATAGACATTAGATATGACACTGACACGTCAACACCACTAATAATTTGAGAAAGTAAAATAGTGATGGTTATCTCGTTTAAAAGTAAAAAAATATATAGGTGGTCAATAAAGGCTATTACTTGCAATGGCCAGGAAGATCAAATTTGAAAAATACAAAGACACCATGCAAGAAACAAGAAAGTTCAATACAGTTTATTAGATAATGTAATTTGTGATAGAAACTGATGTGTAGATAATGTAGCATAAAAGTAAGGAGAAAACTAACTGTCCATTGACTCTTGTTTTCTATTCTGAATAACAGAGAGACTTACAAATGGTATTTATAATCAGCCTAAGCTTTCTAAGCAAGCTTCTAAGACAGTTCAGTACAAACTGAAATACTTTGGATACAAACTAATCAACTACATAAAAAATATTTTAGATACTAACAGAAACTTAGCGCAGCAATACAAGCTAATTAATGACATAGTACCCACAGAAACAAAATCATAGTATCAATTTGAAAAGAGAAAGCATCATATAGCATGTGAATAAATAGATTATGAATTCAATAGTAGAACTCACCAAATCAAATTGTTCATCTAACAGACGACGAGGCCTTGACTTCTCACCAGCACATTGCACACCAGTTACACCATTTACAACCCCGTCCAAAGATTTACAATCATCTGCAATGGTGGAATACGCAGAATCTTGCAATACATCATCATTGTTTAAGCTCCTATTCATCGCAGAACCCTCGGCAAAGTTCATTCCATTACACACAGGTGCCTTCTCTTCATCATCTTTGTCTTCAGGGAGGTTAGCCTGGACAACAAAGTCTTCTTCCAAATCTTCAACATCAGAGCCAAACCGTGACACATCACTGTCATCGAGCAAAGCTGCCACTTCAGGATCAACAGCTTTCTGAACCCTTACTGTGGCAGTTTTGGATGCAACAGTGTACAAAGTGTTTTCCTCAGGCTCTTCATCAGCCTCTTTAATTCGCAGTCTCGAAGCATCATATGCCTAAATTCACAAACACAACAAATCGCCAATTTGTATAAAATCCTACAAATACTTGCAAAAGAATTTGACAAATCTTTGATACATTACCGTACAAAAAAATAATTTGGAATTAACTTTGACAAATCTTTGATGCTTTGTTTTTCACGCATCAAAACACTAAACAACTAGTATAACAAACTGAAACCTATTAAGCACATATACTGACAGAGACACCAGACACCGGACATTGATACATTGACACCAATAATACTTCAATAAAATGAATTAATTGAATATAATCAAAGCGAAGACACTGAAATCAACTCTAACAGAGAGATAAAACAAAACAGAACCATTACCTTAACATCACGAGGAAGATGCTGAACCTTAAACTTAGGATTACTATAGAAAAAAGAACCACCACCAGCATTCTTAATTTCTCTCAAATGAGTCAAGTAATTATAACCATCATCAGGAAACCCTAGTTCCAGAATATCCTTCCTAACATCATCCGACAACGGACCACTATCATCGGCGAAACCGTCCTCGGTGTCAGCGTCGGGGTCGTCGGGGGAATCGGCGAAGACGGAGTCGGCGTAGATTGGATTGTTGTCGACGCGGACGAATACACGGTCGTCGGACTGAGTGAATGCGGGGTCGGTTGAATCACGGGGCATTAGTTGGAACGTGAGAGAGCTCTTCTTGTTGATGAATTTCTTTGTCTTCCCCATTTTGTTATCGGCTTGTTTTGAGTAGTTGGTTGGTTATGGTGGTTGCTGCGGCGGCGTCGAAGACTTCGTTGGCTTGAATGTTCAGTGTTGCGTCTTTGTGGCTATGTGAAGGAGAATTGACGCTGAACCCTAATTATATTTCACCAAAACCCCATTACCTGTGTAATAATTTATTGTGACTTTTAACGTAATTATTATAAAAATTAAAAATTTGTAATAGATCAACAATTAAAATTAATTATCAAGTGTAAAAAAAACCTTTTTTTATATATTTTGTGTATATGAATTATATCTTAATTTTATTATTTTGGGGGGAAGTTTTTTGTCTATCAAGAAAACTTCAAGGGGATGTAAATTGTAATAAGTAATAACAATCATATGCATGGGATTAGCTAGTTGTGGATGAATTTATTAGTTTCTTTGCATTTGCTCCTGTTAAATTTCTTACTTTGAGACCTATCTTGCGAATAAAATGATAATAATTATGATATGTTATTTTAAATACTTGATTGAATTAGATAATTACATAAATATATTTTTTACCGTTTAAGTCTTTTTACATAAATATTAAAATAAAAACAAATTATTATACAATAAAAACAAATGTTAATTTTCAAGTAAAGCACAATATTTTTATAATTATTTTAGTATGATAATTAAATGCATAATAATAATTTATTTTGTATGTGAGACTTATTTTAAATTTTGTTAGTGATAATTTATTTTTATGTATGATAATTATTTTAAAATAAGAATTTATCTCGTGTATTATAACTTAATATCATATAGTTCCTTATATTTATAGATATTTTTTGTTTTTTATATTTATTGATTACACATTTATCAATTGTTT
>JBBPBT010000623.1:1841160-1859228 GCA_037974875.1 Cicer bijugum
TCTCAAAATAATATACATGATAATTTATATAATATTTTTATAAAAATTTCCAGCGGATAAATAAAATTTCTTTTAAAGTAAAAAAAAAAATTATGAGTTATTTAGAATATCACATTTATCAAAATACAAATGGAACACTTTAGATTTTTTTCGTTCCATAAAGTAGTATAATTTCAATAAATTTAATTTATCTATAATTTCTTAAATTAATTCCAAAAACTTACTATACTTACAAGATTTTCTTACAAAAAATTGTTTTTAATTAAATAAATAAAATACAAAGTATAACTCTCATTTCCGATATCACATATATGAGCGAGAATTATCTTAAACTTGAACTTCAAGACTCGATAACATGTAATAACTCTAATTTCACAAACGCAAGACTAAACTAGTAAAACACAAACAACAAATGAGGTAAATTTCAAAATCATATTATAAATAAGAAGAAAATACAAATAATCAATATAGACCGTATCATAATACATCATGATATATCAAAATATTCAAGTAAATAATACCGTAATATAACATCAAAGTCATTCAAATAAAATCTTTATCTCATTATAATATGTATCAAATCCTCTAAGATAAATTATTATAACTTTTTCAACAGATTAATCACAACAAAAAAATCACAAGAAAATGCATTGTTAGACATGAACTTATACTCTACTTCTTATCAGTGGCGAAACTTGACTAAAAAGCTTGGGGTGGCCTACATAAAACTTTCTTTTCACTATTCATCTCTTTCACTCTCACAAATTATTCTCTTGAAAAAAGAATCAATTCTTTTACTTTTCTTTATTCTCATAAACTTCTCTAAATAAACCAATTTAGGAAACATAAAATATCTTTTCAGTGAAAATTAAATAAAAACAAAAATCAAACATCTTATATGCAATAAAAAAACTCCAAACAAAAATAAGCACCAACATCTAATTTGAAACAAATAAAAACTCCAAACAAACAAAACTCCAAATCAAAACTCTATACTCCAAAAAATCAATTCTTTTACTATTCTTTATTCTCACAAACTTATCTAAATCAACCAATTTAGGAAACATAAAATATTTTTTCAGTGAAAATTAAACACCTTATATGCAACAAAAAAAAACTCAAACACTATATGGACATGAAATCAAACACCTTATATGCAACACAAAAACTCCAAAAGAAAATCAACACTAACATCTAATTGAAACTCCAAACTCCAAGTCAAAGCCCCAAACTCAGCACTACCTAACAAAAATCAACACTAACAAAACTCTAAACTCCAAAACAAAACTCCAAACATCAATTCTGATGATAAACAAATGACACATACACCATCAGCAGAGTCACCATGAAGTGCCATAAATTCTAATATAAATGATCCATATCAATTCTGATATAAATGATCCACATCTTCTATATCAAATTGACATAAGACACATACACCATCAGTAGAGTCATCATGAATTATCAACAATTCATTTAACAAGGCTTGATAACAACTCTTGCACCAAACGTCCACACCCACCTATCCAGAGATGCCTGATCAGAAGAAACAAATCTCAACAACCTTTGCAAATGTATTATCAAATCTTCCTCCCAAGAAAACAGTGTCATGCGCCACATCCATATCCATTCGCAACAATCATTAATCCAAAACTCAAATTTGCAACATTGCACTGTTTATCCTTTGCTATTATAAACAAAGCCACTAATGATCTTGCCAAAATTGAATCGTGTTACATGTTCCAAGCTTTACTTTCATTCTGTTAAAACAATCATTAATCCGAAACTCATATTTGCAACATGCACTATTTATCCTTTGCTATTATAAACAAAGCCATTGATGATCTTGCCAAAATTGAATCGTGTTACATGTTCCAAGCTTTACTTTCATTCTGTTAAAACAAAATTGGTTTCAGGAATTATGACTCTACTTGTTTTGATGATAATAAAATCGATTCGTGAGAACAATTTAAAATACTAATATTTTAATTAGTGGCAGAGTTTGACTAAAGAGTTTGGGGTGTCCGACATAAAATTATAATATATATAATTTAAATATGCAAATAATATTATATAGCAAACAAATAAGTTATAATAAGCACAAATTGAAGTATCAAATAATTTAACTACATGACTTAAGAATACTTTAAAGTAATGTTGTACGCTATTTAATTAACTTAAAATTATCAATAATAGACTCAAAACTGATACTTGCAACAATTTCTCTTTGAATATAAATTGTCATGCTATCTGCCAAAAAGTCAGCTTCCATCTTGTTTCTTAACCTAGACTTAATAATTTTTATTTGTGATAGTAGAAATCGGAAGACTCGTGATAAGACATAGTAGTATATCAAACAAGTAGAAATTTTGCGTTTTTTCAATTGCAACTAAAGATGAGCACAATCCTTAGATAGTTGATAAATTCTTCAAATTTAAATCTTGATGAGCATCAACCAAGAAATGCCGGAGTTTAAATTTAAAATTAATCTTCTCTTGCATATTGAAATCTACAAGGTAATATTTTTCAACTATAGTGCAAACTTTTTCAATGTTAAAAGCTATATAATTATCCTTAGGATTCAATGCACAACTTAGAGTTAATAAATCAATTGCTTGTTCACTAAATCTGTTATTAAACTCTTGTAATTGTTGATCAGTGACAGTAAAAAATATTTCAACTCTAAAATAATGCTCTATTATAACTTGACCTTGATGAAGATGAGAGCGTCCAAATCTTGTTGTTGAATGAACATCGTTGAGATCAAGAATCTCAATATCACATTTTTCACAAAAAATCGTCACTTCAGTAAATAATGCATCCTAACCATCTTCTCACAAGGCTTGAATAAGAGACTTTGTTGTTCCAACCAAATACATGACATTAATATATCTTGAGATTGTTGTTGTAAGGCTTGATAAAGTATATCAATTATTCCCATAATGTCTTTCATCAAATGTAAGATAAATATAAAATCAAACACCTTCAAATAATTATGGGCACTATCAACATCCCCTCGTGTAGAATAACTTGCTCTTTCATTTGTAATATTTTTTAAAACAATACATGTTGCCTCATACATATTTATCATGCTACAAATAGAAGAGAAATGTGATCCCAACAAGTATCCCCAACTTGTTTCAAAGTACCAATTTGATTTATACCTTTATCAGTTACAATATCATAAGTTTCTAGTAAATGTGCAATTTCCTCTAATTGAGTAACTTGTAACTCATCACGACACTTAGTAGAAGAACAAACAACATTAACAACAAAAGTTTACCTCTAAAATTTTTTATGAATTGAAACAACTTCTCTTTATGTAGTAACTAAGGCAAGTTGCAATTGATGAGCAAAACAATAGACATAATATGCATAAGGACAATCTTTAAACCAAGATTATGCTTATGTCGAGAAAGTATATCACATACTTCTTCTTTCAGAGTTATAGTTGTAGTGGCTT
Organism: Cicer bijugum; assembly: GCA_037974875.1. Classification (NCBI taxonomy): domain Eukaryota; kingdom Viridiplantae; phylum Streptophyta; class Magnoliopsida; order Fabales; family Fabaceae; genus Cicer; species Cicer bijugum. The sequence continues at coordinate 1,844,624 of JBBPBT010000623.1, forward strand.
TAACATGTGTCGCAAAAAAAAATTGCTCTTGTATTAAACCAACTTTTTCAACAAATCTTAACACAAGAGACATTTATTTGTTTTTTGATTCATCACGAGCTTCATCTACAATGATGCAAAATTTGAAATCATCAATTTCTTCACAAATATGTTTTCTCACCCTACCAGAAAGAATATGCAAGAGCTCTTTTTGAATTTGATGCGAAATATACTTGGAATTATATGAAACATTTTCCAACACAATTTTTGCAACTTTATCATTGGAAGTTGCCAAGAGTTTTATCAATTGAAGAAAATTGTCTTGATTTCTTGACTCCCCTAGTTTCATCATTTCCCCTAAAAGCACAAGCTTGGAGTGTTAACTAGCGAACAATGTCAATTGATATCTTGAGACGTGTTCGATTCATCAAAATTTGTTTCGAGCTTTCCACTTGAAAAATATTTCTAATACTTCGAACTTGATTCAAAAAATCTAGACAAAGTTTCATTGCATTGTTGGGTGGTGAGCAAGGATTCATCCTTATGTGTTTGAGAAAGGCAAAATGTTTTTCATTTTTAATTTTCTTCCAATTTCTAAAATCCATACCAATGAAGACATCTGATCTGGGATGCCTACTTGGTCTTTTGCTAAATAGATAGCATGATAAACAATATGCAACATCTTTAGAAGGTGAATATTCTAGCCATGAAGAAAAGATGTTAAACCAAGCATATTGAAACCATCTTGGATGAACCTCGTTGTCAGAGAAAGAATATTCTTCTAAATTTATTTGATAAGGACCAAATTTTAGATAAGTTATTTGTATTGCATCCAATTGATTTGATGGATATTGCGAAATTTGAGGGCACTTTCCGGGGTCATGTTCTAAACATTTCTCCAAGTCATCTTCGAAAACTCTAAGAACCTTGGAAATATGATTATCATTTTCTTCAACTATTGGATTCTCATAAATAGTATCAGATGTAGAAGTTAGAATTTTTTCATCTGTATTATTCTCACAAATTTTCCTCTTGAAAAAGTAATATATTATTTTACTCTTATTCATTCTCACAAACATTTATAAAACAAATAAAAAAAATTAAATAAATTAAATAAATCAACAAATAGAATTAACCACTTGAATTGTCATTATGGTTGTATTCTAAAACAAACAGTTGCATTCTAAAACAAACAACCGTTATTTATATTTTTTTTTTAATTCTAAATCAACAAAATTAGCCATTTAGGAAACAAATGCATTCTAAAACAGACAACCATTATTTATGTTTCTTTATTCTAAATTAGCAAAATTAGCAATTTAGGATACAAAATCAGCAAACAAGCAACCATCATTCTAAATCTGCCATATATCTTGTTCAATAAATCAACCAATTTAGGAAACATAAATCAGCATAATTAGCAACAAACATCTAAATCAACAAAAATCAGCACAAATATCAACAACAAATATCAGCACAAACATTATAAATCAGCAACAAAAATCAGTAAATCAGCACAAACATCTTGTACGCAACAAAAATCAGCAAAATCAAATACAACTTGTTCAAATACTTTGTTCAGCAAATCAGCAAAATCCAAACCCTTTTGAGTTTTGATGACGAACGGCTGAGGCCGAGGCGAGGCAGCAACATTGGTGCAAGAGGGTGGCAACAACGCAACATGAAATAGAGGAAGAAAAACAGTGGCGTAAGAGATCGAGGAAAAAATAGGATAATGATTTAGGGATTTTAGGTATTATTGTAATTTTGTAATTTTAATAAGGGCATTTTGGTCATTTTAGCTATAACTTTTTTTTTTTGGGTTGTCACGACCCTTCCTTGTCCAAAGCAAGATCCACCCATGGGTTTAATTAAGTATGCAGTTCCAAGAGTTGTGTAGGATATTATGATATATCATATGATGATCACACAAATACAAAGAAAACCAAGACTTTGGAACATTGTGCATTCTAACACCGGTGTTACGTGCTTCTGATAAGTTGCCTCTGATGTACAAGCAATGGTTACACGTGGCTTTGATGGTGATGATAAGGTTCTGCTTAAGTTGCCTCTGATAAGGTTCTCCTTAAGTTGGCAATGAAGAAGCAAGCAAGCGTCTAACTTCGTCTGCCTCTAAGGGTAGTCAAAGTCTATGAAAAAAGTTAATGCACAATCAATGTTCAAAGAGAAGTCAATATTATGGAAAAGTTAACACCTCAGATAAAATCAACACTTTGAAAAAGTCAATGTCGGTTATAAAATCAACGTCTAACAAGAGTAAACGATCTGATCGCAGTTAATCCTCTAAGAAGATAAGTTGTACACATCCTCTGATAAACACCAGAATCATGTTTGCTCTACTAGTCTATGTGAGAGAGATCTTTCAGTAAACATAAAAACTCATTCATTTGTAACCAAGCACGGTAATGGCTATTTTCCTTAATGCCTTGACGATACTAAGCTGAAAGTTGAGGCCAAAGATCTAAACAAATTGCCTATGAAAGAGCTACTGAATTCTCTCAGATCTCATGAGATGGAATTGGTTGAAGATGAACGCAAAAAGAAGCCTAAGTTCTTGGCCCTCAAATTTCAAGGAAAGAAACAAACTCTAATGCTCTGGCAATACTTGAAGAGTTAGAGGAAAATGACTTGGAAAATCAGAATAAAGACTTAGAGGATGAAAAGTTGTCCTTTATCTCAAAGAAAATCCAGCACATGTTGAACAACATAAGGAAATATTTTCCCAAAAGAGATTTCATAAGGTTCCAGAATAGTAAGGAATGAAGGGAAAGGTTAGACAAGAACAAACTCATATGTTATGAGTGTAGGGAGCTAAGCCATATAAAATTTGATTGTCCGAAACTTGACATAGGAAATTCCCAGAGGAAAGGTGTCAAGACAAAGAAGAGAGGTTTGATGGTTACTTGAGACAACTCTAATGAATCAACTTATTCAAATTTTATCTAAGTGCTAAGAAAAAAATATATGAAAGTACTACTTTGTATACATCCTCTTGTGAAAGAGATCTTTCAGTAAACACAAAAACTCATTCATTTGTAACCAAGCCCGATAATGGTTGTTTTCCTCAACGACTTAACGATACTAAGTTGAAAGTTGAGAAGACATTGATCAAACTTATAATCTAGCCTGGTAATGGCTATCTTTCCTCAACAACTTGACGATGTTGTAGCTAAAGTATCACTATGGGGAGGGGGTTGAGTAGGGATATTGCTGTCTTAAAATTTTCTCAAGTGTTTTAAATAACAATCCTCTCTAAGAGGATGGGAGGATGGGAATAAGATGATAGAAATTTAAGACATTAAATATGAGCATAATAAATAGAAGATAAAGTATAAGAGATGACACACACAACTTTATACTAGTTCACCCAATGAATGCTACAGTCCTCACACACTTGTGAGTTTTTCACCAAGGATCAAACAGATTAACCTCTCTTAGAGGTTAGTTACACTTTGTGTATTCTTTAGCCTCACCAAGCTTACAACCTTGTTTCTTACAAGTTTCAACTATTTCCAAGTGTAAATCACGTGGAAATTTACAAAGTAATACGAGTATGATGTTTCTCTTTACTTAACATTTTCTAAAGGATATTTCAAAGATCTAGTGTAAGACTAAAAAGTATAAAGAGATGATGGAAATTGCTGTTGATAGCTTTAAAAATCTTGTTCTTTTTATGCAATTTTGTTGTGTATTTGATGATGAAGAGCTCTATGTCTTTTATAGAGATCTTGTGATGCTTTTTCATGTGTCAAACACTTTATGACCGTTGGGACTTTAATAAAAAAAGTCCAAGATCTTTAATAATAATTACATAAATGCCATCCAATTGTCCTTGGACTGATTCAGCCCATCCTCGTATAGGAGGATCAATCCTCCTAAAAACTTGTATATGAGTTGTCCTTTTCCTTTTTCGTTATTCAAGACATGTAAAACTATATTTTTGTCTTGTTAGCTACAACCTTTCTGTATGTTGATGTGTTGGGTCATTTTCAACATTTGAGGATGACGTGGACTATAAATCCATCTTCTTACCGTCCATCCTCGTACATTCCATCCTTGTACAATCCATCCTCGTACATACAAACTCTGGCCTCTGACCTCTTCATTTAAATTACTTTTTTCATTCATACTTTGACTTTGATTTATCTTCTCTTTATGACTTAAAATCATTGTTTCAATGATGATTAATATTTTGCAACTTTGAATGTTCATCCTCTTTAACATTCTTTGGTGCACAAATATGGTCCCAACCCAAGCCATTATTTTATCTCGCTGAACTCCTCCCTACCATAAAACTATTTGGATAGCAACAAGCCTCCTTAATATCTTCTCCAACACTCTATAGAAAGAAAAGAGGAACAAAGATAGACTAGACAAAACGAATTAATCAGAGCCACCCTCTCACCAATCCAAAATGTTGTCATTGAAAGTGATTCTTTGATGGACATTCACATGGTTCAAGAAGGCATTGCATCATATTATCTCCCAAATCATCGGGATGAACAACTCTTTTGGATTTTTCATATAGAAACATGTTTTTCGAGAAGCACCAAGTGACAAATACTTTTGCTAAACATGAACTCCTTTTAAATGAGTATATAGAAATGTTATTCTTTAGTTAGGTGTTTTTAGTTTGTTTTGACATTTGTCTCTTTTTATTTTGTTATGTAGAGGAAGTGACAATATACTTGAAATTTACTCACACAAATGTGAACTCTCAAATTCTAACTTTAATGACGATATTCAATCAAACAATGTAGCTTTACATTTACTAGTTGAATTAGACCTGATTGAGTTTTGACTCCTTTATTTCATAATAAAAAAACTATCTCATAGGAGTTTAAATAATTACGGACTGAAGCATAATATCATTTGAATGAAGGACTAAATTGCAAATAAATAAAATGCATTATTTGTGAGTTAAGTTAGTTTAGCAAAAGAAAATATTTGCAACCACTGGAAACGAAGCGTTTTGGTTTAGAACAAGAGAACAGAGAATGAATCTTCATCGTGGATCTTGTTGCTTCCTCTTACATCTTCCTTTCCCTTCGATTTAGGGTTTCTGATATTCAATTTCTCTTTGTTTCGTTAACGTTTACTCTCCAGGTACGATATTTCTTTAGGGTAACATCTCTCAATTCCACCGTTGTTCCTTTTCTGTAACTTGTAATTTAAAAAAAATATCGATCAAAACTTTGAAATTCGTTGTTGATTGTGTTACTTTCGTGACTTTTTTACATCAGTTTTAATGAAAGTTTCAATAGGAACAGTTTTGTTTTTTCAGTGTTATTCAATTCTCTGAATTTTATTTATGTTCAAAACTAGTTGGAAACTTGGAGTATACGAATTGATTTTTCTGTGCATGTAGCCTACATTGTGAGTTGTGATTTGTATCTGTATTTGACATTGTAATTGATATTTGTTATAAATTATGCTCGAGAGTTGGAGCTCAGGCGTGAGTTTTGTTTATGTTTTAATTTTTATTTTTGTTGATGTTCTCAGGGAATTGAATACTTTGGTGCATTTGAATTTGAATAGCATGAGCATGTGACGAAGAAAAAATGCAGGACGAGGCACAAATCTTGATTGATTTGAACACTCAACTTCATTCAGAGACTGTTGTTTCTGTTCAAAATGAGGATCCTGGTGTTTCTTCATCTCTTGTTAATGCTGTCATCATGTCTCAGCAGCCAGGTCAGTTTTTGACACTTAATTTACATTTTTTTAAATTTTTCTAGCAGTGTGTGGTTGTTGGCAGGAGGTGTTAGTGGTTTCACGCTTGCATGTCTGTCATTTATATAGTTCTGAAAAAACCAACAAGGCAGTGGGCTGCTTGGACTCGTCAAGAGGAAGAAAGCTTCTTCACCGCATTACGGCAAGTTGGGAAGGTACACTTATTCGTCATTATTAACTTTGATGTTTTTATTTCCTTTGATATCATACAACTGCTAACTGCAATATCCTTGAATGTAGAATTTTGAGAAAATCACTTCCCGTGTACAAAGTAAAAACAAGGATCAGGTATGCTTGGCAAAGCTTGTTTTACCCTTTAAGTTTTCCCATTTGCCTCCCAATGACAGTGTTCAGTTTCATATAACCGATAATATCTTTGGTTGTTTTTCTCTTCTCACCCCTATTTTTCTCTTTGGGGCTGACTTCCAGGTCAGGCATTATTACTATCGTCTCGTGAGACGGATGAACAAACTTCTTGGTCCAGGATTATGTCTGGATGCCAAAAATTCAAAAGATACTAATGCTGCAATGCTTCGTTGGTAACATACTTTTACTCTGAGTAGTTGTTCATTAAATAGCTTTATGCCTATATTGGAAGATGTAGATTATTTATTTTTGCATCGAGTTGAGTTCATTTCTGCTAAAGATATGAAGGCTACGGAACATTTTTTTTAAACTTAAACTTAGTTAATTTTGAGGATGAATACAATGGCATAATGGAAAAAACAGGTTGAATTTGGAGGAGAAACATAAGAGTACTTAAAATCCTGTGTTTGAAGATTCTCTTTAGTTTGAGACTTTGAGAATAGACTGGACCCTTTAGTGACTTAGTAGATGGTATTAGATTTTCTACTGAAATTGTCAGGATCCATTAATAATTCTGCTAAAGATATGAAGGCTACGGAACATTTTTTTTAAACTTAAACTTAGTTAATTTTGAGGATGAATACAAGGGCATAATGGAAAAAACAGGTTGAATTTCGAGGAGAAACATAAGAGTACTTAAAATCCTGTGTTTGAAGATTCTCTTTAGTTTGAGACTTTGAGAATAGACTGGACCCTTTAGTGACTTAGTAGATGGTATTAGATTTTCTACTGAAATTGTCAGGATCCATTAATAATTCAATTGAAGAGAGATGATTATATTTGGGCATACACTCCTCTTACTTTGGTTGAACTCTTTGCTAAATAATGACTGAAAAGTATTTAGGACATCTATGGTTTACCTAGATATCTGTGCATCAGAGATTTTATGCTATGAAAATAAGGAGAATGTTTAAGAGTGTATATTCCTTTTAAAAGAATCACTTGGGTGTGTTTGATTTGAGTTCAAGTTTGGTGCACTGTGTTAAAGTGTTGTATGCAATCAATCAATGATGTATTGCCACATAGTTTAAGAGTTTTACTATGTTAACTACTTCATGAGATGTCAAGCAAGCTCATTAAATGATATCACACCTCATAGAAATTTGGAAAACAGTTGAAATAAAGAAGACTAAGTTCCTTAGATTCTTAGGTAACCCGCTGTTTAAGACTGAAATTATTCGAGAAATGAAGATGAGAAGTGAATGTTTCTTGGGAAATTCTTCGCACAAAATCTCTCCTAGCCATCCAAAGCACTTTTCCCCCTTCGTCTTCTTTTCTTCCTCTCTTGTTGGGTTATGGTATAAAATCTTTTTACATTGACAATGAATTTTCTGATTTTATCATCTTTCAGTAATTTCCTTAATAATTGGGGTATACTTCATACCAAAACAAAAAAATTGGGGTATACTACTATTGTTCTTAGAATATTTTGAACTGAAAGTTTTTCATGAATCATAATATGATATCTTCTCAATTTATCTGACCTATGAGGCTGTGACACAGGTGGTCTTTATTGGAAAAGTATAGCTGCAAAGCCTCAAAGCTTCACCTAAAGCCCCGAAGGTTTAAAATATTTCTAGAAGCCTTGGTCAGTCAACTATATGCATTTGTCTGAAAACTGCATTTTTTATTTTATTATGCTCAGTATGTGCTGGAGCTGACCAAATTTTTTTTTCCATGAAGGAGCACCAACTTTTGAAGGACCGAAAGAAGAATGTAAGGAAGCGACCTTTGCAGGGTGGAAATTGTCAGCCTCCTGCTCTAAACGCTGTTTCAAATCAAGCTAGAGGATCAGGAAATGATACCCGTGCAGTTAAAATGATTCTTGTCGACAGTCAAAATATTATAAAACTTGGACCTTCAAAACCACCATTGAAGCGCAATGTGAACATGGGTGTTAACCGTAGTAATGCTAAGGGAGATTCAAATAACTCGAAACCTACAAGGCAGCGAAAGAAATCAGGTGATTCTTTTTACTCCCTTCAGGATCTTTTACCAATTTTATGCGTTAAACCAGTTTTCCCTTTTGTGATAATGTACTACCTACCTATGTCCCTAATTATAAGTACCCATTGCCTTTTACACATTTTAGGAAAAGTAGGCAGTGAATTTAATGTGTCAATTTAATGCGTAAATGTTCCTAAAATACCCTTTGTACATGAATGTATTTTATTTGACTTTTTGTTTTCCAAGATAAATGAGTAGTTTTAATAAAGAATATGCTTGAGAGAAAATAATTAATGCATCTTGTAATTTGAAAGAGAGATTATATTTAGGGACAATTTTTTTGCCAATGAGTGCTTATAATTTGGGATGGGATAGAGGTAGTATATTAAATCTACACTTGTTTTTTTTACTATATTGTAAAAAGTTTGTAACGCTTTTCTGTTAGGTATAGCCACAGCAGCTGCTTATAGAAAATGGGAGAAGGCTGCAATTGCTGGTGTCTCTTTAGTTGCAGATGCTGCTGAGCATTTGGAGCGAGCTGCCACTGTTAAAGATGTTGAACATGGCCAGGAGAATCCAGGTAGCTATCACATTAGTGGTATATGTTTTCAATCCTTGCTCCGATTAGAAATTTCTAGGGATCTACTACGACTTAATGCTGGTTTATCAATGTTCATTCCAGGGGAAAAATGCTCTGATCCTGCCGATCAAGTTCTGTCCTCTTTACCGACATTTCCACAAAATCACTTTGTTGATAACAACGTGCAGAATATTATGAAACTTAAGCTCCAATTGTTCCCAATTGATGAACCCACTCGAAAAGCTTTGGAAATGGTAACTACGAGAGAAATCCGATTGCATCATACTACAGCAATGTGAAAAAACTTCTGATTTCCGATTTTTTTTTATGTTTATGGTTCCTTTTTCTTTTTTGACTGTAGGATAAGCATAATCCATACTTGGAGCTTACGCTTAGTACACGAAAGAAGATATCATCAATTTTAGAACATCTGAACCGTAAATGGGGCAATTCAAGCATAGCAATTGGAGAATTGATGCTTTTTCCTTATGGTGTTCAAAAGGAAAACTTGAATAATTATCAAAGATGGAACCAGGAATCTACTCTTAGTGCGGCAGATATATATGCAGTGATAGGAAGTCCACCTATATTCCGTTTGAGGTACTTCTTTTCCATGGTGCAATCTTGGGGTTTCGTTCATTGTTATATTATCCAAAGTAACTAAGCAGTTACATGATGTTTTTATTAAAGAGCATGTGAAAATTCATTGTTCTATTATTGATTGGTTAATTCATAATCAGGCTTTATATTGAAATCTTGAATTGATGAGGGAAAAGTTGACGAGATGGTTTTAAACATATAGAGTTACAGAAACCAATAGAATATTCTGGGATTCTGCGCAGAGAAGTGTGTTATAAATGGCAAACCATTTTGGTTATAACTTATCTTTCCTTTTTTACGGGATATTGAAGGTGTTTTTATCTAGTGTTTTGAGTCCTTCATTGTCTGTAATATAAAGAACACAGGTTTTGTGTGCATGGAATAAGGTCGTTTAATTTTATCAGACTACAAGGGATAGATAAAAAAATAATGCATATGAATGGAATTTGAATATACTTGGTTTCAAGCTTTTATTTTATTCATTGGTTTTGGTGCAGACAAAACTGAGATTGAATTTTCATATGGGAAAGTTATGATACTTGTAGTAATGTAAAGGTTGTATAATTTCAAATATTTGAAGAAACAATGACTCCTTTTTCTTCACTAGGAAAAGCTCATAACCTATACATACTGTAAGTATCGGCAAAAACTGATGTTTTCCTATATCCAGATCAGAACATAATCATATTTATATGTATTTTTGAAGGTATGGTTGGTTCTCTAATACTAAGCACGGGGCATTAAATATGCAAGCACCTGTAGCATCCAGCTGCTTGGCTAGACAATCCAAAAATGGTGGTGACAATATGAAGGATCAGATTGTGAATTTGGCATCACTTCCTATACCATCAACTAATAATTACTCCACGGAGTGTGCTGTAGATTGCGGAACATCCTTGATCAAAACTGGTGCTCTTACCACTACTTCAACTTATTTGCCTAATGCTAGAGATGACAGTACCTACCAGAATACAAGCACTGAGGAACCTTGTGGACCTACAGCTTTTGTATCATTGCATGGAAAAGATGTTACAGATGGAGCTGTGACTAGAAAGTTGGAGGACATGGTAATTTTCATCCTCTCATTTCTTGTTCTCTTACATTTAATAGCCCTAAGGTTCTACTATAGATTTTCGTCTTTTATGTCAAGGATCTTGAAGTTCCACTTAAGTGTGTTTTGTTGGCACAAATGGCAGATATTTTCATTTCCTGTGGTTTTTACCGTATCTCTCTGTATTTTAGATCGTTATGTTCCAATAAGGCTTGCTTTAAATTTCTTTCTGGTACATTAATCTACTTTTTTTGTTTGGTTTTTGCATAGTGCATCATTATTATTAGCATTTACCATCCGTTTCTATTATGCCATCATTTGAGCTTTAAGTCTCGTACATCTATTCAGGATGATTTAAAATCAAACAGTGGATCAGGCGTGTCAGCTGGTGAGTGGGCTGACAGCCTTACCAACATCAGTGTGGGGGACCTACTTTCAGGAGTATCCCAAAATCTCGATGATAACTGCATCGATCCTCTTATTGCTGAGAATTGTCACAGTGTTCATCAAATTCCTTTTAGTAGTGATTCCTTTGATGCTGCTATAGCCGCTCACATATCTAAACACCAAGACAAGATTGGACAATCAACTATGGCATCTCATATGTCTTCCATCTGGGATGCTGAAGAAACATGTGATGCTTTCTCATTCAAAAAGGATCCTATTCTTCATGAAAACGGTCCTTGTTTATCTTTCATTGTTTCTTTAGATTCAGATAAAAAGGTTCCTGGAAGAAGCTTTGAGAATTTGGATAAGGTAGTATTTCTCGATCCTGTTATCTACTACTCAATGTTGCTTGCAAAGTGTAATTAGGTATAACATTCATTGTTTTTATGGCAGCTGTCACCTGAAAAAGAGAGCCTCGTGGATGATATTGCTCAAACTGACCCTATGGCTATGGACAGTTGTGAGTCTGATGCAGATATCCAGTATCAGTTAGCAAAGGATTTGACTGGGCTAGCAGATATGTATTGGGTAATTTCCTTTCTATACTCTTTGTTGTTGTTTAGATTTTCTTGTGGCAAGTCAATTTCGAGGAATTTTTTCTGAGGGAGTTGTCACAAACATATTTGTAATACTTCGAACATGCTTGCACTTAAACTATCAATGAAAATAATGAATTTATGAACTTAAAATATTTGAATCATTATATTTATTACAAGTTCACAACATTGAACTATTATTTTTTGCCTTTGAAATGTTTCCATCGGTATTGTTCTTATATACTGAAGATTTTGAAGTACTTCGTACATTTGACTTTATTTCTCACCAAATCTTTCGTTTCAATCGTGTGGCAGCCTGATTCTTTGGGACCACTGGATTTGAATATACCATCTACCAAGTACAATGGCGGTGATCTTATTTTAAGTGATAGTCTTAGTGGGTTGAATCGCTTGATAGCCAGCAGCCTGGATGCATTCCAGAATTGCTCCTTTTTTGGAATTGACAAAAAGGAAACACCATCGACAGTTGAGGCTCAAGAAACTGCCACTTTTTCAGATTTTAAAATTGGAAGTGGTATTTGAGACTCTTTACATGATTGCTTCTCGGTAATGTTTTCTGATCTCGACATATTGTAGTTTGTCGTGAATAACTTTTTTTTCTTCTTTAAACTAACTTGAGGTGTGCATGCCGAGAAAATGGTTTGAACCACTTCAACTCCTGATGTATATGTTAATCTATTCTGGGTCGCTTCCTTTTGTACAAAAAATGGGCATAGAAGGGTCTACATTGTATCTCTTTCAGCTTCTGTATAAATATCCCTTTCCTAAGTAAACACGCCCTTTCTTTTATTATCAGCGTCTGTACATTGTATTTCTAAGAAGTCTTGCTACCCCATGGCATTGACCATATTTTTGAAGCTAATGAACTTCTTTATCTGGTGCATGCTGATGGAAAACTATGAAGTATATATATTATCAACAAAACTATAAATTATTTTATTATCTGATTTATCACAATCTTTCCTCTAGTTATTTGCGGGATATAAATTGGGCAAGGTACATAACTTCAATGTATTGATCTGATTTTAGCTGCTATAATTTTTTCAATCTAGTTCTCTTTTGGAACAATGTGTGATTGAGTGTCTCGTTCAGTGTTTGCCAATGATAAGGGAATAAATGACATTTTGCCAATGATCAGAGGGAGGTTTGAACATGTCGAGCCATGCAAGTTGACTCTGCTGGTTCAAAGTCGACTAAATGATGTCATGTCTGAGGTGAGATTGTTTGATCTTATAAGATATCCAGAGTGGTCATAAGTTCGATTTCGATCACTTATGTATCCCTTCAAAGATGACTTTGTTCATCTGAGACCTAAATGTTCCACATGACCAATGGGGCTAGCATACCATTTGCATGGCTTTATCATTGCATCTGCACCAGATAAAATTTCTCTTGGTCATGTCCAACGCTTTACAAGCATATTGGGAGAACCATTGGATTTGCATGCTATAAGATATGAAAGAGAAGTAAGAATAACATTGGCCAAAGTAACATTTGACTTATTCAAAACTCTCCCTTCCAAGCTGTCAACTTAGAAGCCACCTTATAGTAGATCTCAAGGAAGTTTTATTTTTTGGTCCTCCACAGCACAACTTAAAACCCAATTTGTCAGTGAACTTAACCCCAATTAAATGCTTAAGATTTACCTTAACAACTCTACCTACACCTTTGGATGCATATGCCCTCGATATATCAAGACTAATTTGGAGCCCTAAAGAAGAACAAAAATAATTTGAAAGGCTAGCGACAAATGTTTGTGAGGGTTTGGTTTTCACAAACATGAGCATATTATCTGCAAAGAAAAGATGAGAGATCTGAGGACCATCCCTTGTAAGTTGCAAAGGATGCCATTTGCCATCCTGAACTGCCTAGGTAATCATGTGCTTTATTCGTTCCATACAAAACAAAAATAGATAGGGTGTAAGTGGGTCCTCTTGATAAAGGTCACATAGAGGATGAAAGTGTTCCGTTCTACTCCTATACCACAATAAGAACACCAACGTAGTTAAAATACTACTCATGATGAGATAAACAATTATAGATGGAAAGTCAAAATACATACAAGTGTCAATTGTAACTCATATGCTCCGTTATTTTTCCATTATTTAAAAATTGGAATTAGTTTGGTCTTGATGAGCTCCCACAGTCAGTTTTTGCAAGCTCACACCAAGTGGATTGAATCAATTCTTCTTGTGCGAAAGGGGGACGTCTAGGGTCTTCTAGCTACCCTCAAGTGGTATGTTCAGTTGAGGCTGTAGATAGTCAACTTCGAACAAGATTCACTTACAATGGTTAAAGCATCAAAATAATAATGGGCTATTTGAATTTGGCAAGATTATTAAAAATATTCTTAAACTAAATAATATTGTTGTTACCTTTATTAGAAGACAAACGAACATGGTTGTTCATATGTTATCAAGAGCATCCTTATTTCTTCCTTGTTGTTATGAGTTGATTTATGTACGAGCACAAATCTTCCTTGTAGATTGGAGTACCAGAGTGTCAGATTGGAGTAACAGACTGTCATCGAGAGAGATTGTGTAAAGTCCATCGCTATATGTTTAGAATATGGTAATAAATTCATATATTTTAATATGACAGATGTAATCAATTTTAAACAGCATAAGTATCATCATTTAAATGACTTCTAACTATATAAAACAATGTACCAAGTAGATTAAAATTGCAACATTAGAAAATATTAAAGTCTAAGGAATTATCCTTTGATATATCAGAATTATACATCATCATCTTAATTCAAAATAAATTCTCAACATAAGGTCATCCTTCCATAGTGGAGTCCAACCATTCTTATATGCTATAATACATAAGCAAATAGAAGGTGAGATAATAATCTCATTGAGTTTTAAAAAAAGGGAGAAGCAATTTAAAAATTCTTTTGGTTTAAATATTTTTTTGATACTTGTAAATATAAAAGTTTTTCAGTTTTAGTCCTGTAAAAAAATTTTGTTTAGATTTCATCCCTGCAATATCAAAAAACTTTATTTTTTGTCCTTAACGTCAAGTAGACATTACAAAAACATGAGTTGACAATAGAAAATATGTTTTTTGTCTCTGCAAATATAACATTGTTCAGTTTTAGTTCCTATAATTTTTTTTATTTGGGTTTCATCATATTTATCACCATCAATCACAAACCCATAAAGTGAGTTTCATCATCTTCATTAACCCAACAATCCATATTTTCCCTCGCCAAACTCAATCTCTTTTCCTTCATTATTCATACCTCACCTAATCTAATTTTTTTCTATCAATAACTCTATCTCCAACTTCATATTTACCCTCTATTATCTAAAAAAAAAA
>JBBPBT010000623.1:1859447-1874875 GCA_037974875.1 Cicer bijugum
AAAAAAAAAAAAAAAAAATCCCTTTTAAGCCTTTATGAGTCAATTTTCTATTTTGTTAATCCTTTAAATAGTTAATTTTCAAATATGAAGATTAATCATTACGTTTCAAGCCGAAACATCCCGATAAAACATTTCATCAAACACCTTCAAACTACTCTCAACATCACCAACTCTCAAATACCCAAAAACTAAAATAGTAAAAGAAACAACATTTCCGTTAGACATTTCATCAAACACCTTATGTGCATCCCCTAGCCCCCTCAAAACCTTCGAATATGAATCGCCAAGAGACGTTTGAACAACTGGGTAATATAAAAAAATCATTTTTAAGTCTTTACAGGTTAAGTTTCTATTTTATTAATCCTTTAAATATTCTTTGAAGATATATTTTTGAGATAACAGAGAAAATATGAGATGGAGGTAGACTTATTGATAGAAAAATTGGATTAGGTGAGATATGAATAACGAAGGAAAATAGATTGAGTTGGGTGCGAGAAAATATGAATTGTTGGGTTGATGAAGATGATGAAACTCACTTTTTGGGTTTGTGATTGATGGTGATGAATAAATAAAACCCAAGTAAATTTTTTTATATGGACTAAAATTGAATAATGTTATATTTCCAGAGACAAAAAACATATTTTCTATTGTCAACTCATATTTTTGTAATGTCTAATTGATGTTAAAGACAAAAAATAAAGTTTTCTGATATTGTATGGATGAAATGTAAACAAAACTTTTTACAGGGACTAAAATTGAAAATTATTATATTTACATGGATAAAAAACATATTTAAACCAATTCTTTTTCTTATATGCAACATTTATCATCAATAACATAGAGTTCATGCTAAAATACTTTAACCTTGCCTTTACTTGGAAGTATGTAAAACAACCTATTCTTAAGATTTTTTTTTAAGTATGAAAATATAATATAATTCTTTTTTTTCTTAAAGTATAGAAATTAACATGTCATATTTCTTTTCCTTAGATACAAAAAAGTTTTTTACTTATCTTAATGTAGGCCACCAAGATAACCCAGACCTCTTGGTAACGTTGATATGACCATGACTCCAAATGAGCGTCCCAATTCATTCTTCTCATACATGAGAATTATACATCATCTTAATTCAAAATAAATTCTCAACTTAAGGGTTATCCTCACATATTGAAGTCCAACCATTAGTTATTCTTATATGTTATGATACATAAGAAAATAAAGGGTGGGATAATAATCTCAGTGAGTTTAAAAAAAAAGGAGGAACTGTTCTTTTTCTTAAATGCAACATTTATCATGAATAACATGGAATTCATGCTAAAATACTTCAACTTTGCCTTTACTTGGAAGTATGTAAAATAACACACTCTTATGTTTTCTTTAAGTATCAAAACATAATTTAATTCTCTTAAGTACGAAAACATAATTTAACCATAACCATAAATCAGTGATCCGATTCGTTATTCCTTTATCCATTATTTCATGCTTGATTAATCTGAAACTGAAATTTGAAAATAATGGAAAATGCCTTACTCTATAATTCGAAAACAATTGAAAATGCAGTACTCTCCCTAAACGTACAATTTCCAGAATGAGGTATACTGCTGGAATGCATTATGATTTCAAAATTTGCAAAATTGAACTTGGTAGGCCATCTTGTGTACAATCTCGTGAACGTGGAGAGAAAACAAACATGAAGAAGAAGAACGACTACTCTTGGAAAACGGATTGTCTACCTTCACCGCGGGGACTGCACGCTAACTTTCGCTAATTTTCCTCCATAAGATTCATTGTAGAGCTGATAGGTTGCCATGTGGCCAACTTTGTCTCCCTCCCTCCTTCATAATTAAAAAAATAAAGTACAACTTCATCTTTTTTTAACTTTTATTTTAAATTAGCAACAAAACAATTTTAAAAAACTTTTTTAAAAAAAGTTGGACAATTTTATTATTAATTTGAAATAAAAATTAAAAACAAAATTGAAAAGTTGAACTTCGAGGCCCACTTCTGTACCATCTCACGAACGGAGGAAAAATAAAAGGAAACATGACGAAGAAGAACGAAAACGAATTTGACAGCAAGTTGTGCATCAAGGAGGTATTTTTTGATGGTGGTATTTGGATTAAAGTTGTTCTTGTTTTTTAAGTTATATGAAATGATTTACTCAATTATTTTTTTATTTATTAACTTTCTTATTTTAAACGAAATATTAGTTCATAAAGTTGCATGTTGAGATTATATTTTATAAATGAATAAGTTTATCATGAGATATTATGACTCCAAATCAGCGTCCCAATTCATTCTTCTCATACATGAGAATTATACATCATCTTAATTCAAAATAAATTCTCAACTTAAGGGTTATCCTCACATATTGAGTCCAACCATTAGTTATTCTTATTATATGTTATGATACATAAGAAAATAAAGGGTGGGATAATAATCTCAGTGAGTTTAAAAAAAAAGGGAGGAACTGTTCTTTTTCTTAAATGCAATATTTATCATGAATAACATGGAATTCATGCTAAAATACTTCAACTTTGCCTTTACTTGGAAGTATGTAAAATAACACACTCTTATGTTTTCTTTAAGTATCAAAACATAATTTAATTCTCTTAAGTACGAAAACATAATTTAACCATAACCATAAATCAGTGATCCGATTCGTTATTCCTTTATCCATTATTTCATGCTTGAAGCCTTCATCAAATGTTCCACGTGTGCTTGAGCCACAAATGCCATGATTAATTCCTGCAATGCATTTTGCAATGTTATGTGTGCAATGCACATTTCATCAATATGATTAATGCAATTATTTAGTCAACTCAACAAATTAAAGGCATCTATGTTATAACTATTAAACTACTAAAACTTAATTACCAATTTTGACTCTTTCAAAAGCTTCAAGCAAAAACTTCTTGCGCTTGTCCCTCAGCCACTGACATAACAAAAAAAAAAAAACTAGACTATCATAAATCGTGAATGAATTTCAAATAACTCAATAAGCAAAACAATGAAAAACAAAATAAAAAAAGAAGTTTCAAACTACCATTCCAACTATGTGAAGACTTTTTTCCAGAGAAATGGAAATAAAAATAAAAACAACGCAAATAGATGCAACAATCCATGTTGCTGTGTCATCAAAATCTCTAGAAGTGTCAAACACAACAATAGAAGGAAGAAGAAAAGGCATTTCTCTCAAACAAATAAGAAACAGAAATAAAATGCAGGATTTGAAGATGCTTGATTAATCTGAAACTGAAATTTGAAAATAATGGAAAATGCCATACTCTGTAATTCGAAAACAATTGAAAATGCAGTACTTTCCCTAAACTTACAATTTCCAGAATGAGGTATACTGCTGGAATGCATTATGATTTCAAAATTTGCAAAATTGAACTTGGTAGGCCATCTTGTGTACAATCTCGTGAACGTGGAGAGAAAACAAACATGAAGAAGAAGAACGACTACTCTTGGAAAACGGATTGTCTACTTTCACCGCGGGAACTGCACGCTAACTTTCGCTAATTTTCCTCCATAAGATTCATTAGTAACTAATACTATATATATCACACTTAAGAATAGAGTGGGGTCATTTGTCCCATACATATGCATACATTCCTCTATTTTACAAAGCTTAATTTTTGTGTCTTAATAGGGGCGACGACCCTATAATTTTAATTAGTGTTTTATGACAATTTCTCTATTTATTTGTTATTTATAGACAAATTCTAAAGTATATCATTTTTATAGAGTGTCTATCGCAAGTCAATGTTGAAAAGTAATGTCAAAGTTTTATGATGTTAACGATACTCTTCAAAAACATAAGTTAATAAATATTTGTGTTTATAGTTGGGAAAATAATTTGATTGATGTCTGGTTCGCAAATTAAATTTTGAAAAATACAATCTTTTTCTTTTATTTTTATTCAACTAATATCGACTGAATTATTGTTTCAACCGTAAAAGATAAAAACAAATATTAATTTATACTTCTTAGATTTAACGTCGATCATCATTATAAATTTAATTGATTTTTAAATATCGGTCTATACATAAAGTCATCGTATTTTATTTATATATAAGAAAAATAAAATATTCCATATCTAGTTTATTTGCACCTAAATTGAGCAAATGAGCACGAGTCTCGTTTGCCAATTTCATCTAAAACTTTCCACTTTCCACTAATTCTTGAAGTGTTAAACAAATATTTCCAACTTACCGAACTTTCCACTTTCAAACTTTCAGGGTATAAGACTAACTAGGAAGTTAATATAGCATCAAATACATTGTTATATTTTTATATAAAACATATACCCTAGAAAAGTATATTCCAATATCTTGCTTAGTCCCACTCAAATATATCTTGTAAAACAAACAAAGAAAAGAACACATCATTTTCATATACAGGATTTTGTCACTAAGAGTAAGATCATATATATGACACGTGGGGTCAAATTTATGCTAATGTTAAAAAACGTAGTCGAATATAAGATGATAGTATCAATCATGATGAACAAGGAAATAGGAGACACTGCAAGGACGCACCAAATTATTTTATGCTATCCTTTTTTTCTTGACAAATATATTATGGTATCCTAATCAGACCATTATGTTCATGGCATGTCATTGGATCCATGTACCTAAAGCCATAGATTTAGCTGTATACCTTTTTCTTTTCTAATGCTGAAATTTCTAAAGATTTTAATTTTTTTCTTAACATATCAAAGAAAATGCCAATTGACTTGCACATGTGGACATATATTTGAATCCATCTCAAGACTTTGATTGAAAAAATATTTGCATTGGTTGTGTGTCGGAGTGAACTTGGGGTTTTCTACAATTCTCATCTCTATTTTTTTTTTCTTTTCATAGGGGGGTTTTAAAATCTATCTTCCTCCTTTTAAGAGCATACAAATATAAATAATTGATCTTTGTTAATATTGTGTTTTTTTTTTTTTATCAGAGTTTGTCTAGAAAAGAAGAAAACATATACTTGAAAAACGTGTAACAACAAAAACGGGCCAATCATTTGTATCGTAGTGCAGACCAGCCATGGAGTGGGCCCGCCGGCCCATCCGACAAACCCTTTTCCACGTTCAGCTTAGGCCCTCTAATGGTTTCTCGAACCAAACATAGGAACACACCAATATTTTCTTTAGGGTGTATTGACCAATAAACCGTTGAATTATATTATATTAATAATCATATGTATACGATTACTTCAAATAATTAAGATATTTGTATAATATAAATTAATATTGAATAAATATACATAAGCATTAGGCAATATAAAAGTTATTAAAGCAATGTCGATTTCAATGGATTTGATTTTCCTCACCTCTCATTATAGTACTTACACATTTGATCAGTTTAGTGAACAATAATTTGACACGCATATTGGGCTATTGCTTTGATGTTTTCTTTTGTCACTTTTCCAGTAACCAACCAAAAAAAGACACTGTTAGACACACATTCAAATGGACCTATATATAGACATGAGAATTCTGTAGTCTCCTAACAATTATTACATTTGTTAGATGAAAGTGAGATGGCTATGTTTTTTTTTTTGGCTATGTTTTTTTTATGAGTAGAAATTATATATCTAAGTAGTCTAAATTTACAACATTCATGCGATTTACGTACTATGGTTTGAACTCTAATATTAAGATGATTATGGTTTAAACTATAAAAAACATAATTTAAAATATTAATAAATGATCTATTTAAACACATGTAGAGTTTTTATTTTTATTTTTTTTACAATATATTATATAGAGTTTTATCTGCCATATATCTCATCATAATTTATTTAATTTTTTTAAAAGAAATAATTTTATAATTTCTCATATCTCATCATAATTTATTTAGTGTTTTTTTTTTAAAATTAATTTTATAATTCCTCTCTTTCAGTATAGTTTGATGAATAATCTTATAAACTTAAGCTAGCTATATTTGTCAACTAAAAAAAGGACATAGAGCTAGTTTAGTTATATAAATAGGTGAAAATTTAATAGAATATTTGTACTCTAAACGAATGATAATTCATAAATTTGTGAAGATAATTATATTAGGAATTTTGTGATTTAGTTTTATCACAACCTCTATTGTTCAGCTGGAGGCACCCTCATCCCCTTTAATATCGGATTTATATTTTCGTATATTGAAGATAGTGATATGGAAAGACTAGGACGAGATGTATCTTTAGTGGAAACTAAAGAAGTAATTTTCAGCATGAGAAATTACAAATCTTTAGATTCCATCATATATTTTTTCAAGAGTCAATGGAATGTGTTTTAGCCAATCTATTCTTAAGCTAGTTAAGTTTTGCTTCTGGATCCTACTAAAATAAGAGAGTGTTGGGTATTGAATTATGAGTGGTTAGTCCCACATTGATCAGGAATGAAGACTGTATTGGATATATAAGGAGAATGACCCATACACCTAATGCCTTAAGGTTTTGGGTTTAGATGTGGTGTCTAAAGTCTCTTATGAATCCTTATTTAGCCCATTCCAAATGTTGGACTCCTCCGGACTCCCCAACAGAGAGATCAATCAGACACTAATTACTCTCATTCCTAAGGTTGATGAGCCTATACAAATTATACCTCATGTGGTATCCCATAATCAAAGTAATTTTACTTCTGATAACATTATGGTGTTCCAAGACCATCCATACCTTGTATCATCTACATGGTAGTAAAGGTTGTATGATTCTCAAGTTTGATGTAGAAAAAGTCTATGATAGACTTGATTGAAAATTTATCATGGAATCCTTAACATGTTAGGAATGTTTTTGATGTTAAAGAATATTATTCAAACATTGTCTTGTCCTTTAATCTATGACTATCAATGGGAATAGTGCTTAAACTAATCCCTTTGACACTTCTAAAGATATTAGAAAATGGGATCATATCTTCTCTTATCTCTTTGTACTGGCTCTAAAGAGATTGAGATACAAAATTAAAACTTCAATTACAAACGACCAATGACAACCTCTTTATTTTGGTAGTGGTAGATGACCCTACCTCTCACACATTTTCTTTACTAATGATATT
The DNA here is from genome assembly GCA_037974875.1 of Cicer bijugum. Classification (NCBI taxonomy): domain Eukaryota; kingdom Viridiplantae; phylum Streptophyta; class Magnoliopsida; order Fabales; family Fabaceae; genus Cicer; species Cicer bijugum. Next base: position 1,866,502 of record JBBPBT010000623.1, read on the forward strand.
GTTTTGATTGCTGAGACTAGTATATAACAAATTTAGCTCATTAAATTCATTTTGGCAGACTTCTGCCACAATTCTTGCCAAAAGATCGCAATGTAGAATACAAGGTTTTTTCCTCTAAAAATATGTCAACTAGGAAAGTGACTTTTTTAAGTCAAAGTTTGGGATTAACCTAACTACAAACCTTGGAGCATACCATGGTGTTCCTATGATCCACCAATGAGTTTCAAAAGATTCATTCTCCTTTATCTTGGATAGATTGATATCTAAACTCACAAATTGGAAAATTAACTTTCTTTCATTTACATGTAAATTCACTATTGGTCAATCATCTCTATTGAGTATTTCTGCTTATTTCATGCAAATCATGTCAAATCCTAGTTCTATTTGTAACAAAGCTAAGAGATTATGTCGCAACTTCATATGGGTTAGTGCAATTAAACTAGAAGATGTGATTTGGTCTTTTAGAAAACCATTTGTAAGGCAAAGTAGAAAAGTGGACTTGACTTCAAGAATATCAAAGTCCTAATCAAGCATATATGACCAAACTTACATAGTAACTGGTTGCAGCTAGAGACATTTTGGGTTCAACTAGTTTGATTTAAGTATAACTGTGGTATTATGAACATTCATCTTATTCAACAATGCAACGTTGCATCTAATACTTTGGAGGAATATTTGTAAAGTATGACGAAATACTAAAAGTAATATGTGATGAGTTATTCTTGATGATCGTTCTACAAAGTACAAAGATTTCCAACTTCTCTGAAATAGAGTTATTAAGCCGGAATTTTGGAGTAAATTATTTAGCCTTGATAGTTATGCTTAACTTGAATGAAATCTTACTCACAACGACATTGGAATCATTCATTGGACACGCAAAATGTTCTTTTGTGTGACAGTTGATGAACTTTAGAAAGATCAAAACTCTTTGGATTTCTCTCAAAGTACAAAGATGAGGAATGATTTGTGGCATTATATTTCTAATCAAGTTGATTTTATATTCATAACTCTTTAATTAAGAGTAAAATTCTGAAGCAGAACTTGATTAACCTTAATAGATGTGCTGATTTCTTAACTAAACTTGATTAATTATTTTTCAAGAGAAGCAAATAAATGAGCTGATTTCTTAACTCAACTTAATCATAATGTACTTTTTTTGTTGTTCAAATAGTGTATCCACATTTTGATTGTTGATTTATTTTTTAAGTATGATATTGAAAATTATCATTTTACTTTTTTTTAGTTAATATAATTTCTTCTTAATAAAAAAAATATTCATTATTCTTTTATAAAAAAATATGGTTCTTTTTAAGACAATAATAATCAAAATTATCTCCCATGATACCTCCAACTGCCTTCGAGATTAGTGTATGTCCAATAGCTATATGTCTGGATCAGTGTTTTTTTGACTGGTTAGTGTCATAGTTAATATGTACAAATTGAATAATCTTGATTAATGATTAACCAACCAACCGTACATAATATTATTATCTTAATAAAAGAGAGTCGTAATTCACAAAGCAATGGAATAAAAGAAAAGTAACTATACAACATATATTATACGGTAAAGTTAAGATAGTTATGTGTCAACATGCACTTCATTTGCCGAATTTTAAACAACATTCAAGCTATTTAAAAGTTCTAAAACTTGTACCAATGGAGTTTTGCGTACCTTTTATTTACCATTTTCCATTGTGGTTTTATACCTAAGTTTTGTTTTTATATATTCAATTAAATTAAAGGAACTGTTTTATTATAATTTTACATTTTTTGTGCAAAAGAAACCCCTAACCACTTATTCATAAGGTTTTCAAGTCAATTTTTTATCTATTAATTAAAAGTTTAAAGAATCTAAAAACAAAATTCATACACAATAATACGGCGAAAGATAGATATTTAAAGTTTAAATTTATTTTTAAGATATTAAATGTTCATGTAACTATTATATAAGTTGTACTTATATAATTGTATTTTAGTCATTATTAAATTACATGTAGAGATAAATATAAAAATATATAAAATGGAGAGTTAATTAATTTTATGTTGACGATAAATATTCAGGTAATAAGATGTAATTAAAAATGAATTAAATAAAATTGATGTATTTAATTTTAATTTTTTTTATTTAACATATTGATTTTCTTTAATTCTTTTTATATTTTATTATAGAAAAATAATATATTATAAAATTAAATTATGACAATTTTTTTTACAAGAACATTAAATAAAATATTACAAACACTATGCTTGTATGCTGATGTTTGGCTAAAATTTTTGTATAATTTACTAACTATTCAAGAATTGTTAAGAAAAGTATAAGATAAGATCATAAAAATTGAATTGGATTGATCGAACCGAATCTAAGTCCACGCCAAAAAATCACAAATAGCAGTTGAACCAGGAAAAAAACCGGTGAATTGAAATAAAATCAAGAAAACCGATCCAAACTAACAGTCCGGTCGATTTTACTGGTTGGACCAGATTTTCCAATTTTATTTTATTTTTTTAATTAAAAAACTTAAACTTCTTAAATAAAATGTCATTTTGCTGTTTGTGTGAAGTGTGCCTTGAAATTGAAGACCCGTGAAAAAATGTCATTTTGTATTTTGCTTACACGCTCTAATTTGTATCAATATGCTTTGTAATTTTTGCCTAAATATTTCAATGTGGACTAATTTGACTTCACCAGTAGTTTAATATTATGGTAACTTGCCTATGAATAAAATTAAAAAAATTTAATTATTATCAATCCAATTTAGATTCAATCTCAGTTATCAAATCTTTAAATCTTGAACAGGTATCTATATCGATTTAAAGTTGGACTCAATTGTGATTACTTTAAAAAATAGCATTAATTATAATCTAGAGCTAATAGTTATATATAATTATGGAAAATATGTTAACAAGCTAAATATACAAATTTATAATTATATTTTATTATTTTATTACACTGTAATATATTTTTTATTATTCTAAAAAGTCTAAAAAAAAATTCTCATACTAAATATAAAAAAAGACGGATATCCAAAATTCAAAAGCATATTCTAGCACACTAAACAAAGTCAAGTCAACATAAGATAAATAGTTTTTATTTTTTGTTTACTCTAACATAACATAAATAGTAAAAAGTTGAGTTTGTATGTGTGTTGTCTTCCCTTCGTGACCATGTATTTATGTATCCATCCGAGTCATCCTCAATCATAGTATTTCAAACTGTCAACTAGTTTCTATAACCCAATAGATCATATCATGTGTGGCTGAGTGATTAATCAACAATGTACCAATCATAGAAGCAAAAAACTCATATTTAGTGATTTAAATATAAATATAATTTGACTAACTATTTAATCATATTTAATGCTATTATTCTTAAAATACTATTCAATAAAATAAGTTTCCATACAAAATTAAATTATTATTATTATTATTATTATTAGTCTATGTGCAATTAACTATTTTTTCTTATAATTGAGTTATGAGGAGGTAGGTACCTTTTTACATGTATTTAATTAAATTTTATAGTAAAAATATTTGTACATATGTATTACAAAATGATATTTTGAGATGATAAGAATAAACTATTTATATAACAAAATTATTTTTTAAGACTTAAAACATTTAAATTATATAGAAAAATGTATCGACTATCTTGAGTCTGTTGTTATTATGACTAATTTTATTTTTAATGGGAATTGATATCTCGCTCAAGATTTTATAGTGACTTTTATCTGACAACTCGATTGAGATTCGTTAAATTACCATTATTTTTTGCCTCAATAAATTATGTATTTTCAGATCATTTGATTTCTAACAAAATGACTTTTTAAGATACACACTCTTATTTTCATACTTCTTCTCTTGTGGTGCCTAAGGTAAATTTATCTAGTTGAACTCCATCTCTCCTTCTCGAACTATAGTGCTTTTGATGCTTATTCATAACAAAATTTCCACGTATGATAATCTTGAGATATGAGTGTGTTATAGAATCAATTTAGCTTTGTGAAATGTGGCTTATGGAAGCTCCCATCTTTTTGTGTGCTTTTGCTCCTCCCATCTTGTGTAATGTACCATTTCCTTTCATCATAATTTTATTTCGTTGAATTTTATTGGTAAGATTTGTAATTAGACAACCATTTTTCCTTTTATCATAATTTTATTTCATTGAATTTTATTGATAAGATTTTTAATTAGACAACAGTCCACACATTAATTACTTTAAGTGTCATAAAGTCCAATAGAAGTAGAGGAAGTAACATAGCGTATATTTGAGTCAGCTATATCCTAAACTTCACAATCATAGTCATAGTGGACATTTTGCAATCATGTAGGAAATCACTTTTTTTGTTATAAACAAAAATTGCACCCTTTGCGAAGGGACACAATCTCTTGACCATCTTAGGACTCCCGGTCAATTTCTATGTTACAAATAATGATGTTTTAATTAATATCTTTATATTTATGTTATTTAATGACGACTTACATAATAGTCTTATTATTTTGAAGCAGCTCTCGTCTTATTATTTTGAAGCAACTCTGATTAAGTTAAATTAGTTTTAATTTAAAACATCTTCTTTTGTGTTAGAGATTTTTAAGAATATGATCGATTCGATAATATTAAAAATTTAAAATAAAATATAAAATAAAATTCTTTAAAATTAACAAAAGTAAAATTAGATGTTTTTTAAGTATAATTTCTTTTATAATACAAAAGAAATGACTTGATGCAATATTAAACAACTTATTTACAACTAATATTAAATACAATCACATGATTTAAATCAGAGAGAAATTAGAGAATAAAATTTACTATAAAGAATAACATATTTAATGCTAAAGTTAATAACATTAATTAAATTAAAAATATAAGACGACAGTCTCATATGCCTCTCCCTTGTGCCCCGGGCCTTGTTGAACTAGGACCATCAATAAGCCAAACAATATATATACTCTCAAAGTTAGCAGCTTGATTGACAATCATGAGCTTGGTGACAAATATGTTTGTTTCATTTTCTTTTAGAAAAAAAAAATCAATTTGTTAAAAATATCTAAAAAAATTTATCATAAAAATGAAAATTTGAAAAAAAAATCTAAAAACTTAAATTATAAATCAAATCTTTTATTTGTATAATTTAAAAAAAAAAATATATATCAAATTGTTACACTCTGAAAAAATAATACTAAACTGTCCTACTTTTGAAAACTACTAGATCATCGTACTCTCGATATGCGACATCCTAAAGGCTTTTTTCTTAAAAATTCAATAGAAGGTCGCATTTGCGACATGTACTAGACGTCAAATTTTTTTTCTTAATATTTAAAAAACAAAATATTATTAATAAATAAAAATAAAAATAATAAAATAATAATAATAGTAATAATAATAATAAAGTTATATTAATAAAATAAAATTAATTAAATTGAACAAGCAAAATACATTAAATTAAAGGAAAAAAAAAATCACAAATTGAAAAAAAAAATACATAAAATTTAAATTAATGATTTCATCTAAATGTCCTCCAGTTTCACATCTAGGGGGTCGTCGAACTCTTCTAGCCCTTTGAACGAGTTGAGGTTGTTCTGGTTGATCATTATCTTCATTATAATATATACGTAGATTAGAACCACTACCACCTGCCTCCGTAAAATTTTGATTTTCGGGGTTATACATGGACTCAAAAACAGTATAAGTCGACTCATAAGTTGTACAATGAGTTCCAAAAAAATTATAGAAAATCCCGCTCTCTGTCGAATGAGCGGGGGTTGGTATTGTTGGCACTAACGAAACGTAATATTGAGTCGGTATATTTGCATATTCATATAGATGTGGTGGTTGTGACATACCATAATATGGAACTTTTGTAGGAACATGCGGGTGTGGTAATGATAAAGACGGTGTTTGATGTATGATTTGTTGTTGTGCAGTTGATTGAGGGGTTAGGTGCACATTAGGATATGATAATGAAGGTTGCAAATGTGGATCATACTTATATCTTTCCACATATATCTCAACAGATATATATATATATATATATATATATATATATATATATATATATATATATATATATAATTTGGTGTGATATCTAAACCAATTCATATATTTCTTACTGTGGCGCAAAATACCTTCTACGAATTGATCTTGCAATACGTAATTATGACGTTCATTCCAATGTTTAATTTCATCTTTCTATATCCAGTTCCAAATATCATCAAAAGTAGCGCATTTTAGTATTATTCTTTCAACATGTGGTGATTTGGTATTTTTTTTATTTAAAAAAAGGATATAAAAAAAATCCTTATAAATCTATTATAAGTGTTTTTTTAGTCATTTTTTATAGACGATTCTTTTGCCTAGGGGTGCACATGGGAGCAGGTCGATCCGTCAACCCAACCACTCAATTCAAGCCAATTCGATTTTTACCCGCACCCAGTCACTTTCGAGTCCGACCCGACCCAACTCGTTGAAACTCGCTTAAATTTAGTTCGGGTAACAGTTCAACAATTTGAACTGTCGACCCGTATACCCAACTCGATAACTAGTTATAATTTTTTTTTTTTTAAAAATTGTTTGTAAGATTTTCAACCACTGTCATTTACCTTGATCTTCTGTTCCATATATGCGTCCGTCCACCTTCTTTTTCTGTTCAAACTTCCTGAGGTCACGCTGTTGCCCACCTTCTTCTTTTGTTCTACCAACCATGTTGCCGCCACGTTCTTCTTTTATTTTGCATGTGCTCATAACTGATATTTATTTAAATATTATATTTTGTTATAGTTTTGCATAGTAAAGGTATGAACTGAAAGCTTATGTTTATGATTAATTTAGTTTAAATATTTTTACGTTTGTTAAATACAAAATTTTTGAGTTAAATATTATTTGAGCAAAAAAGATACTTATGCAAAAGGTTATGCTTATGATGAATTTAGTTTAATTTTTTTACATTTAAATCTATTAAACACTTTTTTTAGTATTGTATTTGAAAATAGTAAGTACTATAAAAATAAACAAATGAAACACTACTATTAAAAAATTATGGTAGCTTAGTAAACTAAAATGGTTGGTGAGTTATGTTTAATGATGAAAGTAATGTGGTGAACTAAGGAGCACTGTTAGCTGTTTTCTCTTACTTTTCCTTTTACCTTTGAATTTTTTTAACTACATTATTGCACTGATTTGAGACAAATGGAACAAGTACAAGAAGTTCTTAATCAATTTGTTCCACAAGCACAACAAACTTCATCACAACAAGCCCAAGATTTAGGCCTCCTATCATTGTCGCCAGCTTAAGGAGAGGTAACCAAAAGAAAACCTGGTAAAACATCTTCTAGTGTTTGATTATATTTTAATAAGAGAAATAATACAAATACATGTAACTATTGTGGGAAAGTGTATGCAGCCTCAATATATTTTTCTATAAAATAAAAATAGGTTATTATTTATGTATAACCCTTCAACCCAACCCAACCGTTCTTGATGGGGTCGGTTCAGTTCGGATTAAATGAAAAAATTACGAGTTTAGCACCTAACTCAGTCCACAGATAATCGATCGTGTCGGGTATCAAATTTTGTCAAAACCTGCCCCACCTAACCCGAATTTTGCAATGTTTTTTGTCATATATAATTTCTTAAAAGAATGATTTTCTTTATAGTTAACAAATACAAAGTAGTTTCCATTTTGATTATGGTTTATCAATTTTTTTTTTATAATTCATAAAAACAATCCTATTGTACTTAAAAATTTCCAATTATTCTCTTCCTTAAGGCATTTTGAAATTTGTGGCTTATTTTTTATTAATATTTTTATTTTTTATGATAAGTTTCCATCATGTGTTAAAAGGGAGTGGACAAAGAACTAAGGAATAGAACATGGAACCTCTTTTGTACAAAAAATAAAAAATAACATGGAGCCTCCTTCACTACTGCTACTTGTACCTGTGGTGGATATTTACCAACCTTGTGACAAGTTCCTCATTATCCATTTTATTTTATCCTAAGTACATTCTATATGCTGGATGGAAAAATTATTCCACACATCAAATTGTATATAAACGACTGAGGTTAGGAGCCCAAATATGCCTCACCTTAGGTAGGCAGGTACAAAGGTTCTACCAAATAAATCTTCAATACAATTGAGCAAGTACTTTTCCCTGTTGTAAATCTATAAAATAAAAAGTTTACAATATCTTATTCTTCAAGAATCAAATACTTTTGTCGAAAAAATGTAAAATACTTACAATATATTTTAGAATACTATTGTAATGGATGGGAATATATACACATTAAGAGCAACTATTGTCATTGTCACGACTCATAGTTAGCTTGTTTAGTAACACTTTCTAAATTTTTATTTTTGTTTTTTTTTTTTTAATTTGG
>JBBPBT010000623.1:1875431-1890263 GCA_037974875.1 Cicer bijugum
AAAGTTAAACTCTTAAAAATAAGAATAAAAAATTCAAATTAAGATAAGATTAATATGATTTTTTGCAATTATTTAATTTAAAAGTCATAAAAAAAAAATACTTAAATACATAAACATTCTTTTTTTCAAAAGACATTATAAATATGTGCGCCATTTCTCTCATATTTTCTTTATGTTTTTTCATATATGTACCAAACTATTAAATAATCTTTCATTTCTTTTTACTTTTTTTTCTCTATCTTTCTTTCTTAAACCAAACAATACGCCCAATTCTGGTAATGATAAAATGGTAAATAAACGACAAAGGTGGTGTCTTTTAATTAGTGTGTGTGAAATGTGCTTTATTACCCAAATTAGTTAAAAATAAGAAAGTATTAATTAATATTTAATGATGTTTTTGTGTTCACATGACTTCATGTGGTTGGGACAGTTTTAAAATTGTCATTTGTGTGAGCTTAATTTGCATATTATTAAATTTAAAATAAAATTAAGATTAAGATACTAATGCAAAAACAAAAAATAATTACCATAATTATCTCTCTTGAATAATAAGCTTCTAAACTAATATCAATTGTATGAATTTTTTAATTTAAACAAGTTTCATAATGAAAGTGGAGATCATGAAAATAATTGAAACTTTTTCTACTTATCACCAATTAGTGGAAATCAGGTTGGTCTAATTAAAAGACACCTTTGTGTGGTAGCAAACAATTTAACCAATAAACTTAGCTTTACAACCATGATCATTTTTTTGACTTAAACTTATACAACACAACAACATGTAAAATCTATCCAAAATCAAAACACTTTTCCTTCTTTATTCACAAAATCTTTTCCTCAAAATGGTTTTGTTTGTAATAAAAAGAAAATATTTAATGTGGCCAACTTTATGTGACAAGAACATGTATGGCCACACTCATGCATGCATATTGAATAGTAAAATTTGTCTCCACTCCAAAATTTACTTTAAATATTCACATAACCTTTCAAAATCTTCATGACAACATGTTGGCCGTGAAGTGATCATTTCCGGTGGCGGTTCGATCACTTTCCGGCATAATCCAGCCATTTTATCTTCTTAGTTTCTCAGTGGAGAAGCATATAGGATCTTAGTATATTATAGAATTGTGCTATAAAGTATCAGTACCAGCATATCAACCAAACTCTTTTTTTTTCTTTTTTTTTTCCCAATATATATATATATATAAATATATCATCTTGTGTGTTTAATTTTCATTGAACACTCAACAACAACAAAAACACATATTACCTTGAAATAGAACTTCTCTCTTTTTTTCGTCTTGTTTCTTGGAACAAAAGGAAGAGATGGTGAAATTCTCTAAGCAGTTTGAAGGGCAACTTATTCCAGAATGGAAAGATGCTTTTGTTGATTATTGGAAACTTAAGAAAGACATTAAAAGAATTCATGTTCTTAACAATACATCAAATAATCACCAAATTAGTTCAGTAGTGAAGTCACCCTTTTCATTACTAAGAAAGTGCTTTTCATTTGGCCTTCAACAAAGAGAGCATGAACCAATTCAAGTAATTTTTTATTTTTATTTTGAAGATATAAGATTATGAATATTAATGTGTTAAATATTGTGTATTTATTTTCCTCATGATTGTCAAGAGCTGAGGTGCCAACTTGGTTTGGATTTTAGTTTCTTTAGTGATACTTTTGTTTGTCTATTTTTTGTGTTATAAATAATTTTTTTTAAATAGTCAATATTAATAATTAGTTGTTAAAATAATAATCAACTAATGATTTTTTTTTGTTGTTGGTATTTTACAGATTCATAGAAAACTTGTTTCATCAACAAGTAAAGGAGATATGTATGAGACACAATTGCTAGATCAATTTGCTGACACTGATGCAACTAAAGAGTTTTTTGCATGTCTAGACCATAATCTCAATAAGGTGAATAAATTCTATAGGACAAAGGAGAAAGAGTTCTTAGAGAGAGGTGAGTCCTTGAAAAAACAAATGGATATTCTTGTTGAGCTGAAATCTGCATTCATTGAGAAGAAAGGTAAAGGGAGCTCTTGTCAATACTCCAAGGAGGAAGAATCTGTCTCATCCACATTCTCTATTAGTGGTACATATTCAACTTTAGCTTGTTTAATTAACCAATGTGAGCATTCATTGTGTTTAAATTAGACTACTTTCTTAATTAAGAAAGCTATAGACTATTTTACCAAAATGAAGGTGACTAGTTTTTTATGTACTTATCTCTAATTTGAATATTATTAAAAAAAATATTTTTTATGCTACGAATATGATTTTTTTTTTCAACTTAGTAAGTAGTGTTAATATTGAACCAAGTATTCAATAAAACACAAGCATGAGATTAACACTGATACTTAGATATCAATAATAATTTTAAAAAATAAAAGTGATTCACTATAACTAAATGTGTCGATCGTGTTGGTGGTTCATATAAACATATGTACGACACTATACACACTTTTAATATAAAGTATTGGTGCTACTTAGCTACAAACATCAATACAAACACAATTACTAGATATGATACGACACTAACATTTTAACTAGATTAAAAAACTAGAAGTAAATATAACTATATCTGCCAGTGTCGGGTTGGTTGACACTAACACACATCACCACTAAACACGCATTCAATTCATAACTACCTAGTTAGCATTCTAGTTATTCTTAGCACTTGAATGTATTATATGTTTTTCAAATTATTTATCATATGAATCTAATACTCTGTATAGTTGATGCAGAGGATGACTCTGTTAGGAGCAGAGGAAATACAGATGATTTAGAGAAAATAGAAGAAAACCTTCCTCAATTAAATGAAGGAGAAAAATCAATGAATTTGAAATGGGAAGATGGTAAATTGAGGACTTTATCTGGCCATATTGTTAGTTGTCAAGGAAAGAATGTGAGGATAAACATTCCTTTGACAACTCCTTCTCAAACTTTATCAGAAATTAGTTACCTTGTAATGGAAGATTTGCTCAACCAATCTTCAAGGAAGTGCAATCAAGAAGGTGGTATGATTCATCTTAACAAAACAAGGTTACATCATGCAGAAAAAATGATCAAAGGTGGTTTCATTGAGCTTTATAAGGGCTTAGGATATTTGAATGATTATAGGTATGATTCCAATTTTCTTTCATCACAAATACAACTAATGTTTACAAAGTTTAATTATTTATTTAGTCTCTGCAAATATAGCGAACTTTAGTTTTAATCTCAGTTATTCTTTTTGTAATAATGAACTTAAAATAAGTGTTACATTTGATATGAAGAAAAAAACTAAAGTTTGCTTCATCATGTTGATGTTTTGTAGGAATTTGAACCTGCTTGCATTTATAAAGATTCTGAAGAAATTTGACAAGGTAAAGGGAATTAGAGAGTACACAATTTTTATATTAAAAGTGAAGTTATTTATATAAAAGGTGTTAATACCAAAATAAATTCTTATGATTTCTCCTGTTTCAGGTCACAGAAAAGCAAATTCTTCCCATCTATCTTAAAGTAGTTGAGAATTCATATTTCAACAACTCAGACAAGGTAAAAAAACAACAAAAATATCTTACTCCCATCCATCATGTCAATTTTTAATGAAGAATATATTTGGTGATAAAATACTAAAATAAAATCATGTTGAGATGTTGGCCACTAGTTATCCTTGCAACTCAAAGTGTTACCAACAATATCTAGTGGTCAATAATCATATAATTCATGTCTGCACCACCAGATGGCTTAGATATCTGTCACTTTTTACACTGCTCCCTAGTTTTATTAATATATTTTAGCAAAATTTATATTAAGTAAAATTTTAGATCTAAGTTTAATTTTTATATACTCTTGCTGTCTTTTAGTGTAGAATTATTTTTACCACACGTATATAATAATATGTTGCCACTTCATTTAATGAGTAATGTATGCATCTTTCATAAACTATTATATTATTCTTCACTATGGTAATGGTTGATACTCCAATACTTTAGTAAAATTATTAAACACATTAAATTATTATTTTTTCTTAATTATTGTAAACGTTAAATGTCAGTTAATATGAAAGAGAGAGTAGTTTAAAACTTTGCTAACCAGCTTTATTTACTTGGTTTTTCTAAATATGATAGGTGGTGAAGTTCATGGATGAAGTGGAAGAACTATTTGTCAAAAATTTTGCTAAAGATGATCATAGAAAGGCAATGAAATACCTTAGACCAAGTCAAAGAAAAGAATCACATGCTGTAGCTTTCTTCATTGGTGAGTAACTTTTTAGCCTTTTTTATTTTAACCTTTTTTTATATTTCATCTTCTGTTTGTTAATCATTGTGGTAAAGAGACTTTAGGCTTGTTTGCTTTGTGACCACTAAAATCCAAAGGAAACACAACATGGACCCCTTGAGCCACTTAGGTTCTTATATGAATAAGAAAAAACAATTGGTTCTACTTTTCTAAACACTTATGAATGCTGCCATGGATACTTGCATAACCCTTTCAACTTTATTTATATATTTTTTCTTTTTTTAATAACAAGAGGCAAAGCACCATATGTATCCCCTAAACTAATGATTGACACGTTTCATGATATCCACATATATATATTTATATTTAGTAATTTATATATTTTTTAAATTACTATATATGTCGTATAAATATTATATCCGATATTTCTATCTGTACTTTATAGTCCATCACGATTTACTAATTTCAAATTAGTTTTTCAATAAATATTTCATAATGTGATTACTTTTTGTCACATTTTTCACTATTTGATATATCCTATTTTACAAATTCAAATTTCAAAAGTAAAATGTAAATATCATAATTTGTCCATAAAAATTTAGGTCTTAGAAAATTTTATTATTCAAATATAGAGAAATGATTTTTTGAAATAAAAAGTTTGATGTAAAATACGGTATGGTGCCTTTTATTTTTTATATGTATTTTTGAAATGTATGTATTATATACAGTAAGCATATATAGTATTATATACGATGTCTATATTTTGTTGTTCAAATAACACAATTTTAGATATGAAATTAACTTAATTTCTCTAAATAAAATCAGGATTATTTACTGGATGCTTTTTGGCACTTTTCGGTGGATATGTTTTAATGGCTCATGTTACTGGACTTTACAAACGACACCAAAATTCACTTTACATGGAAACTGTCTACCCTGTGCTTAGGTAAGTAAAATTGCTTTCATAGCAACACAATATCTTCATATATATTATCTACAATAGTAATACAACATGAAATAATTCATATGTTTTTGTTATTCTTTTTTTGCAGTGTGTTTAGTCTCATGTTTCTACATTTCTTCCTCTATGGATGCAACATTTTTGCATGGAGGAAGACTCGTATAAACTACAGTTTTATTTTTGAGATGGCACCAAATAAGGAACTAAAGTACAAAGATGTGTTCTTGATTTGTACAATGGCTATGACTTGTGTGGTTGGAGTCTTGTTTTTTCATTTGGCTCTGCTCACAAAAGGGTACTCTTATGCACAACTTCAATTCCTTCCTGGCCTACTTTTTCTGGTAAATTCCTCATTATATACATTGCACCAACTTTATCATTAAAACTGTTATTATTTCAAAAAGTATGCATTTAAAAAATATGAAAATGTTACACACGTGCATTCAATTGTATCTCATTATGATATCAGATTATTATATTACTTCATATAATTAGATGTATCTGTAAAACTTTTTTATATTGTTACTTAGATGGATATAACATCTTATTTATTTTATTTTATGTGCAGGCCTTCTTACTATTACTTGTGTGCCCCTTCAACATTATATATCGGTCAAGCCGTTACCGCTTCCTTTGTGTGATAAGGAACATAATTTGGTCACCCCTTTACAAGGTACAATGTTTTTCCCACTAAGTTATCATGTCAGTAGACATAAAATTAAGTTTTTGATGGAACAATTCTTAACTAAATTTCACTTAGTTTGTGGTCAAATTTCGATTTACCAGAGTCATTTTCGTCTAAAAATTGAAAGATTAAAACCAAATAAAGGCAAAACAAAATCAAGTTCCACATGTTGTCCTAAAAGGGAAATAAAAGTAAAACAGAATGATTTTTGTTCAATGATAAACAGGTATTGTTTTGGTTATAATCTCATTGGATTTTCTATTGCTCCCTAGGTTGTGATGCTGGACTTTTTTATGGCTGATCAACTTTGCAGTCAGGTATTGTTTTGCATAGAAAATTTCATTTTTTTTGTTAGCAATATTACATAAGAATCTTAGTAGATTCCCTTATAAGCAGAAAATTACAATTGTATTAATAGTTACATAATTTCTTTATAGGTTCCAATGCTAAGGAACCTAGAGTTTGTGACATGTTACTATATAACTGGGAGCTACAAGACTCAAGACTATGGATACTGCATGAAACACTATAGAGATTTTGCTTATGCAGTGTCCTTTCTTCCATATTATTGGAGAGCAATGCAGGTAAAAAAGTTATTAACATTTTATACCTTTCTTTTAGAAAAACACGTGTTTACGCACAATAAACGATCTCAACTCTTAATCTGAAATCAGACGGCTCAAATTACACAGTAACAAAATTACTTCTTGACCGTTAATTTGAAATCAGATGGTTGAGATTGAAAATTGTGTGACAGAGTTACTGCACCAAATTTGTTTCCTTTTCTTTAAGAAATGTGGAGTTAATGTTCTTTAACATGTTTCTAGTGTGCAAGGAGATGGTTTGATGAAGGGGAGACAAGTCACCTTATAAATCTAGGAAAATATGTTTCAGCTATGTTAGCTGCAGGTGCTAAAGTTGCTTATGAAAAAGATAGGAATGTTGGATGGTTATGTGTTGTTGTGATCATGTCAAGTGCAGCAACTGTGTACCAAGTGTATTGGGACTTTGTTAAGGATTGGGGTTTGCTCCAAATGAACTCCAAGAATCCTTGGTTAAGGAATGAATTGATGCTTAGAAGAAAAGCTGTTTACTACTTCTCCATGGTATATAAATTAGACCCTTTTCCTCTCTCTTCTTAAAGAGTGTATTAGTAATTGGAATCTGCGGAGCACTGCCACAAACATGAATATCAGATACAACACGTACGCTGATATATAGGCAACATACAATAATAATAATTTTAGAAAATAAAAATAATGTGTCAGTGTCGTGTAGGTGTCAAACACTGACACGTGTCAGACACGAGACACACATTCAATACGAAGTATCAATGGTTTTTGACACCTATAAGAATTAGTCTCCTAATTATAATATTTGTCAAATAGGATAATCATCTTTAATATTAGTTGTTCAACATAAAATGTGACAAAGTGTGGTATAGAATTTTGATAAGATAATTATACCACTTAAATTGAGATTCCTAATCTAGATCATAAAAGTAAACATATGATAAAGAATTATATTCTTTACAAATATTAAACAGACATAAAACATGATGTCCTTTCAGATTTGAAATAATGGAACCTCAACTTTTAAAGATGACCTTTAACATTGAACTTTTGCAAATTATGCAGGTATTAAATATTACTCTGAGGCTTGCTTGGTTGCAAACTGTCCTCCATTCAAGTTTTGAAAATGTTGACTATAGAGTAACAAGCTTATTTTTAGCAGCACTTGAAGTTGTTAGAAGAGGATTATGGAATTTCTACAGGTACAATATTCACTTCCATTTGTTTTCAATTAGGATTTAACATTGTCAGTATAATTTATTTTTACATTATCAATCAATCACACACTTAGAAATTTTTATATTATCAATCAATCACACTATCATATTATTAGAAACTTAACTTTTACCATAATTATTTTTAAAATCATAAATGTGATAGATTGTGATGTACTATAAAAGCATATTTTGTTTTGTTTGATACTTGTATGACTATAAATGCATATTTTGTTTTGTTTGTTTGATACTTGTAGCATTTGCATGATAAATCACTTTCAAATGTTTCAATAAATAAACATTTTATTATTCATTATTCTAGATTGGAGAATGAGCATCTAAATAATGCTGGCAAGTTTAGAGCAGTGAAGACAGTACCACTTCCTTTTCATGAAGTGGAGGATGAAGACTAATGCCAAATTGGCATATATATTTTGCATTGTTGTAAGGGATGATTCCACACAAATGCTTCAAGGAGCTTATTAATTGTCCTCATTCGAGTTGATACAACATTTATCAACTTCATTATATTTTTTTATTAGTGGATTGTAGGAACATCATCCACATTTAAATACACAATTTTCATTCACATTAAATAAATATTTAATGAGAAAGTGCAATGATATTAAATATCTTATACCACCTTGTCATTTACTTTCTTTCCTATTCTTTTCCCACATTCTGTCAAATTTACAACTACAAATGGTAAAGAGAGTAAAGACTTCTCTCTTTTTAACTAAAATACATATATAAATAAATAAAGGACATGAAGTGATTGTCGACTAACACAATTTTCTAAAAATAACTTTCAAATAATATTTTTAAATAAATTTACAAATATTATTACAAATTATAAATAAATACCCAGATTTAATTTATATTTTTTTATGCATAATTTAATATATATTTTGAGTGCAAGAGTAGATTACTAAAAATATTTTTACCATGTTATTTAATTAATGTTATATTTATATGAAAAAATTATCCCAAAATAAATATTATTTTCAGTTTTTATTTTTCAAACATATTCAATCATATCAAAATTGAGTTATATCTGTAAAATTAATTTTACTTCACCCTAAAGTGAAATTAATAGTATACTAGAGTAATGTTTGAATTAGAATCAAATTCTAAAAAAAGGATGTTCGGTTGGGTGGTGAAAACCATCAACAGGACGTTTCATCCCATCAAAAGCGATTTGGACATGTTTGGTTACGTATCGCCACTTCAATCCAATCTCACGTTTGATTTTGGAATCAATTCTGAAAGTGAAGCTACTCTTCCTAGCTTTTCAATTTTGGGTTAAATTCATTCTCTTTGTCTGATGTATGTTTGAATTGCAATGGGCTTTTTTACCCCTCATTTAGCGACCACAAAGAATGATGGCTATGGCTTCAGAGGTTTAGGTAACTCGCAATTTTACATAACCATTTCCTAATTATTATTTTTTTAAAATTAATCATTTGATTAGACAACTTATTGATTTTTCAAAAATAAACACTACTAATTCTAACATTTTTTTTATTGGGTTACTAAGTTTCATTCATAATTGTGTTGTTGATTATTGAAGCTAACTTGTATGATGCAACTGTAATGGCTTTCTTGCAATTATTCATATTATTTTTAAATTTTATTAACTTTTTTTAACTTTGTTACTTCACTTCTTCAAAATTTTTAAATTGATCTAAACCAAATTTGCAGGCCATATGTGTAAAACATTGGCAAAATAAAAAATAAAAAAAAAAATCAATTTTTTTTTATGATAGGCAAATGTCATTAAGTTAGCAGTTATGATAGTTTTTCGAGTTTGAACCGATACCTCATTCTTAAAACTCCTTTGGTGTTGACTTACCCTTCACTACATAGAACTATTAGATTCTTTAGCTATAAATTGCAATTGTAATTGAAGATATATTATTGTGGGTTGTGACTTGTGAGCTTAAAATTGGGGTGCTACTTTTCGCCCCCCCCCACATTTCTAAAATTCACACATGTTCCTGGAAGTGGATAATTGAAGTCATTGCTTCTTTTGTAATATGCAAATCTATTCAACCTTAATTAATTTGTTTCTTTTCTAGCAAAATTGCAAGACTTTTAAGTTGTATGTTTTATATCAATATTTTAGAAATTATTAGCTAAACTCTTTAACTAATGGTTGCTAGTTTCTCAAAGTACACAATTCTCATTTTCTTCAATCTAGTTATTTCATCAGATGTCATTTATTTTGAAAGTTCTTTATGCATTTATTATGGAAAACAGTTATGTTTGCGGTTTAGCGTATGATGCAATATGGAATTCCCAGTTGTTTAAATTGTTTAAATGTCCTTAGGCTTCTTCCTATCAAAACATAGGATACATTGTATGCTTTTGCATATGATTATCACTTTATCACGATGCATTTTTTTGGTTGTATGAAATATTTCATTGTGGGAATGGAAAATGACTCCCACTATAACTATAACCATTGTTTTCCTTTTAGTCCTATTATTACAATTTACAAAATTTTCAGCTTATATACGTGATTTAGTTGCAACAATCAAAACTGTTTAGTTCCTTACTATTATGTTCCGACATATATACAAACAGTATTTTAACGTTTTGCTATTATAAATTTGGTACAAACTACAATTAAGTAAAGGAGAAAAGTTATTTTGTTATGTTCAATTTTTCTGTGGTACATTTGCATCTTAATAAACAACCCATGATGTTAACAAAAAATTTATACTTGTTTAAATTTGTCAAGTTAAGAACACCCAGCTTTTACTATTTTTTTATACTGGGATCACATCTTTTTGTCCTATAATCACATTTATTGTGTTTTTATGGTTCAAATATAACTATTATTTTTACATTTAAAATAATGAGTAATCACTTTCACATATAAGCATAAATTTACATGTTGCATGGGTCGCAAACTAGCTGTAACTGATCTTACGGTTGCCTTAGTACTGCACATTTATTTTGGGGACCTTATTCTTGACCGTTGTTAGCAAATAATATTTACTCCAGCATTGCATGAGTTTTCATTCTCATATTTCATTTCCTGATAACTCAAAATCTCATAACATTAATATTGTTTGAGCAAGGACCACAATACAATGAAAGAACGGAAGGATAAAAAATTAATATTATAAGTATAATTTTTCATTATTCATTTTCATACATATGAAATAATTTTATATTTTTGCAAACCAAATTTAACCGCTTTGCGTGAATCCATGTTTCTTCAAATGACCTGATATATATAGCATCTGCTGCAGGTACTCAAGTGACACATAACAAAATGGCAACAGCAAGTCCACCAGTTGCCATTATCTTTCTCCATTGCCCTTGGTATGATGGTGCACCATTCTGTGAAAATAAAATCATAAGAGTTAGTAAAGAAGCTTTAGCCAGTTTTATCACATGCAAAAAGCTCTTTGGATTTGAAACATAAACAACATATACAGCCATTTTCACAATTGTTCACACTTTCAAGATTCACAATCGTAGAGTAATGTCAAAGATTTAAGTATATATCTTTGTCTTATTCTTTTTTGGGTCTAAACCCTTGTTACTGGATCTCACGTTGGACCCTAACAAATTCAAGTCGAGCCAAGTGGTCCCATGTAAGGGACAAAGCTCTCTTAGCACATTATTTCTCTATTTACAAGATTTGAATTAAGATCTTATATAAGGAGAACAAAACTCTTCTCCACTCGAACCAATCCAATTTCATGATATATGTCGCATTCTATTAGACATTTATGTATGTAAGGAAAGTGGATTGGGTGCAATCACGCATTCACGCTGTTGTAAATCCTGACCGTTTGATCTTGACCAGATCACATTTTAAATGTGTGATATAGACCCGTTTCTCTAAGTTAGAGTACGAATCATCCGATAAAGATCAGATGGCTGAGATTACATGACTGCATTAATGCTGTATAATCCAGACCAGAGAGGTCCATAAATATATCAATGTAACTAAAAGTAAAATGGTACCGCATTGGGACTTGGTGCTGGTGACTCATCAGAATCTGCTGGAGTAGTATCATCAGCTAGTGGTGCTGGGGGACTCCTCCTAATGATTGTTGTACTTGTTGGTTCTGGAGCTAAAGACAACGCGTGATGTCTCCTATGCTTGTGTTTGTGTTTTCTTCTCTTGTGCTTGTGGGGTGGTGGTTCTGGCGTGTCATCTTCAGGTGTTGGTGCTGGTGCTGATGATGGTGTGTCTATAGCAGGTGCTGGTGCAGGTGATGGTGGGTTAATTGCTGGGGAAGGAACAGGTGAAGATTTTGGTGCTTTCTTTTTATGTGGTGCTGGTGCTGGTGTTTCTTTGGATGGTGTTGGTGCTTTTGGTGCCTTTGCAGGTGTTGGGGATACCTTTGGTGGTGAAGAAGCTGGTGGCAACGGTAATGGTGCAAGTGAAACAGGTGCTAGAGGTAGTGGTGGTAGAGAAACTGGTGCTTTTTTGGGTGGATGTGGTGGTGGTAGAATTTTAGGAGATGGAGCTTTTGGACTTAATGCTGGTGTAACCTTGGGGACTGGTGTTTTTACAGGAGCAAGTTTTGGAGGATCTGGAACTGGTGATTTCACAGGAGCAGCCTTTGGAGTGGTAGCTTTTGGAACTGGTGGTTTCACAGGTGCAGCCTTTGGAGTGGTAGCTTTTGGAACTGGTGGTTTCACAGGTGCAGCCTTTGGAGTGGTAGCTTTTGGAACTGGTGGTTTTACAGGAGCAGATGTTGGAGTTGTAACTTTGGGAACTGGTGGTTTCACAGGAGCAGATGTTGGAGTTGTAACTTTAGGAACTGGAGGTTTCAAAGGAGCAGATGTTGGAGTTGTAGTTTTTGGAATAAGAGGTTTCAAAGGAGCAGATGCCGGAGTTGTAGCTTTTGGAATAAGGGGTTTCAAAGGAGCCAATGCTGGAGTTGTAGCTTTTGGAACTGGTGGTTTCACAGGAGAAGATGTTGGAGTTGTAACTTTTGGAACTGGTGGTTTCACAGGAGAAGATGTTGGAGTTGTAACCTTTGGAGATGGTAACTTCACAGGGGAAGATGTTGGAGATGTTACTTTTGGAACTGGTGGCTTCACAGGAGCCGATGCTGGAGTTGTAACTTTGGGGACTGGTGACTTTACAGGAGTAGATGCTGGCGTTGTGACTTTGGGGACTGGTGATTTCACAGGGGAAGATGTTGGAGATGTATATTTGGGAACTGGTGATTTCACGGGGCCAGCTGTTGGAGTTGATGTTGCTACTGGTGGCTTTCTTGAGGCAAGAGGAGCTGCTACCACAGTAGGTGGTTTTTTAGCAGCTGACGGTGTGCCAGAAGTTGGAGAAGCTGCAGTTGGCAACTTGGAAGGTGCAGCGGGGATTATGGTTGGTAATTTGGAAGGTGCTGCTGATGTGATCGTGTTCGTAGGTTTGTTCCAAGTAGGAGAAGTTGCTGTTGGTGGTTTCTTTGTACTACTAGCAGGAGTTGCTGCCACAATAGGTTGTTGTTTGGCTAAAGATGGTGAAGTTGCAATTGGCAATGTGGAGGGTGCAGATGCTGTTGTGGTTGGAAACTTTGATGGTGCAGCTGCATGTGATTGAGCATTGGTTGAGGCTAGAGGGTAGCATAGGCTTGCTAAAGCCAATGCCCAAAGCACTACAGCCATTGTAGGATGTGTGTGATTACTGATTTGGTCGAGTGTTTTAGCTTGTTATTTATGGACTATGGTTTATGTATTAAGAATCTATGATAAGCTGATTTGGTTGAGATGTAATACCTGGAGATGTAGAGATGATATATTGCGAGAGGAGATGTACCCTTCTTGTAGTTGTAACATCTCCACTAATAATGCAACAAAGAATATCAACAATGGAAAAGGCATACATCAAGGGGCCTCTGAAATCAGAACTTTTGGTTTGCATGTTCATGAGAACATAATTTTACCAATTATATATACATACGACCTGTATTTTAATATGGGGTCACCATCTTCTGTTAAAATCTGATGATCCAACGTACCAATGTGATTGTGATAGAAAAATGAAAATGTACTTATAGAAATTATGCTCATGCTTAAAGTTTTATTCACATGTCTTCCTCTAACACGACAGGGTAATTTGTTTTTTTTTTTATGAAGTATGCTTATTTGATATATTAAAAAGGCGAATGCTGTCCAACTCCCAATTTTTGGCTTTTTTTTTTTTTTGGTTAGTTTTCGGTAATGTAAAATACACCGTTGGATCTTAATTTTTGATAATATATGTAGAGGTGGGGAAGAAAAATCAGGGAAAAGGATGAGCATTCACCTATTAAAATTGGAGGGTGAAGAGTGGTAGGTAACTTATGAATTGGTAGGAGCATGTAAATTGTTATTATTATAAATATTTTGCTCTCAATCAATTTCATGCATATGTGTATCTTAGAATCTGCGAGCAACGTTGTGTTATTATTGTTTGTAATTGTTGGAAGTTTGTTGAGAGGTCTTTTAAGTTATATTTTAACTGATAAATATCGATATTGTTAAGTTGAACAATTTATTCTGTATTTGAGTTCGGATTTTGCAGTTGTGTGAGTTAATTATATCTTTTTTAAGCCACTTATTAATGTTTAATTTCACAAGCCTTCTAGCAATGTACTTACAAAATGTTCAATAAATGGGTGGAATCCTGGAGTTCAATAGACGAGAGAAAAATCAATGGCAAAACAATAAAAAAATGAATGGGGTAAATACCACCTATAGTCCCTTAATTTAATTTCAGTTAACTTTTTAGTTTTTTATCATTTTTTTTCTCGATTTAGTCTTTTATTTTAATTTTAAGTGATAATTTAATCTTTTATGTTTTAAAATATTAACAATGTTATCCTTTTTTTACAAAAATTCAAAAGTTCATCAAAATTTTCAAACAAAACTCAAATTTAGTTATATTCTTTAATATACAATAAACTTTATCAAATTTGTAGCTCAACTATTCAAATAAACTCATATTCTTTATTTGATGTTGTTAGAGATGAAAATATGAGTTTATTTAAAGATTTAAGTTATGAATTTGATGAAATTGCATTATATTGATGATGATAATTAATTTTATGGGTTTTGTTTGAAATTTTTGGTGAATTTTTTGAAATTTTGCAAAAAAAATAAGAATAACATTGTTGACATTTTAAAACATAAAAGATCAAATTGTCACTTAA
>JBBPBT010000623.1:1900424-1912258 GCA_037974875.1 Cicer bijugum
TTATATTCATCCACAACACTTAACTATCATATTACGTACTGACTTTTCTTAAAAAATTGGAAACGAGAAATAATAATAATAATAATATTAATAATCATTATTATTATTATTATTATTATTATTATTATTATTATTATTATTATCAGTTAAAGTGTACTAACATAATTTCACAACCTTCTTATAAGTTATTACTGAACTAACACTTAACGTACCTACTAAAATGCATTAACCATTAAAAAAATGAAAACAAAGAGAATACAAACAAAATATAATGAAGGTGCAATAATCTTTTGTATGCAAATACTCAATAGTCAATACTACTTGAGAAAAAGTAGGAAGAAACTACAAGTCATATGCAAGAAGCAATCAATATGAACACCCAAATCATAAATTTTGGTCAGTTGGTTTTCTTAAGCACAAGAGAAAAAGAGAAGGAAAATACAACGACATTGAAGCCCATATAGACAGAAAAATAAGTACAAACAATTTATAGCTAATAGGTCAAATTGATTTGAATTGACCGAAATTATTGAATTCCAAAATATGACATCAACAAAGAAATAATTTTCACAAATTTAAAATGATTTGGTAAAATTAATTATTCAAACATCAATTGCTTCTAATTGTTTTAATAAGCATTTATTTGTGGGGTAACATTTTTTAAAATAATAATTTTTTTTGTAAAACGGTCAATGTTGGTTAGTGGTTATATAAATATATACCGAAAATAGAAAAAAGAAAAAAAGTTGAGAAAAAAATAGGTGAATTTTTAGCAAATAACTAGGAAGCACCAAAAGAGGAGAGTGAAAAAGTAACAATAAATGAGAAACAAGAAAACATGTTTTGGTTCAAAACATAAATGAATTGAATAGTCAACAAACAACATGAGCATGTTAAGAATACAAATAAATGACGGCGCATTCTCATGTTCATCAAAATCAAACTCACTCAACTACTACTAGTAATACCAATAAAAAAAAAAAACCTAACAAAAACTATTCTGAGTAGTTAAAAAACCACAGCAATTCTGTGATTGAAATATTCAATTGAATAAGGTAAGTTAATATCAATTTTTTTTTTCTATTTTAATTTACTTTGAGAAAAAGTTTGGTGCATTAATAAAAATTGTTGATTTTATTATTTGACGATATAATTGTAATTGTGATAATAAATTAACTATACAAATCAACCGTTTGTGTCGATTGTCGTTGTAAAAGGATGTAACGAGAAAATAAAAAACTAGGATAAATTGAAATTGAAATTGAAAGTGACACTTTTTCAGTCACCACCATTGACAACAAGCTTCATTCATTCATCCACACCTTTTTTCCCGCGAAAATAAAGATAAAAGAAAAAGTAAACAACTTTGTTTTTATTTATATTTTTTGGAAATCTGTGTTAGCATTTTTCTACTTTATTTTCCCTTGCAAAAGAAAAGTGGTTTTTTCGCTTTCTTTGGGAAAAAAAAATAGAGCTCAATTTAAATTTGCAATGTGGTGAAAGTGAAATGGTTGTCTTTTTCTGAAATGAAAAATGTGAGATCTAATTATAGTCAAATTCATCTTCTTCCTCTTTTTGAGTCAGTACTGTTTTTCAAATCTTCAGATTTTATATTCCTTCTAGAACTTTCTGTTGCCGACACTTTTCTTCTGTTTTAGGTTCATAGGTTTGTGTCTTTTTCTGGGATTTTTTTTACAACTGTTATCCACTACTACAGTGTACTAAGTCATTGCAGGCTTAATTCGGTTCTGACTTGTGTGTATCGCTTAATCACTTTTTTTTTTCTTAAATTTTTCAGTTTCTTTATTGTTCATTTCATTGTTTATTAAATTATAGATTTTTTAGCTTTTTCTGGTTGGAACCTTTCTGGGGTTTAGCATCTTTATTTATTTTTTAATGATTTTTTGTATTTTCTTTGATGTGTATTTGTGCTATTGGTTGAGTTTATGACGTTTTGTTTATGAGGTGTTTGTGTTATTGTGTAGTTGTTGAAAGCTTTTTAAGAATCTCATAACTTTCAGTACTATTTTTTGCACTTTAGACTGAACTTGTTATTAAGTCTTTTTTGTCAGTCACCTTGTTTTGGAAATTGGGGTTATAGAAAGTTACAATTTTTCCTTCTAGTTTGCCATTGACAATTGGAAATCAATTATTTCAGAGGGTATTTTATTTTATTTTCATTTTCATTTTTATTTTGAATTTGAATTTCAGTTGATTAAAAAAAAGGAATGAGGGGTGAGAGAAATAGGAAGCTACATTTAAGCAAGATCTATTCATTCACATGTTGCAAAGCAACTTCAGTTGATGGAGATCATGCACAGATTGGTCGTAAAGGCTATTCAAGAGTGGTGTTATGCAATGAAACAGATAATAGTGTGGAGGAAATTGGGAGTAGTGGGAACTATTATGAGTATGCAGATAATTGTGTGAGATCTACAAAATATACTGCCGCTACTTTCCTTCCAAAATCACTTTTTGAACAGTTTAGGAGAGTTGCTAATTTCTATTTTTTGGTTACTGGTGTCTTGGCTTTCACAAAACTTGCTCCTTATAGTGCTGGTAGTGCTATTCTTCCTCTTGTTGTTGTTATTGGAGCTACTATTGTCAAAGAAGGTATTGAAGATTGGCGTAGGAAAAAGCAGGTACTATATTCTAACTACCAACACTCTTTGTTGTGGATTTAATTTTATATAGTTATGTATTTTTATTTTTTTGGAACCTTTTTTTCCCTTTTTTCTACCCTACAACTGTGTAGATTCCTATGAATCACACTATTTTGCATACATTTAAATTATGTTTTAACTTAGAGTGTATATAAAAAATAAAGGAAGATGAAGTATTTAATAATATCAGTTATTATATTATAATTGAAAAATTTGTGGTCTTTTTACAAGGCCATCCATGAAGTACTTTACCAAAAGGATAAAGTGTGGCTAGCAGCTTATGGAATATTGTTGCTTTTCTGTTTAGGTTCTTGGTTTTGTTTGGAAAGGATGAAGTTTAATTACTTAGTTGTTTGTTCAAATGATTCCAGTTTATGGTAAAATATTTGAATCTGCTAAATTGTAGTTTATGGTAAAATATTTGAATCCACTAAATTGTGGTTTATGGTAAAATATTTGAATCCACTAAATTGTAGCATCACTTTGTAGGGTAAAATGCCAGTGATTTTGTTGTATTATATGAAAATGTAAATTGTTATTTTTAATCAATGGTTAGTAACACATGAGTTATATTTTCTAAGTGTGCCTGCATATGATAAAATAATCCCTCTATCCAAAATGGTGTCTATGGTGTTTTTTGTTGTTGCTGGGGGAGTTGAATTTTGGTAGTTCTAGATTTAATGTTTATAGAATATTTTTCATGTAGTGTTTCTAATCTAATTACTTAAATTAGTCTTTCGTGTAGAATTTTTTTATGGAAAGCTATAATTTCAAGGTAGGTGTATAATTTTGAATGGAATTCTCATGCAGGATATTGAGGTGAACAATAGAAGAGTTAAAGTTCATAACATTGATGGTATTTTTGAATATACTGCATGGAAGAATCTGAGGGTAGGGAATATAGTGAAGGTAGAGAAAGACGAGTTCTTCCCGGCAGACCTCGTATTGCTTTCATCCAGTTATGAGGATGCGGTCTGCTATGTTGAGACAATGAACTTGGATGGGGAGACAAATTTGAAGTTAAAACAAGGTTTAGAAGTAACTTCTTCCTTACATGAGGATCTCAACTTCAAAAAATTTAAAGCTACTGTCAAATGTGAAGATCCGAACGCAAATTTGTACTCGTTTGTTGGGAGCATGGAGTTTGGAGAGCAAAAGTATGCCCTTTCCGCTCAGCAACTTCTTCTGCGAGACTCTAAACTTCGTAATACAGACTATATTTTTGGAGCTGTTATCTTCACTGGTCATGACACTAAGGTCATTCAGAATTCTACCGATCCGCCTTCGAAGAGGAGCCGAGTTGAGAAGAAGATGGATAGAATCATCTACTTCTTGTTTTGTATTTTGTTTCTAATGGCGTCTGTTGGATCTATTTTCTTTGGCTTTTTAACTAAAGATGACTTTCGAAACGGGTTGGCTAAGAGATGGTATTTAAGGCCTGACCATTCTACGATTTTCTTTGATCCAAAAAGATCGGCCTCCGCTGCTGTATTTCATTGTTTGACAGCCTTAATGTTGTATGGCTTCTTTATTCCCATCTCTTTGTATGTGTCAATAGAAATTGTGAAAGTCCTTCAAAGCATTTTCATCAATCAAGATATCCATATGTACTACAAAGATGCAGACAAACCGGCCCATGCTCGCACTTCGAACTTGAATGAAGAGCTTGGCCAAGTTGACACAATACTTTCTGATAAAACTGGAACTTTGACGTGCAACTCAATGGAATTCATCAAATGTTCCATTGCTGGTGTAGCGTATGGCCGTGGTTTTACCGAGGTCGAGAAGACCATGAGTAGAAGAAAAGGTTTGCCGTTCGTTCATGAGCGTGATATATCAGAAGCGGATGACGTCAGGGGTTCTCTTGATAAAAAAGCAGCTATAAAAGGTTTTAACTTCACCGATGAAAGAATAATGAATGGAAATTGGGTTAATGAGCCTCGTGCAGATATTATCCAGAAGTTTTTTCGCCTATTGGCAGTCTGTCATACAGCCATACCAGAAGTAGATAGAGACTCGGGAAATGTCTCGTACGAGGCTGAATCTCCGGATGAAGCAGCATTTGTTATTGCTGCAAGAGAACTTGGTTTTGAATTCTATAGAAGGGCTCAGACTAGTATATCGACGTTTGAGTTGGATCCAGTTTCGGGAAAGAAAGTTGAAAGGTCGGTTTTTTCAATTGCTTCGAAATTTATTGCTGCTGCTACATTTTTCCCTGCACCAGTATTGTTAAATAGCGGTGCTGTAATTTAGCAGAATTTGATACTTCTACATGCTAACTGATGCTTATACTTCTAAAAGGCTGTATTATAGCTACTGTGTTTTTTTATTTTCTTTCATCTCAATGATAGATATTTTCAGTAACTAGTTTCAATTTGCAGGATGTACAAGATTCTCAACGTTTTAGAATTCAATAGCTCAAGGAAGAGAATGTCGGTAATAGTAAAAGACGATGAAGGAAAAACTTTACTACTCTGCAAAGGTGCCGACAGGTTTGTGATAAACATATCTATGTAACCTGAAATGATTTTGAATGCTTACCTATGACCTTTTTGTTTCACCTAATGACAAACCTGAAGTGATACTTCCACACAGTGTCATGTTTGAAAGACTTGCCAAGAATGGGAGGGAGTTTGAAGAGAAAACCATGGAACATGTGCATGATTATGCTGATGAAGGTTTAAGAACCCTTATACTTGCCTATCGTGAACTTGACCCACAAGAATACAAAGAGTTCAATAACAAATTCTCCAAAGCCAAAAATTCAGTTAGTTCCAATTGGGAAACACTGATCGAGGAAGTATCTGATAATATCGAAAAGAACCTAATCCTTCTTGGTGCCACTGCTGTAGAGGACAAGCTCCAAAATGGGGTGAGTTAGAATAAAAAAAACATTTTTTACTTGACGATTAGTCATTGGAATGAGACCGTTAACGAAGGCTCTTGTATTTCTTTTCAAGGTTCCTGATTGCATTGACAAGCTTACTCAAGCAGGAATTAAGATTTGGGTTTTGACTGGGGATAAAATGGAGACTGCAATCAATATTGGGTATTATATTATACTATTATTATGCATATTGTAGTATGGCTTCACCCTATGAGAATTGCTTTTCAAGTTAACTGATATAAATTCTCCATTGCAGCTTTGCTTGTAGTTTGCTTAGACAAGGAATGAAACAGATTATAATTCATTTGGATAGTCCCGAAATTCAAGCATTGGAGAAGGATGGGGACAAGATAGCTATTACCAAGGTAAAGAAAAAAATTTCATCTCTTTATATAGTTATTTATCTACCATGGTGTAGCTTTTATATAGAAAGTATAATGTGTAGTTTGGGCATGCGTGTTAATAAGTTTGTTTTCTTCAACGTTGCAATATTCCAGGAAAATATATTATTATAGTTGACATGGCGGCTTAATCTGCTCTAGGCCTTATTTGGAAATACAACTTAATTAAGCACTTATAACAGTGCTTATAATATAATTTCTTATTGTATAAGTACTTATGCATAAGCTATTTCTAAATAAAAGATATAATCAAATCAAATTGTTTTCATATAACTTATGAATTGTATTCATAAGCTACTCTAAAGAGCTTATTGAAATAAGTTGGAAACAGGTTACAAACATGTCATAATAAGCTATTTTCATAAGTTCTCCCAAATAAACTCACAAGTGTTTATTCTGATAGATAAACTCAAATAAACTAATTCAGTCAGGCCCTTAGATATCTGACATTTTGAACTTATATTCCATTCTGGTTTTCTGAACAAAGCTCTTTGGGAAAGTTATATTATATTAAGAATTACCAATAACTGCATTAGCTTGGCATTACAAGCTGGTATACTTAGAGTTGTTTGATTTTGCTTGGTACATTTAACCTTTTTGCTGCTTTAAGTTTTTCATTATTTTGTTCCTTTCAATCTACTTTTTAACCTTGAAACTTGTCTTTGACTCAATTAATAGGATTCTATGGTATGTTAGTGTACTAATGACGATACTATATAGAGTTGGGAATTTGTATCCTGATATTTTTTTTTTCTGATTCATCTTTTAGACATCAAGACAGAGTGTCCTCTTACAGATATGTGAAGGTGCTGCACAGCTTACTGCACACAGAGGGATCTCTCACCAGGAATTTGCTCTAATAATCGATGGCAAATCACTTGCTTATGCACTTGAGGATGATATGAAGAACATGTTTCTGGAGCTTGCCATTCGTTGTGCATCTGTTATTTGCTGTCGATCATCGCCCAAGCAGAAAGCACTGGTATTTTTCAACCTATCCTTTGCTTACATTTTTTAGAAATAATTTATCTAGTTTTTCTCTTCAAGGTCACTAGATTAAGAATTACATTTTTCAAGGTCACTAGATTGGTCAAATCTGGAACTGGGAAAACAACATTAGCTATTGGCGATGGAGCTAATGACGTCGGAATGCTTCAAGAAGCTGATATCGGGGTTGGTATAAGCGGCGTTGAAGGAATGCAGGTGCTGTGAAAATTCACACAATATTCATGCTTTTTTAATTCTTTTTTACTTTTACATGCTGTATTCTAAACAACATTTTCTTTCTTATCCTCCTAATCTCACAGGCTGTTATGTCTAGTGATATCGCAATTGCACAATTCCGATATTTGGAACGATTACTTCTGGTGCACGGACATTGGTGTTACCGGAGGATCTCATCAATGGTATTAATGAGCCTATAATTGAATCTCTAGATTATACGGAAGTTCCAAAATATGTATAGAAACCTCATTGATGGTGTTAACTTTTTGTTCATTGTTTTTCATACAGATATGCTATTTTTTCTACAAGAACATCACCTTTGGTTTCACACTATTCTTATATGAGGTTTATGCATCATTCTCTGGAATACCTGCATACAATGACTGGTTTTTAGCTCTCTATAATGTTTTCTTTTCGTCACTTCCTGTGATCGCTCTCGGTGTATTCGATCAGGATGTATCCGCTCGGTACTGTCTGAAGGTCAGTTTCTCATCACCATCTGATTTGTAGGTCATCTTTGGTTGTGTGACAAATATGCAGTATGCAATATGCACTATTGTTCAGTCATTAACAGCTGGCTGTTTTGATATAAGAGCAAAGAGAAACCACAAAAAAGAAAATCAACAAATAACCTGCGGTAGTACTCATGATTACATAATACTTGTATCAGAACTAGATTTAGCACCTATTTAGAGTGACTTATTTGAGTTTATATACCTTTTTAATGATATGTGAGACTGTTTAGGAGAATTTATAGAAACAATTTATGACATCCTTAAATTGTTTTCAGTTATTTCCATAAGTTCTTCTAGATAGCTTATGAAAACAACTTATAATTTATAAGCAAACAGTTTAACTTTATTGTATCTTTTTTCATAAAAACGGCTTATACATTAGAAGCTTATGATAAATGCTTATGCTTCTGACGAGGATCATATCAGCTTCTCTGATGATAACTTATTGTCAATGTATGCAGTTTCCTTTGTTATATCAAGAAGGAGTACAAAATGTCCTTTTCAGCTGGCGTCGAGTACTCAGTTGGATGCTTAACGGATTCTTTAGTGCCTTATTAATTTTTTTCTTCTGCACAAAAGCAATGGAGCTCCAAGCCTTTGATCATGAGGGAAGAACTGCCGGAAGAGATATACTCGGAACAACCATGTTCACTTGTGTAGTTTGGGTTGTAAACTTACAAATGGCACTTGGTATAAGTTACTTCACCTTGATCCAACATTTTTTCATCTGGGGTTCCATTTTTTTCTGGTACATTTTTCTCTTAATATATGGAGCCGTGCCTCAAAAGTATTCCGGAAACGCTTACCAAATTTTCGTCGAAGCTCTTGCTCCTTCACCTACCTATTGGATATTAACATTCTTTGTGGTGATCGCGACCCTTATACCATACTTCTCATACAAAGCAATTCAGCTGCGGTTCTTTCCAATGTATCATGAAATGGTACAGTGGATAAGGTACGAAAGGAAGATCGAGGAACCCGAATACTGTGATATGGTGCAACAAATATTGTTGCAGCCAATGACTGTCAGTTCAACATGTCGCTTAGCTGCCAAGGCAAACCGATCAATGGGCAAAGACAAAATTCTTAACCGTAGATAATATATTTTGATATATTATTTTTAGTCATTAAATCCTGTAGTGTTGTATAGTTTTCCTGAAAATGTTTATGACTTTGCACATAGTCATGGAATTGCTTGATGGATCATCTTAACCAGAAGAATATGTTGCTTAGTATGATGCATGGAACCATTTGGTTCTGATGTTAGGAAGAAAAATAAGTACACATAGCTTTCATATACCATCTTTTGTATCACAGATAGAAGCTGTTACTGTATATAGAAGCAAGAATTATTTTTAGGATGAGATAGAGCTGTTTTTTTGTATTTTTGTAAAAAAATAGAACAGTGTTATTGAGAATTTCATTTTTGTGCAATCATATAAATCTTTGACTTGCTCCTTTTTTTTTTATTTTTTTATAAATGTTTTATTTATTTTGATCCAAAATGAGAATTTATTATTTGACAAATTTCAAACCTATATCATGACCATATCATGAAATTAAAGTCTTCAAAGCTATTGCAAGTGGAAATATTTTTTCTTTGACAAAACTTGCGAGTGAAAAAATAAATGCTCTTAAATAACAAAAAAAAGTTTGTCACATTCATTTACAATATATCAAACTAAAGATCAAGAACAAGTGCATTCACAAAAATTAACGAATCATAGATATTTACAAAATTACATTTACAACAATGAGTCAACCTTCATGTCAAACATAATTAATTTTGTTTTTCAATAATTCCCATTTATGTTTCAACATTTTTTTTTAATCTTTTTCTTCCTCCTTAATTTACACCAACGTATAACCTAAAAAACAATTTAAAAAAAATAAAAAGTTTCACAAATCAAACCCATGATTTACTTTTCATCATAAAGGTTGATCTAATATATATATTTATATCTATTGAGCCTTAACACCAAGAAAATCAGCAGCTGATTTAGCCATAATGGTTGCAAACTCATTGAAACTAATAACACCATCACCATTGCTATCAGCTTCAGCCATCATGTTAGCAAGTTCATGATATGTAAGAGGGTGACCCATTTTTGCCATAGATCCAGCTAGTTCGGCCGCGGTGATATAACCATTACCATCGCGGTCGAACGAGCGAAAAACCTCCAAAAGTTGTTCTTGATTTAGGAGAACATTCTCATTCATGTCCGGCATGATTGCATTAACAAGTTCGTCAAATTCTATATATCCGTTGTTGTTGTTGTCCATGTTGGATAATAGGGCATGAAGTTCGTCTCCGGATGGTTTGATACCGAGGGACCGGAGGAGCGCGGCGAGCTCAAGGTGGGTTAGGCTTCCGTCCGAATCCATGTCGAAGCGCTTGAATATGTCATTGAGTTGTTTGATTTGATCGTCGGTTTGGAGTATTGACATGGTCGTACGTTGGTGAAGGCAGGCCTTGGGAGGAAGAGAATATGAATAAATTGATCTAAGGGTTTTGTTTTTGTTTTTGTTTTTGGTTTTTGATTTTTGATTTTGACGTTGTATGGTGAGTTTTGTTTCTTTGTTTGGTTGATGGAGAGAACGTAAGGTTATGTGCTAGGTGTGACAATGATATATTTTGATTAGAAAAAATTGGATTGGTTCAAAGGGGTTGGAAAGAAAACGCGTAAGGCATAGTAAAACCGAAATTGAGTTAATGAATACATTGTTTTTGTTGCCTTGCTTCGGAAGACCTATATTTAGGTAAATCAAATTTTGGGCTAAAACTAATGTATGTGTGTGTAACGTGAGTTTAGATTAATAAAACAGCACAATTTCTATGTTACTCTTGTAAAAGAAGAAGAGTGTATAGATAGTTTCAAATTTCTAGATGCATTCATTTCGTATTTTCTTTAAATATAACTTTAATTTATTACTGTATAATATAAAAATTCCATACTAAAAACATCTATACCCAAATAACAATTTTATTATTTTTCTATTTACTACCACTATCTTTAGTTATAACCACATCTTAAAAAAGAAATTATCTTGAAATATAAGAATCATATCCATTTATTAGATACATTTATTACTTTGTATGTCCCTCATATTTGATATTTTAAATATTTTATTTTTGTTTTAAAATTTTAATTCTTAAAAAAAATCATAATACAATTACTTAATAAATAAATGATAAAAATTCAATGAATTATTTAATTTTTAAATATATTTCTTATTTATATTATTAATTTATTTTAAAATATAAAAAAATTTAAATTTAATACATTTAAATATATAAATTATTTTAAAAATATTAACACATTAAATAAACTTTTTCATTGCTCTACCAATTTTACTTAGTAAAATTGAAATACAACGTTAAAGGCCATTAATGAGGAAAGGATCAGCCATAAACAAAAAGAGCATCGATACAATCAATCATCTTAGTACCATAAGCGCCCAATTATGATTTTTCATGTGCCATATTTGGTTCAATTATTTTTATTTAATTATAATTTTAATCATTCTATTTTTATCAATTAACAGAATTTGTTCTCCAATTTTAAAATTCAGTTTAAATTCTCTCTCACATATTTTTTATCTAAAAAAAATAATATTGTGACATATTATAAATGACATAACATGCCATCTTAAAATATATAATTATTTAGATATATTAATTATTTGTGTGCTATTAATATCACGTGACCATTACGATGCTGATGTGTGCATAACGATACTGATGTGACAAATTATAAAAGTAAATGATTCATAGATTGATCATTTAAGTTTAAAAAAATACACTTACTGTCATTTTAATTTAAACTAATTTTGACTTAAGCTCAGACTTCATCATCTTCTTTTTCAACTTCATTTTAAGAAAAAATCTAAAATCTAAAATTTGTAATTTCAAAAGATAAATTGGAAAAGTCGACGATGTGAATTAGAGAAAAATTAAAATAAGAAATTAGTTTAAATTCATGAACTAGATCATACATTCAAATTTAATTTTAGTGGATTTATGGTGGATTTTTGTTTATATACAATAACTCATTTTTTTAACTATTGTTGGAATTACATTGTTGACGTTTTGAATTTTTCTGTTGGAATTACAAAGATTGAGTTTGAAGTTTTTTTTTTTTTT
>JBBPBT010000623.1:1930183-1946991 GCA_037974875.1 Cicer bijugum
TATTTGTATCATGAAAGTAAATAAAATTGTTAAGTGTTGTATTATTGTTTAAAGTTGATTATTTAATCATGTTCAACATTTAGAAATCTCACCCTCAAGGAACTTTTTAATGGAGTCTTACATTAAAAAAAAGATACTCTTATACACTCTCCTCACATTTAAGAGTAATGAAAAAATTGATCAAAGAAGATTAATTTTAAATCTTAGTTTAAATTTAAATGATATAACGAAAGTCTCACATTCAAAAAAAAAAAATTGTAATGAGGTTTATATTCATACAAAATTTTGAAAAAAAATTTAAACTTTTAGAAAATTGTATAAATTTGGCATTCATTCTTCGAAATTTTTATTAACTTTTACAAAAATTTCATATTTAAATTTTTATGAACAACCTAAGACACTGGGATTCCGAATCTTCAAAAATATTTAAATTATGAGTATTTTTATACTCTGTGCGTGCATAATGCATACACGGAACTCTATGTCATTTGAACGTCTTATTTTGGACAAGGCTGACATGCAACTTTGCAAAACTCTTGCATTTGAATTTCCTTCTATTTAAGTTGGCGATATAAAAAAGATTAGATGAAGATAACTGTTGATGCTACTTATAACTTGTTATAATTATTGAAGTAATTACAATTTCAAATTTTATATTTTAAAAAAACTAAAAATATTACTCGCGCTCATAATTTACTAGTGCAATGCTAGTATCTACAAGAATTAATCTCGTGTAAACAAACTCTTCATTAAGAAGATCCCCAAACAACCAATAGCCACTGCCACCATCATATGACTTCCACTGGAATCTGAAGAAGAAGAAGCTATACTTTTCGAGTCGCTCCTTGATTGATGAGGTTTCTCTTCCAAAGTGACATAGAAAAGATTATTCAAATTGTCCAATTGATGCATGATCTGACGTTGACCCCGTACAATACCTGATATCTGATGATTCACCAAAATCATTCAAAATAAAATTAATGCAGCAGCATCATGCAGCCAAGTAGTAGTTCACAAAGGTTATATAATTTTTGAGAAATTATATTTTGACATCAAATTTCAACATCAATTTAGATGTTTGACACAGTTCTAATATTTGGTTAATTACGTTTAGCTAATGCTAATGGTTAGTGAATACAACAAGGTGCTAGAACTCAATAACCGTCCATTGAATATAATTAACTACGATTTCAAACGTCATTAACTACAATTTTCTCATATGTTCAAATTTATATATATATATATTAATCATCCAAATTGTGTTCAAATATATAGATTATTACCTCATCCCTTAAAGGCGTTTCCTTAACTAATTGTGATGGGAATGAAGGATTTGTCATTATAGATCCAGTCAGGGAACCATTATTCAAACTAGAGATGAAGTAAGATGTGGGAACAGAACCATCATAGGACTCAGCTTGCAGTGCCATATGTTGTTGGCTTGGACAAATTTTCTTGATGGTTAACTTTGAGTTCAGCTCATCAATACAATTCGTACACTCGTCCATTCTATCATGTAAGGATGAAATTTGTTCGGAAAGTTGAGTGATGGCACCCTGCCAAGTCCGAAAATATTACAGAAAAAATCCAGCTAAGAAGTGAACAAATCATTGTTGTATGGACTACTAGAAAGTGATCAAAATTAAGAATAATGTTACAATTAGAATCGATAAAATAAAACGAGCTCACCGAATTTTCCAGTTTGGTTTCAGAATCTGAATTATTTTCTTCATGAAGTCCTTGATTGTTCGAAACGAATCCAGTTACTTTGGCTTGATTCTCATCTTTTTGTTTTGTACATGAATGTGATATATCACTGTTGAAGATGCACATTGGCCTTATTATTCATTAAATGCAGAAAAACTTTTTATTCAGCATACAAGATTTTTTTTAACCACGATTTAACTCACATCACAGATACAGCTGCTAACTATATTTGCATATTCTACAAAAGCTTCTTATCTTAACATTTAAAAAGTACATTGAATATCTAATTAGATTGTATTTGGTCCTCTAAAGTGATAAGTTAATAAAACGAGGAAAACAATGGTTTATAACCACCCGTGATTGGTCATGCATGTGCATATAATATCAACCATTGATTTGTTTATCAAGGGTTGATATTACTCACTTTATTCTTTGAAGTAAGTTGCTCACTTTAGAGGAGCTTAATCAAATTAGTTCAGAGAAATCAAATCTTGGCCAGACACAAAGATATGTTGGTCAAACAACATAACTACCCAAAACTCATTGGTCAAAATGGTCTAGAAAAATAGGCAATGGTCTCCACATCATCATAAACAGCTGCGGGTAAAGAAGTTAGTATTCACTCCAAAAATCGGAATGGGAGCACACTTACAAGTAAATCAATGGTAAAATTGGACATTATGATTAGGGGAAGGATTAATTTTGTACTTACCAGAAACTAAGTGGAAAGAAGAAAATACCAAGGAATTAGACACTTTGGGTTTCAAGCTTTGGTACACAGGTAAGACATGATCTAGAAATGATACAGGTAACGTTAAAGATATACATTGGAAGAATTTTTTGAATATCAAAATGTTACAAAATAAATAGGATCTTGTGTGATGATTTAGAAGGCCTAGGAGGGCTGACTCACAAAGTGATGATTTAAAAGGATGAATGATGACAACATAGTTAGATCATATAATTTAGGTGTGGAAAGAGCTAGGAGGGCTGACTCACAAAGTTATTTATTGATATATGAGGTCTAAGTGCATGGAAAATGGGTGACGCAGAAGTACTTTAACCCTTATCTTTACGAGGGTGGCATACAAACCTGTGCAAATTATTGGGTAATCAATCCAATGACTCTTATTGTAAAGCTATGAGAGAGAGTAGTCGGACAAAGATCAAGACAAGAGACCCATGTCATGGAAAATGAATTTGGTTTTTCGCAAGAAGATCAACCGTGGAAGTGATACACTTGCTAAGCTACTATGAAGACCACCAGAGAGAAATTAGAAAGTAAAAAGAGATTGATTTACATATGGTTTTCATTGATTTGGAAAAGATTTCCCATGGAGCTCCTAGAGAGATTTTGTATAAGGCTTTCAAGAACAAAGGACTCTGCATTGCCTACATTTGACATAACAAAGATATGTACAAGAGGCCAAGACTAGTGTGAGAATACAAAGTGGAGCCACAAAAGATTTTCTACACCAAAGGTCAACTTTGATCCCTTATTTATATTGACTCAAGATGTGTAATATTGAACATATCCAAAAATTGATGTCATGGTACAAGTTTTCTTACTAATGATATAACCTAGCTACGAAACTGAGAAAATTTATGGAAAGAAAATGAAATGTTGATGTTGATACTAGCCTTAGGAGTATATAACTTTGAGATAGTAGAAGTAGAATAAATGGGATAAAATTTAGCAAGGGGGCACAAAAATTCAAACTTAGAGATTTACATTGGTTAGCATACCAAACCACAAGTCTCAAAATTTAAGTATCTTATGCAAAATGTCAATAATAGAATAGAATTTAAACAAGATGGATGAAGTAGAGTGATGTTTCAGTTCACAATTATAAGACTTGCAATATTGTGTAAGATAGAATGTTGAAAAGTAAAGAGTCAACAAAAAAAGTAAACTCAGTGTTGCAATTATGAGAATGTTAGAATAGAGTAAACTCTCTAATTTCTCATCTCTCTGCTCTCTAATTTTTATGAAAAATATTCAATATATATGAAGATGGAAAATATTCACCTTCTTATACGCTTATGTCTCATGGGAACCCCATCACTAGAAGTTCTAAAAAACACTTCTTTGGGGCTTGACACCAAATCAACATTAAGATTGAGCTTTGTCCTTAAATCATCTGGCATGGCCTGTGTGGAATAGTTAGAAAGAAAAATGCTGATAAAGGACTAGGAACAATAAGACAAGAAT
The DNA here is from genome assembly GCA_037974875.1 of Cicer bijugum. Lineage (NCBI taxonomy): Eukaryota > Viridiplantae > Streptophyta > Magnoliopsida > Fabales > Fabaceae > Cicer > Cicer bijugum. The sequence continues at coordinate 1,934,103 of JBBPBT010000623.1, forward strand.
ATTTCATACCATTACAAGCTTTTCATGTTGAATTTGCTCAATGTAGGTACGAGGAACGTACGACCCTTCCAAACCCATTTGTTGTGCCATGTGCTTTACAACTAACCGATCTCTTCCTTGTACCTGTTTATCATTAAGCAATGAGTTATCAACCAAAAGAAAAAATATATACACAAACCAAAGAATAAATAAAAGTTTCAAATTGCAAATCACATCATGTCATGGAGCTATTTTTACTACTGCATAAATCACGAAATTTTTTGCAACACAGGGTACAACGGCCACATTGGACCGCAACAGTGCTCAAAGTTCTCATAGAAATTGTTCACCATTCTTTCTCTGTCATTCATTAGTAGATATAGAAGTGATTTTAAACTGTTAAGGGGATTTTAAGATCATAGTGAGCCGATGATGAAGAAGAATATGTGTTTTGTTTGAGAAAAGTAGCAGATAATCTAATTGTTATCAGATGAGCTTAAAGCTAATGGTTGATAAAATAGATAATCGAATTTAAACTGACAAACTAGCTAATGACAGATGAACATATTTATATGATTGTTTTTATACAAATTATATTCTTATATACATTATTTATTTAAAATACATATCACTTTTACTAGTAAATTTGTGATTTTAAGGCTGCGAATAGGTTAACGCAGTAAGAGAAAAATTGGTACTCAAATTCGATATAAGCTATAGCACATGACAGATGAGACTTGCCACAATGCATATATAAAATAAGAACAGCTGCAATATATACTGCAACAGCCACAATGCTCGTAGCTACAATCACATATATGTGGCGACAACTATTATTTGAAACCATGATGCTAAACCATAAAAGATACATGGAATGTGCACATAAACACCAAATCTAAAACAACAGAAAATTTTAAACAAATGAAAATCTCACTAAAGCATTTGAGAGTATGAAAATAGCATTTTAGACGTATTCTAACATTACCTGAACATAATGTCGATCTAGTTGCTCAAGCCAATCTAGTTTAACACAAACCCTATCATCAGACAAGACATGGCTGCTTCTTTTAAGGATAGTTGCTATTGTGTATCCAAGGGCCATTAATCCACCAAGAAGACGCACACTGACCGCAAAAGTAATTCTTGGTGATATTACAAATGGATCATCAGTCACCCATTCCTACATTTTAACATTTTAATTCCATAAAATATTCCCACTTCTTTTATTCATTTCCCTTGCCCTCTAAAAAACAAGGCCATTCACTTACTTTCATTGCAATCAAATATATAAGACTGATTTGTTAAACATCACTTTCTATTAAATATCTTAAATGATGTCCTTGTAAGTAGATCTGTTATCATACGTTGAATGCATAACTATTCAGATTTTAAAATATAAAAAACTAAAGGAACAAAAAATAGGATGAGACAAACCTCAAACATGAGATTGTATCTCCCATCCTTATTTCGCATCCGTAAATATGATTGACAGCTCTCTGGATCTTCACCAGGTGGTAGAAGATATATGTCATAAGTCTGCTCAGTTGTTTCCTCTAAATCTTGGGAGAGAATGGCTTTAATTTGATCAACTGTTACATTCCTAAATGACTGGAACACATTAAAGCATCCATCACTAACTTAACTCTCATTATATAGCATCAAGAATCACAATATATTTGCGTACTTACACTAATACAAGTATAACTAAAATAATTGTATGTGAGAACTAACATACATACCTTTAATATGTAAGTAGGGCTTTGGAATCCAAAAAATGGATTAAACTTGTTGCATATTTTTATGTGTGCTGTTCGGAGATCTGGCTCAATATAAGCTTTGTACATTGGATATACCTTCAGAGGAAGAAAAAATTGAGCAATTGTGTAAGCAAGCACAAATCTATTCCAATTATTTAAAGACAAATCAGTGAATGAACGGAATAAAAATAAAGCACGCACTGTCTCGGAAATTTGATGAATAATTTCTTCAGGTTCTTGACCAGCACGTTGTATATCACGTATAACTCGTTTAATAAGATCGAGATGAATACCGCCAGTTACAGATACACGAAGGTCGAGTAGAGGTCGCAATGTCTCACTCAAAGCATAAATGCCCTCTATGATCACAATGCGAGAGCTCGGGACTTCAACCGTCCTGGAAATTAATCAAATACATTGCAATATTAAATTGAAGGTATACTAGCTATAAACTGAAGTAACTAATCAAAATTGTGTCCGGTATACGAACTTAAGGATAAAGCTAGCTATCACAAAGCCTATGTTTCCTATTCATAAGACTTGCATTACAATTTTGTTTAACAGGAATTCTTGACATCTCATTTCAACTAACCATATGGACAAAGTAGTCCTTATAATAATACTTAAACAATTCTTACCTTAGAGCTAGCTTTACGATGTTGAGTCAGTCAGGTCTAACTCAAACTCTAACATGATGTCAGATTAAAGGATTTGCTCATGAATTTTAAAGATTGCTTAGCTTACCCTAGAATTTGACTAATAACGAATAGCAATATACAGAAACATAACACTCATGTCCAAATCAAAAGCTCTTTTCTATTTTGTTTCAAGAGACTTGCATATCTTTTCATTCTCACGTTCCAAATTCATGGTCGTCATGAGTTAGGGTTATCCCAAATTATATAACATGAATTAAGCTAAAGTATTCAGAGATAGCTTAGGATTATTAACCTGTATCCTGTACGTGAACTGGATTTGAAATCATATACAGGAATTTGCACTGCCTTTCCTGCCTTTAAATCGTGTACATTTCGGAGCAACGTTTCGTAGTCTATTAAGCGTGGATCTGCATAAAGAGAGCTATGTCAAAATATCATAGAAACCAAAGTATGAAAGTAATATGATATGATACTTTTATTAGGGAGAAGAAAAATAAGAGAATGAACCATATCATTTATATGTATTCAGTCAGGCTGTGTAATATGCAGCTTGCCTTCTTACTATATGTAGAGCAATAGACACCTTGGATAAAGGTGTGTCAGACACGTGTTCAGTGTCTGACATCGACACATTTTGTTATATTCAATCACTTTTTTGTTTTTAAATTATTATCGGTGTAAGTGTCGCTTTTGGTGTTTGTGTTCATGGCAGTTCTTCATAGCTTATAATGCAACACAAAAACAATATTAAAGAATTATAAAACAAAAGACAAAATAATGATTTACCATCAAAGTTTCCATCAACAATTCGACTAGAATCATTGTAATTGTCCAATGAAATGACTGCAATATCAGGCATAGAGTTGGCTATCTTTTCAGCAAACACTGTCTTTCCAGCCCCTGAAGGACCTCCAACCCCAACCAATAACATTCCATCATTTTTCTGGGCCAACAGTTGGCATGCATGAAATACTGTAAAAAAACCATTCTCAAATGATAGTTGGTCTTGGATTGGAGCGACCTCATAGCGTTCAATGTCTTTCCTTTTAACCAAGCGAACTTTATCTTTTAGGAGACCAATATGTCTTTGATGTGAATCAGCTTCAAAGGTATCTTGTGCCATTGAAGGAATGCTGATTTCCTGCTAAACAAACCTACACAAAACAAAGAAAACTTGTTTAATTGATAAATAAGTAAATAAAGATATGACCTACAAATTTTTTTCATTGTAATGTTCACAAACCAAAATATCCTCACACTTGATGTCAGCAAAGTAGTAAAAGACTAAAAATGTGACTTTGTAACCTCAAGAGACGTAGTTTAAATTTCCTCGAGGACAGTTGTTAAATAACTACTAGTGTCACTTCCATAATAACAATTCCCTTAAAAAACAAAACGAAAGATCCCGACACTTCCACAGATCCATGACATCCCAAAAACTTTGATCTAGCAGTTACATAGTGATATTGCTAGTGAAATGTTATATCAACTGCATAGAATTCTAGAAGGATAACATCAAATCTTTACAAAATTGTAGAAAGATACTAAGTAGTATTGCTAAACCACGATAGTAGCCCAGGTATCCTTTTAAGGATTTAATTCATATCATTTTCGGTGTAAAAATTTTGATACTATAAATCAATTATAATCATCAGAAAATTAAAAATATTTGACTTTATTCATAATTACTTATAAAGTTATACATATGATTAGTTGTAATTTGTTGACAGTGTATCAAAATTAAACTCTTCTTAAAATTCTCAAAAAAATATATTATAGTCCACAAAAATCAAAAAGAAAGTGGCCTACTTTATAGTGAAACATGCTCTTCGGAAATATAAGACTTTATGTTTCAAAATTACATGCAATGCAAAGTATTACCATAACTTGCACACAATAAGAGGATGCTTTCTAATCTAGGGGTTAAGTGAAGCAAGCCTAGGTGATACCAATGTTTCCACTCTTGAGTCAACTCTTCCTAAAACTAGAGAATAGAGATTCATCCATAAATCAAATAATAACATATTTTATAAGACAACATCTATGCAGAATGTCATTTAACCGTCCTGTGATATATTATTATAAGTTATGTAACTAATGACTATTTATGTCTATAAACTAGTATTAGAGCTGGTTTGGATCAAATGATCAATTTAACAAGAAGCACTTCTGAAAAAACATATATTAAAAAAATTTCACAATAACTATGAATGTCTGTGTTAAACAATATCAGCATCTTAATTTGGAGATGATTGTGGCTGTGGATAACGGCACGATTTCGAACCTAGAATTTTAGAACCATAATTTTAAGGAATTTGGGGAAAAACAATTTTGGTTGGGGATGAATGGAACCCTAATTTCATAGAATGTTGGAGAAAGTGACTAATAGCCACATCAAATTCCAATTATACACGTCCCATGTTTTTCATGGTATTAAGTCAAGACTTCACAAAAGGGAGCAATTAATCGTAAGTCGTAACGTCACTATTGTAAGAAACCAAATTAAAACTTAAAATACCTAACGAAAGAACAATTTGGAATTAAGCCTAATTTGTTTCATGAGCTCTCTCGTTATATTGACATATTCATAAACATCTTATATACAACACGATCCAAAATCGTCTTATATAGAAAACATAAAATGTAATAAAAAGCATTTTGATTAAAAGATAAATAATAATGTAACTACATTAAGAGCAATAATGCCTGAAATAATAACATCATTCATTAAGACATTCACAAAGAGAATAAGAAAAGAGAATGTGAAGAAAAAAGGATACATCCAACAAAGCACATTGGTGATTATGAGAGAACTCACACACCTAAATGAACAATAACAACAACAACCGTGAAGAAGAATTGTGATTTCTGAAGAAAAAGGGATAAAGATATATAACAGAAGGCTGAAAATATGGATTGTTTAAAGTACACGTAATTTAAAATTCAACTGCTTCATTTGTGCGTGGAGAGCAAGTTAGTATTAGTAATATTGATTCATTCTACGCAGTTAACCAAGATCTGAAGCTTTTATTCATTCATATATACTTGGAGCTTTGCATGCATCTTTTTATCAAAAATTTATCCTTTTTTATTTTTTGAAAAACTATAGGGATCTGAATTTTTTAAATTGAATAGGACGTGCCGTTTTTGAACCTCATTCTTTCATTCTTCAATTTGTTACAACATGAGACAAGATAAAAACAAACAAAATAACTCCTTCAAATAGCAAATAATGTGAATTAATTTTAAATTTTTTTGCTAGATATTCCCATTTAGAAAATCGGGAGTTTTATTATAAATATATTTTAGTTTTAAATTTTAGAGAAGCAACTTCAAACTGCCTTTTTTTTATTTATATTTTTATTATTAAAATTATTAATTTAATTATTTAAAAAATAAAAATATTAATAATAAATTAAAATAAAATACATTAATAAGTTATAAATAAATTTTATATTATAATTATTATTATAATAAATAATTATTATACTTATAATTAAACATTATTATAATTTAAATTATTAAATAAATATATATATATATATATATTATATTATAAATTTCAAAAAAAAGTTAAATGATAATAAAAATTAAATAATAATAATAATTAAATGAAAAAAAATTATATTGATAATATAAAATAAAACAAAATACATTAAATTAATACTAAAAATACATCATATTTGGAAAAACAAAATACATCAAATTTATATCAATGATGTCTACCTAAATGACCCCAGTCTCACATGTAGGGTGTCGTCGAACTCGTCTAGTTCTCTGAACAAGTTGCAGTTCTTCTAGTTCTTCCTCATTTTGATCATTTTCTTCAATGTAAGTTATAGGTGGGTTAGAACTAATAACACTTGCTTCCATTAAATTTTGCGATTATTGATTATACATCGAATCAAATATAGCATAAGCCGACTCAAGAGTTATGCACTGAGTTCCAAACAAATTATAAAAAAGTCCATGTTCTGTCGGATAACTGGGTGTTGGTATTTCTGACATCGACGAAATGTAATACTGAGATGGTGGTGGATCATAAAATGGAACTTTAGTAACGACATATAAGTGAGGTGATGATGAAGACGGTTCTACTGCGTTTTGTTGTTGTGGGGTTGATTGAGAGATCGATTGCATATGAGGATATGACAGCGGTTGTCAACGGAGATCACAAAGATATTATTCTATAGATATAAACAATTTGGTGTGTTGTGTAAACCAAATCATATATTATGTGTTACGACATAAAACACCTTGTACGATGTTACTTTGCAACACGTAATTATGGCGCTCGTTCCAATGGTTAATTTCTTCTCTCTAAACTCAGTTTCCATTATCATCAATTTCATGTCTCATGTCGACCTCATGATACAGTTTCATGCCCTCTAGTGGTTGTGGTATTTATTGAAGGAAACTGAAGTGAAGTGTGACTCTATCTGTATGATGTTTTTCAACAATATAATTACAGAATAGATAAGTACATGCAGTTCAAGTGACCCTCTCTTCTTTTGATACTTCATGTTGGAACCCGAGATAAGGTCTTCAATAAAACTGACATGTAAAAAATAAGCTAAAATAATAATAACAAGTATAAAAAATAAAATATTTAAAAAATTCAAATAAATGTGAGTTAATATATTGCTTCCTCAATCATCATATGATCAATTGTTTTTCAATATCCTTCTACGTTATTATGAGGAACTTTAGCAAAATTTAGACCACCAAAATTAAATCTGTCGAATATAATAAAAATAAAAAAAAATATAATAAAATTATTAATATGGTATGCAATTAGTTTAAAAAAAAAAAGAAAAAATAATATATAAAAATAATATAATTACCTTTGTGCAAGTGAAAATATCCATGTTTTGATAGATTCAAGAGCGACACAAGATAAACGATACCATGTCCAGTTTTGCAACAATAATGCACATCCTCCCATAGATATTACACCAGGTTTCGTTGCAAGGCATAATTCTCTATAAATTGTATCTAAAATTGCTGAACCCCAACTATATTGGGATACTATATTTAAATCTCCTAACAGTTAAAGATATTTTAGATGTACACGATTGTTGGATTTGTTAGGCGTCAATAACACTTCGATTATACGTAGGATCTATGCTTGACATGATGCTTGTTTTTCTATTTCAGATGCATTTTCACCAATATCGTCAAATATATCCTTAAGCCACTTTAATTTAATAGAATTACCTTTTGTTGCTCCCTCAGGTGGGGTAACTCCTAAATAATCTTGACAAATTTGTTTTACGTGCACAAAATTCAAACCACTAACAGATAAAAGAGAAACATTTAATCCTAAAATGTAATATACATCTTCCAAAGTTATTGTACTCTCACCTACTAGAAGATGAATCATCTGATAATTTTGTTGGTAATATTGATGTTGACGAAGATATGGAAGTAGAAGATCAACATATTCTACTTGATTTCGATCCTCCATCTCACCTGAAGAGCATCAATTTAGATACTCAACAGAAATCAAGTGAATTTGATCACTTGTTCATTAACAAAGTCCTAACAGTAGATGGAACTCTTGCAGTTGGAATAAAATTTCATAACAAAGATGAATGTGTACATGCAATAAAATGTTACCATTTAAAACAATCATTGAATTTTGTGGTACAAAAATCAAATTTAGAAAGGTATGTCATTTATTGTTCAAATCCAAATTGTTTGTTTAGATGCAGAGCTTCAAAACGCAAAAAAAAAGTGATTGTGAGTTATTGGTAAATTGAACGTGCCTCATACATGCACAAATTCTGCATTGTCACAAGATCATACGAAGCTCGATTCTAACATGATATGTCAAAGTATAATGCAAGTTGTGAAAGTGGATCCTTCAATCAAAGTGAATGTCATTGTTGCTCAGATTCGAGATTTACGTAACTACACAGTTAGTTATAAGAAGGTCTGGATGGGAACAAATAAAGCAACCGAATAAATTTATGATAAATGAGAAGAGTCTTACAATCAACTCCCACATTGTTGGTTATGAAAATTTTTGCTCCAGGAACTAAAATAGAAATGGAAACCATTCAACTTATCATGAGAATAGTTTGATAGGTGGGATAAAGATTTTTCATAGACTATTTTGGGATTTTTTTCTGTGTATATCTGCATTTAAATTATTCAAACCAATAGTACAAGTTGATGGGACTTGGTTGTACGAAAAGTACAAAGGAACTCTATTGGTAGCAGTTAATGTGGGAACGACAACATAATTTCTATTGCTTATGCTATTGTGGAAGATGAGACAAAAGAAGGTTGGAGTTTCTTTTTGAGAAAATTTGTCACTCCACAAGTCAACATTTGTTTGATTTTCAGATAGACATGAATCCATTAAGAATGCTTATAATAATTCGAATAATGGGTGGCAAGATTCTCCGTCAAAGCATATGTTATGCGTCCGACATATTTCACAAAATTTTGCAAGAGAATTTAAAGATGATGCTTTGAAGAAAAAAGTTATTTCTATGGGTAATAGTTTCATTCTTAATTTTTATAATTAGTGTAATTTTTAATAATTTCATTCTTAATTTATATAATTGTCTACTGTTTTAATGCATGTTACTCGATCAATGAGCCTACATATCAATACTACCGTAGAGAAATCGGCATACTAAATTCGGAGGCTTTGAAATGGTTAGACAACATACATCGACAAGATTGGATTAAAGCATTCAATGGAGGTAGTCGTTGGGTTCAGATGACAACCAACCTTGTGGAGTCAATTAACGCAGTATTCAAAGGTTTACGTAACTTTCCCATAACTGTTTTGGTCCAATCAACTTATTTTAAAACAGCAACACTGTTTCCAACCATAGAAAAACGACACACATCAATTTTAGCTTCTGGTCAGATATACACAGAAACTTGCATAAATCTTATGAAATTGGAAATAAGTAAAAGTCATAGGGTGGATAATTTTGATCGGAGCAACCATATTTTCATGGTGCACGAGACACTCGTTCCAAGAGAAGGGCGACCAATTGGTCATTTTAGTGTAAACCTTTCTAATAAGTGGTGCGATTGTGAAAAATATCAAGTTAAATATATGTCTTGTTCACATGTCATAGCAGCATGTTCTAGCATTAAATATAATTATTGGAGCCTTATACCTGATGTGGATAAGGTGGAAACGGTACTAAAAGTCTATGTTGAAGCGTTCCAACCCATACCAAACCAATGATATTGGCCACAATATGAAGGTGTTAAGGTGTGTCACAATTCACTAATGCGAATAGTCACGAAAGGTCTCCCAAATAGCAAACGCATTAGAACAGAAATGAACAGTACAGAAAGAGTACCAAGAAATTGCGGATTATGTCGGGCCTCTGATCATACTAGAAAATATTGTTCAAACACTACTGGCACATCTACTCAAATTTGATGCATTTTGTTTTTCCAAATATGATGTATTTTTATTATTAATTTAATGTATTTCGCTTCATTTTTATGTTATCAATATAAATTTTTTTTTATTTAATTGTTATTATTATTTAGTTTTTATTATCATTTAATTTATTTTTTTAAAATTTATAATATATATATATATTTAATCATTTTAAATATAATAATTTTTAATTATAAGTATAATAATTATTTATTATATTAATAATTAAAATATAAAATTTATGTATAATTTATTAATTTATTTTATTTTTATTATTATTAGTATTTTTATTTTTTAAATGATTAAATTAATAATTTTAATAATAAACTAATTTTAAAATATAACAAAAAAAAAAGTAGGCAGTTAGAGATCGCTTCTCCAAGAAACAACTTTCTATTTAGATCCAAAAAAAATTATCTTCAAGTGGTAGCTTCTCCAAGGAACTTCTTATTAAAAAAAAATAAAAAACAAAAATAAAATAAAACATTCAAAGAAATTACTTTCACAACACGACAACTAAAGAAAAAAAATTTAAAACTAGAATATACTTATAAAAAAATTCAAAAATCAGTTATAACATCTATATATTTAAAATAATCTTTAATAATAATCTATAATTTAAATTTTTTTATTATTTTTAATATATAATTTAGAATGTTACATATATCACATTACTATCTATAAGTTGAAGTATATTGAAATTAATTAAAGAGATGTGTATATATATATCACCTTTCAAATGGATACATCCATCTATACTGAACTGGTCCACCAAGCCTAGCTTCACTTGCAAGATGCACTGAGAGATGCTCCATCGAATCAAAAAACCCAGGAGGAAATACTTTCTCCAACTTACATAGAATTATCGGAATGTCATTTTCCATCTTGATCAGATCTTTATCAATGAGTGTTGAAGAACACAAATTCTTGAAATATTGACTCACTTCAATAAGTGGGTTCAATACATGTGTCGGTAAAGCACTAAAGGCAATAGGAAGTAAACACTCTAAGAATATATGACAATCATGACTTTTCATCTCATGCATCCTCCCATTTTCCACATCAGCACATCTTGCCAAATTCGAACAATAACCGTCAGGCGTCTTCAGCTCTTTGATCCAACGATAAACAGATTTGGCTTCATCATTAGATAAAGTGTAATTCGCACGAGGTTTTAGGGTCTTGTCGTTTTGTTCGACCAACAACAAGTTTGGTCGTCTGCAATATATACCTATGTCTTTTCTAGCTTTGTCATTATCTTTTGTTTTCCCTTTCACATTCATCACAGTATTAAAGATGTTGTCAAAGAAATTTTTCTCAATATGCATAACATCGAGATTATGTCTCAAAAGATTATCTTTCTAATACGGTAGATCCCAAAATATACATCTTTTTGTCCAATTATGCCATTGTCAGTAACCTTGTGGTTTACAAGCCACACCATTAACAACATGTACCTTTGGCATATCTTTTACTTTATTCCAAACTTGTTCTGATGTCAATTTCATCGGGGGTCCTAGATTTTCTGCATATCCCTTCATAAATGCAGCTTTGTTCCTTCTAAATGCATGATCAGTAGGTAAAAACCTACGATGCGAGTCAAACCACGATGCCTTCCCACCAAATTTTAAGGTAAATGCTTTCGTATCTTCCATACAAATAGGACAAGCTAGTTTACCATGGGTGCCCCATCCTGACAACATCCCATAAGCGGGGAAATCATTAATGGTCCACATCAATGCAGCTCTCATCATAAAATTTTCTCTCCGAGCAATATCATATGTCAAGACACCATTCCACAACCTCTTCAAATCGTCAATCAAAGGTTGTAAATAAATATCAATACCAGTTGTAGGATTAGAAGGACCTGGTATCACAGCAGCTAAGAACATATATGGTTTAGACATACACATATCAGGAGGAAGATTGTAAGGAGTAACAATAACCGGCCAACAAGAATAAGGAGTAGACGATGCTTGTATGTAAGGCGTAAATCCATCTGAGGATAATCCAAGTCTTACATTGTGTGGATCTGACGCAAAATCAGGATGTATTTGATCAAAGTGTTTCCATGCCTGACCATTAGAAGGATGTCGCAACTCGCCTGAATTTCTTCTATTCTCATAATGCCACGTCATCTTTCCTGCAGTTTGTATTTATGCAAACAGTCTTTGCAATCTTGATACAATAGGGAGGTGAAACATTGCTTTCCTTGGAATTGATTTTCCCCTACTTACCCTTGAGTTATTCCTTTGGTAATACCTTGGTTCTTGACAAAACTTGCATTCAACTAAGTTTACATCATTCATACCAAATTCATTGTCATAATACAACATGCAGCCTTTAACACAACAATCAATCCTCTTGACACCTAATCCTAACTTTGACACTAACAGTTTCGCATCGTAATAACTTTGTGGCAAACCATCTCTCACAGGTGTTGCGTCTAGCATCATTTTAGTCATCAAATCCAAAGCTAAATCAGGAACATGAAATTGAGACTTTAGACCTAACAGTCTAATACACATTGATAACTTTGAGTTTGAAGAACCTTCAAACAATGGTTTATTTGTCTCTTTCAAAAGACCATAAAATCTCTGAGCTTCTTCATTGGGAAGTCCATCGGTATCATCATATTGATCTTCATTGAATGACAAATTAACTCCAACAGCATCCGAGATCATATCATTCATCGCCTCAAAGTGTTGATGGTTATAATAATCTATACCTAACATGTTAGTACTACTTGAAGGACCTATGTTATAATTCTCCAAATATGTACTAGTATTAGGCGCGACCGGAGACTATTCGCCGTGATTAGTCCAAATCCAGTAGTTAGGCATAAATCCGTCTGCATACAAATGCACTCTTATTTCATCTTCACTTTTAAACCGTCTACATCGACATAAACAACATGGACATCTCATTCCCCCTTCATCTTGGACAATTTTTTGCACTCTCGCAAAATTGAGAAACTCTTCGACCTTGTTAGCAAAACGTTGTTTAAGACCCTTTCTTCCGGGAAAATTCCTATCGTACATCCAACTACGGTCTAAATCCATAGTTGCTATATA
>JBBPBT010000623.1:1947001-1963720 GCA_037974875.1 Cicer bijugum
TATATATATATATATATATATATATATATATATATATATATATATATATATATATATATATATATATATATATATCGATATTTTATATATTAATTGCTTTATTTTTCAAAAGCATTAATATAAATTTTGACATATTTATATGTCAATTAGGGGAGCATGCATTTGTACACAATATAATATATTATTATCAATACAATAATAAAATATATACCAAATACAATAATAAAATATATATCAATACTATCAAAATATATCAATACTAACAAAAAAATAATAATTAAATAAACATTATATATATATATATTAATTTGCCAACAATATAATAAATTATAAATAATATAATAACATATTAATACTTATAACAAAAAATAATAATTAATATGATAAATTTTAATAATGTTTTTTAAAAATCAATAACTTTGATATATATGTCAATTAATTAGGGGATTATATATTAATTAATTTTCAAACAATATAATAAATTATTAATCAAGACTATATCATTATACAAACCTATATAAAATTTTAAATGATGTTTTTTTAAAAATCAACACTACTAATCAAGACTTATTTAAAACAAAAAATAATAATATCATCAATTTTAATAATGTTTTTTTAAATAATAATTATATTAAAACCAATATATTTTAACCGTGTGGTTTGAAACTTTAATTTATCATATATTAATATGTAAACAACATCATTACTATTTTTTTAAAAATAAATATATAAAACTAATCTAAATATATATATTACTAATCTATATTTTAAAAATAATATATATATAAATATATATATACTAATCTAAATTTAAAATATATAAAATACTAACTTGAATGCCGAGTAGCGTCTGACTTCAAGCTTCCACTCACGTACGATGCTTGCAAGTCTTCGAAATAATTAACAAGCACTATAAAAATAAAAATCAATAACATTAATTAGTTATATCATATTAAAAAATAAAATTATAAATTAATTACATATATAATATAAATTACATATATAATATAAATTAATTACATACATAATATAAAATTAAACTTACAAAATTTATATGATGAGTAATTTGTAGAGAGAAGGAGGAGAGAATAGTAAGGTATAAGGTTTAGAGAGAAGTTGTATTGTGAAAATGAAGTGGGAAGATGGGAGAGTATATATAGTATTTGCATTGGGAATTTGTGGCGGCCTTGCCCGTCACAAAAGCCAACGGCTCATTCCTTTTGTGGCGGCCTTGCCCGTCAGAATCTCCAACGGATACAAAGGAATTTGTGGCGGCCTTTGCCGCCAGTAACTCCAACGTCTCTTTCCAGTTGTGACGGCCTGAGCGGCCAGAAAATCCAGCTGGATTTGGGCGCCTTTTGTGGCGGCCTTTGCAGCCAGTAATGCCACGTCCCCATTCCTTTGTGGCGGCATAGGCCGCCACAAATTCCCTGGTCACATCAGCAAATTTGTGACGGATCTGGCCCTCAGAAAATTCATTTTTGTGGCTGTAAAAGCCCTCACAAAATCCCTAAATAATTAATTGGATTTTGTGGCTGCCTAAGCCCTCACAAAATCACAACATTGTGATTTTGTGAGGGCTTAGGCAGCCACAAAATCCAGTTAAATATTTAAAAATTTGTGAGGGCTTTTTCAGCCACAAAAGATGACCAATTTTAATTTTAACCTTTGTAAGGGTTTTTTCGGTCACAAATTTGTGAGGGTTTTATTCGGCCACAAAATATTTATAAAGTTGGCCACAAAATATTTATAAAGTTGGCCACCAAATGGAGAAATTCTTGTAGTGGTTTTAATATTTTTTTTTTCACATCAGTTATTTTTATTCTTATATATTCTGTTGGGAATTTTTTTTCTTTTTATAATTATCATATACTTATTCATTTAATAAATGAATTTTAAAAACCTCTTTTGAAATATTGTACAAATAATTATTCTTTTATCATTTCTTAAAAAGATAATTTGAGATATAAATATCAAGAACTGAAATTTAAAATTAAAACATCTATAATAAAAAAAAAATCTATTATGTAAATTATGTAAATCATAGATATGGTTTTTGGGTAGCTAAAAAATTAATATTAAAATATCACGAATTGTTCATATTAATATTTTTAAATATATTTTATAGTTTTTGAAAAATAAATAAATATCATATGGGTTGAATTTCTAAAGAATTACCAAATTTATTTTATGACAATAAATTTGTTTAGAGAAAAATTAAGAAATATTTCAAAAATAACTTAGAAGATTAGTCATATCTATTATTAATAAATATTTGTTTCAGAATATCACGTATGTATTTTATTGTTAATCATATGTACTTTTAGAATTGACCACATGTGATCACACGTGATAGAATTCAAAGTGAATAAATTAAATATGTTGAGTTGTTTATAATAATTATAATAATTTGCAAATAAAATTTATTTATTATTAAATTCGTTAACACCACCAAAAACCACATTTCATATTAATTCTATAAATTTAAATTCCTAAAAACATTAAAAAATCATACACTTAAAAATTTAAATTTAACAACTAACACCGCCACCACCATCACCAACAAGATTTAGTGAATGTCAGTATCATTTCCAACCTAATATTTTAACGTAACATTAAAGAAAATCGTCCTTTAAGATCAATAATTTAAAAAATTATATTTAAAATATTTAGTATATCATATTTTAGTCTTCCTCAAAAAAAATTAAATATTTTAATTCATTAACTGGTTATGTATAGTAGCTAATAAATTAATTAAATAAACTTATTAATATATAAACGTAGTTAGTAATAAATTGTCGGAAAACATTGCCGAAAGTTGAAAGGTCGGTGGGGATGGCAAAATTAGACTCATTTCGAAGTTTTGGGATTTAGGATTTGTGTGAATTGGGTGTATAAAAACCAAATTCAAATATAAAACATAAGTGAGTATCCAATATAAATAAATTAAAATATAACCATATTACTTTAACTGAATATTTAAAATAGATTTGAATCCGATTTTAGATTTAGACCTCATATATATATATATATATATATATATATATATATATATATATATATATTTTTTTTTGGAGGTTTGCATGCATCATTATTTTCTATGAAAAATTATATGACATGTCACTAATATATGAGTGAAATTTATGGATTTAAATTTTCTAAAGTGAATAATTTAATTTAAAGGTAACTCACATCTTATTTCTCATATATATTTAAAAGTGACACATAAAAACAAACACTATTAAAAATATGTGGAAAAGTATTTTTCAATGATAAATATATTAAAAAATATAGGACAAATATTCATCAATGATACAAATAAACAATTATGGATCAAATATTTATCGTTAATACATAAAAAAGTATAAAAATAAATATTAAAAAAATATAAGACAGATCTTTGTCATTGATAAATATAAAAAAAAATATATTGGAGAAATATTTGTAACTAATACATAAAAAAAAACACGAGACAAATATTTGTCACTAATACATAAAAAACACGGAACACATATTTTATCGAAAAATGAGATGTTTTAAATCCTACATTAATATTGTTAGAATTTAGAATTTGGGTTGGACCCTACACAACTCCACAAAACAAGTTTGCAGAGTGAGTACTACCCGTCAATTATAAACACTTTGTCATAACTTATCTCTTCTAATTTGGGGATCTTAACACACTCCCTTGTTTGATCAATGTATCGTAGATAGATTCTGATACCATTTTAGAATTTGGATTGAGTATATGCAACCTCCACAAAATTAACTTGTAGACTAAAAAATATACACCACTTGTAAACACTTTGTAAAATCTTATCTCATCGAATATAATCCTCTTAACCATGAAGGTTGATTAAGGAACCATTCAGGAGTTAGTGTGGCCCTTATCTTGTTGGTGTATGTTGACTTTTTCTAGGTTTCATAGCAAGATAAAAATAAATTACTTATGGGAGAAAGAAAAAAAAACTAAAATGACTTATTCAAATTAGTGTTATTTAAACCACATTAGATCTGTAACGACCTGGTGAATTTTTAATTTTGCTACCTTCGCTTCTCAAATTTAAAATTAAAAAAAATAATAAAATACTCCAAATATTAATGCGTATTTATTATATTCTTTAAACCATAACTTCTCTTTCTATCTTCATCTTCAACCCTAATTAACTTTTCTTTCTATCTTCATCTTCTATCTCATACTCATATTCATTATTTTCTCTGACACTTCTTTATTATTTTTCCTCCATTTTTAACAACTTCAACATCTTCAATAATCTTCATTGGCTCTCATTTACATCAGATTTGCATCATCTTGTTCTTGTTCTTGTTTTTTAAAATATTTAGTTATGGTTATATGATTGAAACTGATTTTGGTGAAAATAAAACTCATTTTGTCAACTGATTTGGGTTACGTAAACTGAATATGTCCAGAAATATATGTGAACTGAGTTTGCGTACGTGAACTCAGTTTGTCTAGGATTTAAGTGAGCTCAGTCTGTTTAGAAACATACGTGAATTCAGTCTTCCCATAAACATACGTGAAATCAGTCTTCCAATAAACATACGTGAATTCAATTTGCGTACGTAAATTTAATTTACAATAAATAAATATTATAAGAGTATTTTGGATTTTTTTTTTAATTTGAAGATTTTGGTTAGAAAAAAAATGTGTGGATAACAAAATTAGTGTATTTTTTTTATAAGAATTCTAAAAATGATAACCTTATGCATATGCATGTATATAGATTTAAAGGATCAATTCAAGAAAGAAAGAAAGAAAAAAAAATACTGAAAAGACTTATATGAGAAAAAACATATCAAATTTAATGGATGGCAGATATATTTTGTTAAGGTGGAATTTAACATTCACAAGTAACAAACTTCTCCATGATACACTTGTTGACTTTTTACTTGGTATAAAGATTTAAACAAGTTAATGTTAATTTATGTTTTCACCCCCAAATAATGAAACATTCTAAATTAAATGAACTGTTTCAAAAAAAGATAAATACTATTTTTAACATTTAATATTCTTCCCTACTTTTTTTCTATATTTACCCCGTGTTTAATAGTCTCACTCTAAAAATTCCATCTATTATTCTCCTCATTCATTTATAATAGTCTCACTCTAAAAACTCCCTCTTCTTCTCCTCATCCCACCACCCCTAATCCCAATCAATCCCATCCCCTTTCCATCCATCCAATGCAAATTCAGAGAAAAAAAACCTTTAAACATATCTATGATCCCTCTTTTTGTGGTTTTGGAATAAACAGTTTATGGAAGAAGATGAATTTGAGTGAAGAAGACAGACAAAAAGATTAACCTTAAATACATTTTAGATCTTTACATTCTTCTTTTCTTCAAATTACTTTTCTAAAAGGAATGCTGAGTCATAAAAAAGCTACTATAATTATGTTTAAACCAATATCAAAATAAGTAAAGAATTAATGTTTTTTAGCTACTAGAATTAATGTTTTTTAGCTAGGTCAACATTTAAATAATAAAAATATAAAAATATATTGCCTACTCAAGTTGCTTATATGAAATCTTCACCATTCATATTTTTTTCTTAAATCAATGGTTTATATAAAAAAAATGAGACATTAAATTCAAACTTCGCACAATATACTAAAATATTTTAAAGGATAACCCTGTAATCAACACTAATCGAAAATTTCAAAACCAAAGAATCAACCAATAATTGAAAAACAATCAATTCCTCCATTAGAGTAATTATATCCCTAATTCATAACTAGTTGCTATTTAAATAATATGAACTATGAACATGTTAAATTTGTTTTCTAACATTTTTCTTTAAGTTGGAGCATATATGTCACAAATATATTGCAAATGTGGTTTATATGGCAACCTCTAAGTAAACGAGTCAACTAGTTGATTAACGGAATTGACATAAATAATTGTGGCATTAATCGAGATATTAAAAAAGTATTAAGAGAATAAAAAAAATTGATTAAAATTGACAAAATCAACTGTGGCATGATTTTGTCACAACTGATGTGAGTCGGAATATAAAGTTAGGTGTCTTCCGTCAAAAAAATAAGTTAGATGTAATATTTCTTTTTTTTTTAAATATAGAGTCAAAGCCCAAGAAAACAAAAAAGATAAAAAAAAAAAATTAAAAACCCTTTAGCAAAACTATCAAACTTATATTGGTTAAGACGGCAACAAAAAAAAATCGAGGATAATATTAAGAATATGATCGATTCAAGAAGAAAAAAAAATTACAAAAATATCTAGCTTCACCATTGACTATCATGCTTATAAATTATTTTTATTATTGCAAAAATGTGAAATTTAAGTGAAAAGAATCACTGAATCAGTATACGTAAATATATAAATATCATTGTGCTAACTTTCTAGCAAAATTTGGAGAAGCTGAAACTCAAGTTTGACTATTCTTCATGGCCCTCCTGCATGCTTTTGTAGATTTCTACAACTGTCAAGGGTGGCGTTCCCTATTAGCTTTTTTATTTTATTTTATTGTCTTTACTGTCCAAAATGTTTTCATAAAATCTAAATGATGAAAGATTTTTTTCTGGATGAACAAATGTATCTTCTGTACAAATGAAATCTGTTTAAAGAGTAAATTTATTTCAACATACATTTTTCTATAAAAATCATTAATGAATCAAACTTCCGATTAAATAATTACAAGGTTCAAGTATCTAAAGAGTATTTTATTTTTTTAAAATTTTTTAATTGATACTTCTGATTTCTTCCATCAACATCAGACATAAATCAATTTATAATTCAATCAAGTAAGTGTATTTAAATGGTTAATAAATTTAATTAGAGACAAATCATTTAAGAAATTGGTTACTAAGATTTCATTCTCTTAAGAACCATGGAGTTAAAAAAATTACAATTCTTCATAGTTTTATATCGGTCTTACTAACTGAGATCTTTAAATTAAAAACTTCCAACTATTATGTTCATTATATTCATAATTTTTTTATTTTCATCAAAATAATTTTTATCAATTAAACTAATTATATTTTGTTATATATTAATCATACATTAGTCGTGAATAATCATATAAAATGTCAATGACTCTTATCTCTATACGTGATTGGGTCATTCAGACGAATCAGACCAAATATAGAACTAATTCACACTTGGATGTTAAATTCATTCCTCAACTATGCTCCCTTTTGCAACTCCGCCAACATTTCTTTTAAAATATCTTGTGAAAAAAAGGCTTCTGACAAAAGCAACTTTCTAAAGAAGAGACATTATCGAAATCGACTTGCAAAACAATTTATAATAGACATTTCCTTTTTTTAATAAATTAGAATAAAATCCTCCAGTCAACATAGTTTATCAAGACCAGTAAAATTTGTGGCAATCAGGAACAACAATTTCATTCTCCAATATGTGGAAACCAAGGAAAAAATTTGTGCCAGAAATAGTATACATTAATGGTCACAGTCCTCAAAGTTGTAGTTTGAATTTTTGAATGAATGTTGAGGGACAAATATTCAACAAAGTCAAACCATTATAACAAAATGGCATGTAGCAGACCTGAACTTCTGGCGGTGCTACATAGACAAATAATTTAGAAGATTGAAAATTTCCCTCCATTTGCTTCCCTTTTAAATCGGTTCCGTAGTCTCTTCTCGAATCAGTATAAATACAATTCCCTCCAATTTGAATGAGCATTTGAAAATGACTAATACTGTGGCCAAAGGCACATAAAACATTTGCAGCTAACCACTTCATCTGCAAGAAATAAAACCAAACAGCATTTCCCGTGAAAAAGGCATACATAATTGATTTCAAACAACTACAGTTATATTTCATTTTGAATTTCTTTTTATCTCAACACCTAACAAAAATGTATGTAAATTATCTCTTATGCCTCAAATGCCAATGTTACCATGAGGTCATGCTAGCACAAAAAATCATACGAAAGCATGAAACATGCATTTTGAGAGAGAGACGGAGAGATGGGCAGAGGTGTAAACTATTTTCTTTTTAAGTTCCCTTTTAAGCTTCAACTGTTAAAACTTGCAGTGGAAATAATTTTTAGTTCATAATATAGAGATGGTAAATTGATCTCCTTTGAACAAAATATAGACAATTTGGCATCACCAACAATTCAAAAGTGATTTGTATGAAGAACGATGATATACCAACACACTTCTTAGATACACTTTTCAACACGGTTTTATCGGGTGACGTTTAACTGTCCCACTTCTTAATTGATGGGACTCACATGAATTTTACCTGATAAAAAAATTTGTACGAAAAAGAGTGTGAATTGCCAACATATTCTTTCATGTGAATTGTTATATTCACTATGTTACTATGTCTAGGGAGAAAAACAACTTCCCAGTATATTATATTCACCTTTGCCTTATGATTACATAACGCTTTTGCTTTCCTACTCAATCTTCATGTTCTGAATCTGAATCTGAATCTGCATAAAGAGAATGTAGCAGTTTATGATCACATAACTAGTTAAAGAAATTGTGTTAAGCAAAACACAAATAGCTTCATAGTTAAAAATTTACAAACTAAAGCCAATATCGTAACTACAACAACTTCGGATTGATTGAATAAAACACAATCAATTTCTGATTCTGTAATAAACACATCAAATGGATTATGTAACAAAAATATCCTCACAACATATTCTTTTGCCAATCAGTAACTTCAGTATCTCCATTGAGTTGGGGAATTAAACCCAAAGATTATAAATAACCCAAGCATAAGTCAACCTACATTTTAAATCCAGATTCAAGATTGAGTTGACAATAACTCAAGCCAGAACATCTAACAATCATAATACATCATTACTTATGTCTAATTATATTTTATGTAAATGTAAGATATTATGCATAAGGAATATTCTTTTCAGAAGTTTTCGCACTTCATCAGGAATCCAGGCAGAGAATCAACTTACCAGATCGAACATCTTCACTAAGTTTTCCTCTTGCTTGGATTTGTTTAACAAGCATCCGATATATCAGCACCCACCAATAAATATGCAGAACCAGCAAGCAATATAGAAGACTATTGAACATATAATAATATAATGGACCATCCACTTGGTGTTTTTCCTTATCCAAGGTGAGAAGAACTTCATAGCTGGCAAAAAAGGGAAGAAAATAAAACACTTGAACCGACAATGATTTCAAATGATTTATGTATAAACGTAAAATATTGCAAACTAGTAACCACGGTCCTACTTGCCTTTATCCTTGATTTTCAAAGGTCAAACATGAGCATGCCTAGTAATGACTAACAAGAACTAACAATGGACAGTATAAAAAGGAGAGAATGAAATAGATTGATTGACATGTTGTTTAGAATAAGAAGGATTTTGTTAAACCTACAACTGCATAATACAGTAACAATTGCCTTAAAGCAAACAAGTTATATAAAATAGCAAAATACATCTTTAGGACCATGGGTTTAACCAATCAAACCAGTTGAGCAGGCTAATATGTCCTTACTCCTTATCATTAAACCCTGGCCAATTACATTCAAAATTTGAAATGCTGGACACAACTCTTATAGAGAGGGAAACAAATATAAAAATAATAATGCAATGGTCAAGATGTAAATCTAATGATGCAGGTAGGTGCGACTCTGTTTCTCGAACTTTTTATGTATGACACAGGTAAGGTAACAGATCTTCTCATGTAAAAATTATGCCTTTATTTCTTCTCAAACATCAAATAGGTAGGCCTCTTCCAAAATTTATGAATATTTATGAGTGATAGACACAACTTTCACTGCGAGCTAATTAAGTGAAAATCTCGCATGAGGTTTTATTCCCATATTAACATTACCCTGATAAATTTTTCCACATTCTTCGACAGTTCAAATGAGAAACTCCATGGCATGTAGCCATGTACATACGTCATAAGAACCAAAGGTGTGTACAACACTACTTCTTAAATAGACAAGGTCAGGAGAAGAATGCCAATAATTGATAAAAACCTATAGTGAAACTAACCATAACCAATACAATGGCTTCACAATTATCCTAAACATAATTCTATTTTCTTTTTCTTTCTGGTACTAGCGACAACTGATTAGAGTTTTCACCAAGTTTTTTATCATAACAAAACATGCATGCTTTGACATGGATGAATAATGTAACTGCTCTAAAAAATTACCAAACACTAAACATTGTTGTACTCCAATACATAATATAAACCATTAATTAATAAGCATCTCCAAGCACTTGATTTGTGATAAAGGCACCAATATAAAGGAAAAGTTAACCATTAACAAGGAAAATTAGAGGCAAAAAATAAAAGAAAAATAAAGGGATAAAATACTAAAACAGTACAGCTACCATTTTGATAAGATTGCATCGAATTGGAAAAACATGTAAATCTTATCAAAAGATGACAACTTGAATCTGAAGAGCAACAGGGGCTAGCATCCTTTCAGAGTGTATAACTGTTAGGAATCCAAGAGTCTGGATTACAGGGATATAGAGGAAGTACACTAATATGTAGAAAAAGATAAGAAATAATATGAAAGAATCTCTCCAAGGGCGAATATGCCCTCACAACAAAAATGACAGTTAGAAAAAATGAAGTTTTGCATAAGATTTTTTCTAAGGGAGGGGAAGACTTTATTTATAGACTTCCCATACAAGGGACAAGAGGAAAAGGATTCAAAAACAACTACCTAGCAAACTCTAACTACGAAAACAAAAACATAACTAACTTTTAATTACTCATAACTACTTTAACAACTCTAGTTTCCCTTTATTCTATATCCTAACAATAACAGTAAAAAAAACACTTGCATTAAGTATATGAAGGGAGGACATCATATTGTTATTAACCAAGATAAGAATCCACATAATAAATAGGTGAGGACCAGAAAATATAATAGAAAGTAGAAAGAATGTAAATTGGGAAATGAACTAATACAAACCTTGTACTCCAAAGAATCCAGAATGGGTAGTAAATGAGGCGCAATATGATCCAAGATAAAACAAAAAGAATAAACGCAGTGCTAGCCGTTCTTTCAGCACCGCTGTATTTGGACATTTTCCCTATCTCCAAAAACACATCACTAGCATCATGAAGTGCTAAAACAACTGATCCAACACGACCAAACCTGAATGTATTAAACATAGAAAAGAAAACACAATACTGTAATAGAAAGCTATCAAAGCAAAATACATTCAAAGAAAATAGAACCAGCGAGCATATTAGTCCAGAATTCTCTCACTCTCTCATGTGTGTATGTGTGTGCACACATGTTTATCTCTGTTAGTTAGAAAAGTTGTTTCAAGTTTCAAAATTCATTTGTAGTGCATCTCATAAGTCATAACCTATGAGGTCAATATGAGAAAGCACATTCAACTGTTTTTGATAAGGAGCTTGAAATGAATAAATCCAGACAAATCAAACAATTACAATAGAATATTGCCAAAAAATAAAGTTTCACAGAAAATAACTTGGATGACAAGACATACTGCGGTCAATGAAAAACATACCTACAAATGTAAGACAACACAATGAGAATGACGGTAGCAACATGATGACTCATGGAAACCCCAAAGTCAGAGCGCCTTGTTTCCCAAAATATTAAAGCAAAAATGGAGTAAGAATAAAATCCAGCAGCATACATATATACTGCCTTCAATTTCAACCTGAAATATCAAAATGACACTACTTTATCAGCAAGCTTAACTTCAATATAAAATTGATCTAAAGGAAAAATAATAACAAATAACAGATTAACATTGTAGCTGAATTGCCACATTAGTTGAACATGTAAAGAAATAAGCTTACTTAATCTTTTGATCTGGCCAGAGCTGACTCCCCGGCCCCACCCAAAAATTTCTTGTATTGGTAAACCAAGGTTCATCATAAGTTACAGACAGAGCAAGAACCTCAGCTGAGAGATAATAAATACATTTCCAGGCTGATTCCTTAAATTTATTAATCCTTTTTCTTCTATCATCTGTCTGGTAGTCCAACATCGTGTTCCCCTTTCCGAAAATCATCCTTCTTGCCACTTTCTGTAAATTTCTTCCACTTCAAGTTGATTAAACATAACCAGGAAAAATTCTAAAAATACTCATTAAAAAAAATTACCACAACCCAGCAAAGGGCAACTTACACATCATAAAAGTTTGATAACAAAGACAACCAAGACTTTAAAATTGAAAAAAAATACAAATACTTTTCTTTGAATTTCATCCATATACTCTTAGGCACAAGTAATGAAGACGTAGAGGAAAATAAAAGGGTAAAAAATGTTAACATTATTACTCAGAACTACACACTTACACACTGACTTAAATGAACCACAATGGAAAAAAAGAAGCATCCATATAATGCATTGTATTTAAAAGTTAAAACTACAAAATAGTAAGTACTTGTTACATATTACATATCCATTATAAAAGTAGCTGAGGCAATTCTGTGTAGATGTAGACAGTAGGTACATAACATTAAAGAGCTTGCCAAGTAGTGGTCATATAGTGTGTATACATAGATAGATAGTTACATATAAAGGTGATGCTACTATAATAACAACCCTTTTAATGATATACAAAAAGGTATCATAAATGCCGCAAAACTTTTCAATAAATTAACATCTACTCTATTTCGTACAATATTTTCATTTCACAACCACATTCACTCATTACCAGGTGAAAGAAAAAAAAACGTATCAGGCACTATCACGTTTATGTAAATATAGTAAAAAGGCACTACATTATTCGAATATTAATTAAAAAATAGTTCTAAAAAGCAAAAGAAAACAAAACGAATGAGAAACACAAAATTCGAAGTTTTGAATAAATGCATTCCAAAAATTTCCAAGAAAAAAAACAATGGTTACATAATTACATTACATAGTCGTATCTCTAAATAAATTAATAATCGATAGAAAGTAATAAAACACAGTACAAAAACACGGATTAAAAAATTCAAAAAAAAAAAGAAAGAAAAGCATAAAAAGAAAAAAAAGAAAGAAAAAAAAAATGAAAGAGCGTATACCTCGAAAAGGAATCTATCAAGAAGGAAGCGAATAGAAGGGAAGAAGAGAGCGAAGAAAGGGAGAAGGTAGAAATCCTCGTAAGCAGGGAAAGATTCATGGTGAAAGTCAATGGACTTGAATCGTTGAATCCAATCCATAATAATCATCAATCGTGTTCGTCGTGGTGGAATTTTATTTCAGAAATTTTATCGGGAAAGAGAAAGAAAATCGGAATGAATCCGAATCTGGTTAATTAGAATGCGATAATGTTGCAAAGAACGAAAGAAAGAAAAGAAGAGAAAAGAAAAGAAAGTGAAGAAAGTGTGGTGAATTCAGAATTGGATATATATAAGCGTGGATCGATGGAATCGATTAGGTCCTGTTTTTTCGGTGGTTATGGGTATTATGAGTGCGTGTGCGTTGATAATGAAGATTATGATTTATGATTATTATTACCCTTTTTGTTATATCCTTCTGTGGTTTATTTTGTTTTACTAATTTGCCCTTTTTAGTTTTACTGGCTGCAACTTCACATTTGGATTTGAAAGATTTTGAGAAACCTACACCCATGACATGAGTAAGTAGGTGAGAGAGAATGAGACAGTGAGTTACCAAACAAGTAAGGCGCTGTTTGGCTATCTGTCAATTCCTAACTGTTACCTGTTACAATAATAATGGAGCAAATTTTAAAAAATGAAAAATCGTTTTTCTTTCTTTCTTTTTCATAAGAAGCTTCATCTCTCCAATTAAACACCATTAAGAATTAGCATTTTTTGCTGTCAAGAGAATCCCGAATTCATTAGTTTGAGATTTTATTTTTTATTTTATTATTATAAATATAAATATTGAAGGACCAACTATATACTAATTTCGTGAATGCGGTTATTTTTAAGGATGGAATATTATTTTTTCGTTATAAAATTATCGAGTTTTACTTTTGGATTTTGTTTTATAAAATATAACATAATACTATCAATTGAAAAAGAATGAAAGAAGTTATAGCGTGAATACGTGAGGTAATGAGCCATTAAGTTTGTGATATTAATTTTATTTTTGAATGCAAATCAATTATTAGATTTTATGTTGGATTCACGACGAGATTCATTTGTTTTAATTACGAGACATTTTCATATCTAATATATGGCCTATGAAACCCATTTATTGTCAATGTGATATAATCA
Organism: Cicer bijugum; assembly: GCA_037974875.1. Lineage (NCBI taxonomy): Eukaryota > Viridiplantae > Streptophyta > Magnoliopsida > Fabales > Fabaceae > Cicer > Cicer bijugum. The sequence continues at coordinate 1,961,168 of JBBPBT010000623.1, forward strand.
TATAATGGAAAATGGTAATAAGTATTTTTGTGCATTTGTTGAGCCACTTAACATCAAAATATAAATTTGGAAGTGTTGCATTAACACATTTAAATTTAAAAGCCTTACTTTTTTTTAAACTATTTTGGTATGTATATAATCCCTTCCAAATTTTAAAAAGTTCTAATGAAACTTTTTTTCCTTTTCTTTTTTTAAAATTATTAACAAATATATTTATAACACTTGTTAAATGAATCTTGTTTAGGATAGAATAGTTCCTATCAAGAAAATTAATAGTTTTTTGTCCTTTACAAAATAAATCAGAACACATGGATCATTATATTAAAATTTTTTTAATTATATTTTTTATTCATTTTCGAACTATAACTAAATTATATCACAAATTTAAAGGGATATTTAGATCCCAGATTTTTTATTGAAGATTAAATTGATACTTTCAATTTGTGTTAAAAAATTGACCGCAACACAATTCCAATGGATATCTTTTTCAACAACTTTGATTAAATTTAAAAAATAATAAATAAATATTCAAACCTAAAGTATAATACTAGTCATTGTTCTTAAAGATTTATCTACCTTATGACATAAATCTCCAAGATTCAATAGGCATTTTTTTTATATGAACTGAGGTAACAACTAGTAAAAAATATTTCAAAGATCACTTCCATATACCCACTAGAATACAAAAAGAATGAAAGAAGATAAAGTATACGTTTTTCATGTTTTATCAAAAAATTGTTTTTGCACACCACATCAAATTAGTAGTAAGGTATCCATTTAAATTAGAGAGAGCAGTTAGAAAAAAAGAACAATGGGAGCAGTAGTTTGACTAAGTAAACTAGATCATGTCAAAATTACCACAATTAAAATAAATTAATAATATTTTCCTAATAAAAATACATCTTCATAGTTTTAATATATTTTTCTAATAAAATTTAATTTATTTTTTATTTTTTGAATATTTACAAAATTTACAACACAATTTTGTGAGAGATTAAATTGGAATTAAATATTTCTCAAATTATAACCAAGCTTCCCATATGTAACAACAATTCCAAGTCTGTAACCTATTTTTACAATGTGTCGCTTTCATACGACATCAAATCATTTCATTGCATATCATCAAATTCAAAATACAAATGTACCTACGATTCCAACTTTAAAATTCAAATTATTATGGTACCACCACATCCCAAAGACAATTGTATTTGTATAAAAAAATTATAACTTCAAAATCCAAAAGATTATTATACCATCTATTAGGACTTAAACAAAAGCAAGTTGGTTAGTAGATTTGATATCGTACTATATAGCAATCAAAATCCAAATATGCTATCGTGACAAAGATAATGAAATTGTCAATATATGATGATGATAAGACTAAAGATTATAATTGAGTTACATATAATTTTAACCGAATAACATGATGTTTAGGGTAAAATTGTAATTTATGAGTTTTCATGTTTAACTACACAAAAATACAATGATATGATATAACAATATCTAATTAAATATTAATCATTTCATATTGTAGTGCCTAAAAAAATTGTTCCTATGAGATTAATTTGTTTGTGATATATTAAACTAGTTTTCTTTGTTGCATTTTTAGAATACGAGAAATAGTTTTGTTGAATGTTACAATTTTTAATAGTAGTGTTGCATTTTTATTATTTGCGGCAAGATGCATGCATTGCGGTTGGGGAAATTCGATAAGAGCTATTGCAATCACCATTCTTGTTCCCCTTTAAGTTGATAAAATAATTTATACTCACATTCGTCATTTTATTTTCTCTAACTTTTGGACGAAATCATAAATCAAAAAAATATTATTTGCCATCGCAAGTCAAAAATCATTTAACATAGTAACTTGGGTTTAAAAATTGAGAAACCGAAAAACATCAATTGATAAAATTCATATATATTTGTGCAATGGTGTCAACTACAATCTTTCCAAAATTCAATGAAAATGTATCTCAAAATGGACGTTTTAATTCAAATGAAAATATGTTTTGATAAACTTTGAAGTTAACGCTAAACATAGAGATGGTCGTTGGGAATAGGCAATTGGACCAACAGTCTAATCGGCATAGTGCTTGAATTTAGATTCTTTTAATTATTTATCATTTATCCCTAGTTAGCATATTTTCAAAGATGATGCATAATTTAATACTCTTCAATTAGTCTATAATATATAAGCCAAATACTACTAAAAGTCTCTTAACTTAATTTCATTATTTATCATTTATTTCTAGTTAGCATTTTTTCAAAGATGATGCATAATTTAATACTCTCCAATTAGTCTATAATATATAGGTCAAATACTACTAACAGTCTCTTAACTTAATTTCATTATTTATCATTTATTCCTAGTTAGCATATTTTCAAAGATGATGCATAATTTAATACTCTCCAATTAGTCTATAATAGTCTATAATATATAGACCAAATACTACTAACAGTCCCTTAACTTAATTTCAGTTAACGTTTTAGTTCTTTATCTTTTTTTTTTTTCCGATTTGGTCCTTTATTTTTGTTTTAAGTGACAATTTGATC
>JBBPBT010000623.1:1966111-2009496 GCA_037974875.1 Cicer bijugum
AATTATTATTTTTTTCTTAGTATTGATATTTTTTGATAGTATTGATATATATATATATATATATAATTTGAAATTTTATTTCGGTTTATATATATTTATTGTATTGATAATAATGTATTATATTGTGTGCAAATGCATGCTCCCCTAATTGACATATAAATATGTCAAAATTTATATATAATGCTTTTGAAAAATAAAATAATTAATATATAAAACATCGATATATATATATATATATATATATATATATATATATAAATCAACTATGGATTTAGACCGTAGTTGGATGTACGATAGAAATTTTCCCAGAAGAAAGGGTCTTAAACAACATTTTGCTAACAAGGTCGAAGAGTTTCTCAATTTTGCGAGAGTGCAAAAAATTATCCAAAATGAAGGGGGAATGAGATGTCCATGTTGTTTATGTCGATGTAGACGATTTAAAAGTGAAGATGAAATAAGAGTGCATTTGTATGCAGACGGATTTATGCCTAACTACTGGGTTTGGACTAATCATGGAGAAGAGTCTCCGGCGGCGCCTAATACTACTAGTACATATTTGGAGAATTATAACATAGGTCCTTCAAGTAGTACTAACATGTTAGGTATAGATTATTATAACTATCAACACTTTGAGGCGATGAACGATATGATCTCGGATGTTGTTAGGGTTAATTTGTCATTCAATGAAGATCAATATGATGATACCGATGGACTTCCCAATGAAGAAGCTCAGAGATTTTATAGTCTTTTGAAAGAGACAAATAAACCATTGTTTGAAGGTTCTTCAAACTCAAAGTTATCAATGTGTATTAGACTGTTAGGTCTAAAGTCTCAATTTCATGTTCCTAATTTAGCTTTGGATTTGATGACTAAAATGATGCTAGACGCAACACCTGTTACAGATGGTTTGCCGCAAAGTTATTACGATGCGAAACGGTTAGTCTCAAAGTTAGGATTAGGTGTCAAGAGGATTGATTGTTGTGTTAAAGGTTGCATGTTGTATTATGACAATGAATTTGATATGAATGATGCAAACTTAGTTGAATGCAAATTTTGTCAAGAACCAAGGTATCACCAAAGGAATAACTCAAGGGTAAGTAGGGTAAAATCAATTCCAAGGAAAACAATGTTTTACCTCCCTATTGTATCAAGATTGCAAAGATTGTTTGCATCAATACAAACTGCAGAAAAGATGACGTGGCATTATGAGAATAGAAGAAATTCAGGCGATTCAACATCCGTCTGATGGTCAAGCATGGAAACACTTTGATCAAATACATCCTGATTTTGCGTCAGATCCACACAATGTAAGACTTGGATTATCCTCAGATGGATTTACGCCTTACATACAAGCATCGTCTACTCCTTATTCTTGTTGGTCGATTATTATTACTCCTTACAATCTTCCTCCTGATATGTGTATGTCTAAACCTTATATGTTTTTAGTTGTTGTGATACCAGGTCCTTCTAATCCTACAACTGGTATTGATATTTATTTACAACCTTTGATTGACGATTTGAAGAGGTTGTGGAATGGTGTCTTGACATATGATATTGCTCGGAGAGAAAATTTTATGATGAGAGCTGCATTGATGTGGACCATTAATGATTTCTCCGCTTATGGGATGTTGTCAGGATAGGGCACCCATGGTAAACTAGCTTGTCCTATTTGTATGGAAGATACAAAAGTATTTACTTTAAAATTTGGTGGGAAGACATCGTGGTTTGACTCGCATCGTAGGTTTTTACCTGCTGATCATGCATTTAGAAGGAACAAAGCTGCATTTATGAAGGGCTATGCAGAAAGTCTAGGACCCCCGATGAAATTGACATCAAAACAAGTTTGGAATAAAGTAAAAGATATGCCAAAGGTACATGTTGTTAATGGTGTGGCTTGTAAACCACAAGGTTACGGACAATGGCACAATTGGACAAAAAGATGTATTTTTTGGGATCTACCGTATTGGAAATATAATCTTTTGAGACATAATCTCGATGTTATGCATATTAAGAAAAATTTCTTTGACAACATCTTTAATACTGTGATGAATGTGAAAGGGAAAACAAAAGATAATGACAAAGCTAGAAAAGACATAGGTATATATTGTAGACGACCAGATTTGTTGTTGGTGGAACAAAACGGCAAGACCCTAAAACCTCGTGTGAATTACACTTTATCTAATGATGAAGCCAAATCTGTTTATCGTTGGATCAAAGAGCTGAAAACGCCTGACGGTTATTGTTCTAATTTGGCAAGATATGCTGATGTGGAAAATGGGAGGATGCATGGGATGAAAAGTCATGATTGTCATATATTTTTAGAGTGTTTACTTCCTATTGCCTTTAGTGCTTTACCGACACATGTATTGAACCCACTTATTGAAGTGAGTCAATATTTCTAGAATTTGTGTTCTTCAACACTCATTGATAAAAATCTGATCAAGATGGAAAATGACATTCCGATCATTCTATGTAAGTTGGAGAAAGTATTTCCTCCTGGGTTTTTTGATTCGATGGAGCATCTCTCAGTGCATCTTGCAAGTGAAGCTAGACTTGGTGGACCAGTTCAGTATAGATGGATGTATCCATTTGAAAGGTGATATATATATATATACATACATCTCTTTAATTTCAATATACTTCAACTTATATATATATATATATATATGTATACATGGAGCTTATTGTACATTTCTTTGTATATTATAGGTTCATGGGTTATTTAAAACGGTCGGTGAAAAACGAAGCTAGAGTTGAGGGCTCAATTTGTTCATCTTACCTACACCGTGAAACAACACACTTTTGTTCTCATTATTTCAACAATGAAACATTGTCACCAATTAACGGAAGAAAATGCTACTGATAGTGTTATACGTCATCCACATGTTTTATCAGTTTTTTTGCTTGTCTCGTCATCATGCTGGTAGAGATTTTTCGATTTTCTGGCCAAGCGACAAAGTATTTAATGCGGCACATGTTCACGTTTTGATTAACTGCACTGAAGTTAAACCATACATTGAGTACGTTTCAAATTCCTCTCCGATCTTATTAAATAATTATATTTTATTATATGATTAAATTGATATTCACCATATATATGGTCGTCGATCAGGGCATTTTTAAATACGGGACAATCATCTGATGATATACATTCAAATTTCCTATTATGGTTTCAACAACAAGTGCATTTGGAAGAACAAACTTCTATCAATATCCACTTAAGGCACTTATCGATGGGCCCGAGTAGAAGTTTCAAAGAATGGCACACCTATTATATCAATGGATACAAATTTCACACTGAATCTTGGACTGAAGGAAAAGAAACAATTAACAGTAGAGTTTGTATGAAAAGTGTCTCTGATAATGGTGTAGTAGAAGATTTTTATGGCATAATTGAGCATATTTATGAAATTGACTACACGTTCCTAGATTATGCGAAAAAAGTGGTGTTGTTTTACTGTAAGTGGTTTGATCCATCTAGCAGAGGAACTAAAATCAATTTCATATCCAATACTGTAGACATTCGAATGAGCAAAAGATATCCACGGTTTGATCCATTTGCCCTGGCTCATAATGTAAGACAAGTGTATTATGTTCCTTATCCATCATCTGTCAGAAGCAAGCAAGGTTGGTGTGCTGCAATCAAAACAAGACCAACGAGTGGAATAGAAGAAGTTGAAGCAGGTCAAAATGAAGAAATTGCATTTCAAATGGATGAAATGTCAAATTTGGATCATGTGATTGGAGATGAGACTATTAGTCAACTTTGTCATGAGTCACAAATTGGAGAAGAAGTTGATGAACAAGAAATAGATGAATTAGAGAACGATGAAGCCAATATTGACTTAACTCACTCATCAAATGAATATACTGATGATGAAGATGACCAAGACGAAGATAATTAATTAATTAGGCATTATATATATATATATATATATATATTTGTATGGATATCGATATGTATAATATTATATATTTTTTTATTTATGTGAGTGTTAAAATATATTTATGTATATTTGATTATTATATATATATATATATGGATATATCATTATTTATATATGTATATCATTATGTATAAAATTTATTTATTTATTTATTTATGTATATTTCTTTATTTCTTTATTATTTACATATAATTAATCTTATGTTAATTGTACATACACACATATATTATATTATATATATGTATGGATATGGATGCATATATATATATATATATATATATATATATATATATATAGACATGGCTTCAGTGGGAGTAGGAGGATCTGGAGGTTCAGATGGATTAGGAGGACCAAGAATGGCGGCAATACAAGGAATATCAAAAACATCACGTGGTAAGAAAAAAGTTGCTAGACCACGTGTTGTTAATGACCCATCTCTCATACCGATGCCGACTATTGGTACTAGTGGCGGAGCTATTCCTTTATATCCGGAGGTCCCAATAGAGCCTTATGCATTAGACGAAATCATGGAACCCGGATGTGTTGATTGCTACAACCGCATTGGCATAATTCCAGAAGGAGATGGGTATGTAAACTATGATTGTTAAATATTTTATTATTGCATATCATGTTACATTATTTTATTAATTAATTTTTATATTTAATTTGCATGTAAATTTTGAAGATATCTTCCTTTTAAACCATCTGCAAAGGCAATTGCTGAAGTCATATGATAGAATCACAGAAAAATAGGAATTTGTGAACAGTAAATCGATAGAGGAAATGGAAATTTATTGTTTTATGGAAGAAGGGAAAATTCTGATACAACGTATAAGCCAGAGCAAAGCTCCTCCAAAGAAAATAATATCTCCTAATTCAATGGTAATAATAATTATTCATGAGCAATCCCCCTACTACCCTCCTTAATTTATTCCCTATGTGTAATTGAAATTCCTAGGATTCAATGAGTTTCTCTGCCCTGTCATTAATAGGCTGCTTATTCTCCTTTTTACCCTTGCGGACATACGTTATCCACACTGCAGATTTGGGCCTTTCACTAGTCTTAGGCCCACTAATTCTATCATTACCGCCATCCGGAACTGCAGCATTGTCCTCAAGGCTGAGAGATGGAAATTGACTTTTTAGTAGTAATTCATCCTCCCAAGTTGTGTCTTCTACAGCTCTTCCTTTCATACGTACCAGCCATTGTCGCACCAACCGTCCTTCTTTCATCACTGATCTTGCAGCCAGCAATTCTTCCGATTCTTCCCCCTCTTCTGCTTCCATTTCTAACTCGTCGGGTAGTTGAGGTTCAGCAGAATAGTCTCCAATAGCTTTCTTGAGTTGTGAAATGTGAAACACTGCATGCACTCTACTTCCTTCAGGTAACTTCAACTTATAGGATACTGCCCGTATTTTCTTTAGGATCAGAAATGGTCCAAAGTACCTCGGAGCCAGTTTCTGATTAATCCTTCTAGTCACCGTCTGCTGTCTATGGGGCCGAAGCTTCAAAAATACCCACTCACCCACTTCAAATGAATATGCTTTTCTTTTCTTGTCCGCATACCTCTTCATCTGTTCTTGGGCCCTGTTCAAATGATACTTAAGTTGACGTAAAGCCTCATCACGATCAACCAATTCAGCTGCTACTGCTTCTACTTTCGTTTCTCCCTGTAAATATCTAACCACAGTGGGTGGTTTTCTTCTATACACTGCCTCAAACGGTGTAGTTCCTGTAGACACATGAAATGTGGTGTTATACCACAATTCAGCCCAAGGAATCCATTGCGACCACTCCTTCGGTTGCTCCGATGCAAAACAACTAAGATATGCTTCTAAACACCGATTCACCACCTCCGTTTGCCCATCCGTTTCTGGATGATATGACGAACTCATACTCAACATCGTTCCTTGTAAGCGAAACAACTCTTTCCAAAATAGACTCACAAACAATGGGTCACGATCACTGAAAATGGATTGTGGCACCCCATGAAGACGCACCACCTCTTTAATAAAGATTTCAGCCACCTTCCTTGCAGTATATGGATGTTTTAAGGGAATAAAATGTCCATACTTGGATAATCTATCCACCACTACAAAAATTGCTTCAAACCCATTCGATTTTGGGAGACCAGTGATAAAATCCATCGAAATATCATCCCAAATTTTCTCCGGAATTGAGAAGGGCTGTAACAAACCCATAGGAGAGGACGCATCGTACTTTTGGCGTTGACACACATCGCAACTCTGCACAAATTCCATAACTGCCTTTCTCATTCCTGCCCAATAAAGATTTCCTGCTATCCTTCGATATGTGCGAAGAAAACCTGAATGGCCACCAGTTGGCGATGAGTGAAATTCTTTCAACAATAAAGGTATACAACCAGAATTTGACGATAACACCAGTCTGCTACGGTAGAAAAGTCTCCCTTTGATTAATTGGAAATCTGGCCGGGATGCAGGGTCTTGTTGCAGCTCTGTTATCACCTTCTGCAATTGGGAATCATTCATAACTTCCTGCTGAATTTGTTGCTCCTGCATACATATCGGAAAAGAAGTAATCCCTTTCAACTCTGCTTCTTCATGCATTCTTGAAAGAGCATCAGCAGCTTTATTTTCTGGACCTGGCTTGTATATCACTTCGAAGTGATAGCCCAATAATTTTGCTATCCAATTCTGCTGATCAGCCGTAGTGATGCGTTGTTCGAGCAAGTGTCGTAAACTCTTTTGGTCAGAGTACACCACAAATCTTCTTCCCAACAAATACGGACGCCAATGCTGAACTGCCAACACCAACGCCATCAATTCTTTCTCATACGCAGACTTACTTAAATTATTCTTGGACAACGCCTTGCTGAAGTAGGCTATAGGCTTCTTTTTCTGCATCAAAACTACACTTATTCCTCTTCCGGATGCATCACATTCAATCTCAAAAGGTTGTGAAAAATCTGGTAATGTTAAAACTGGGGCTTGCACCATAACTCTTTTAAGATTCTCAAAGGCCTTCAACTCTTCTGTACCCCAATGAAATCCTTCCTTCCTTGTTAGTTCTGTCAATGGTTTAGCTATCTTTCCATAGCCAACAATGAATTTCCGGTAATAACCGGTCAGCCCCAAAAATCCCCTCACTCCTTTGACATTATGGGGGATTGGCCACTCCAAAATGCTATTAACCTTAGATGGATCCACAGCCACACCCTGTTCTGATATTACGTGACCAAAATATTCCACTTTCCTACTAGCAAAATTACATTTTTTTTATTAACGACAAAACAGTGGTATTGTAAAATCTCCAGCACTTGATATAAATGTGCTAAGTGTTCTTCCCATCCCTTACTATATACTAGGATATCATCAAAAAATACCAAGACAAACTTACGGAGGTGTGCCTTGAAAATCTGGTTCATGGTGGATTGAAAAGTGGCTGGTGCGTTCGTCAGCCCAAACGGCATCACTAAAAACTCATAATGTCCTTCATGAGTTCGAAATGTTGTCTTATGCACATCCCCTTCTTTCACCCGTATTTGGTGATAACCGAATTTCAAATCAAGTTTTGAGAAAAATTTCGTTCCATGTAATTCATCCAATAATTCGTCAACTACCGGAATTGGATATTTATCTGCCATTGTAACCTTATTCAATTTTCTATAATCAACACACATCCTCCATGACCCGTCTTTCTTTTTAACTAAAATGACTGGACTAGAAAATGCGCTAGAGCTGTTTCGAATTATACCTTGGGTCAGCATGCTCTGAACTTGTTTTTCGATCTCTTCCTTATGGTGGTGAGGATAACGATATGGCCTAACAGTCACAGGACCTGCATCTTTCTTCAATTCAATTGCATGAGTTATATCTCGTTCAGGAGGCAGCCCAGTATTCTCTTCAAAAACTCCCTTAAAATTCTCCAACAAGTCTTGAAGCTCTTGTTGTTGATCTTAAGTTAGCTCCCGTAATTCTTCATTTGAAGTTTGACCCAATTCTTCTTCCAACAAACTATACAGTGTTTCAGTTTGCCCTTGAAGTGCCTTAGAATTAGCCAAGTCTTTTGTGGTAAAGAACTGACCATGTAGTTCCACCATTTTTCCTTCCCATTGAAAATTGATGGTCATTTTCTCCCAATCAAAGGTCACCTTCCCAAACCTTTGCAACCAAGCCACCCCCAAAATCATATCCAAATCACCCAATTCCAAAACAAAAGCATCAATATTAGTGATGAAATCATCTAATTGTACTTGCAATTTTCTACACCTCCCCCTAGTGGACACACGGTGGCCGTCTCCCAACCTTACTCCCATCGACCTTCCTTGTTCCACTGTTAATCCCAACGCAGTAGCAACACGGGGTGAGACGAAATTGTGACTGGCGCCACTATCAATTAAAACCACGATAGAAACCCCCTTTAGACTTCCTTTGAGGCGCAAAGTAGTTGGAGGCGTTTTATCTAAATTTTTCTTTGCTTCAATCATATCAAACAGTCCCATGGAATTGCAATCAAGAAATTCATCTTCATCTCCAAAGCTTCTATGGCAATCACCTCACCTTCTTCGTTAATCGTCTCGTCGTCTCCCAAAATCACAAATCGGAGTTGTTTTTCAGCACACTGGTGAAGAGGATGATATTTTTCCCCACAACGAAAACACAACCCTCGTGTTCGCCGCTCCATCAGTTCCGAATACGGTAGATGCTTGAGGCCACGGTTGCGTTCGCCGCTGACTCTTCTCCCTTCATCGTTTCCAGATCTCGCTATATTATGAGAAACGTTCGAGTTTGCATTTGAGGCAGATTGAGTCGAACCGGGTTTGCTATACACTGACCCGATTAAGTTATTATTAAACCCACTTCCAGCTCGGGTCGAACCGGGGTTATAATGAATTCCAAATCCTTTCTTTCCGTTGGGCCCCGATCCACTTGGCCCACTTCCCTTCCAACTGCGAAGCCCACCCACACTACCACCTATTGGAATCAGAGACCCGCATAATTCTGTTTCGACGTCACGAGCAATCTTCATTGCTTGCAATCTGGTTTGTGGATTCAATGTACGCACCTTCAAGCGAATGTGGTTCTTGAGTCCTCCCATGAAGTACCCAAGGTACTGCTCCTCCGGTAATCTTGCTACTTGTGACGATACATATTCAAAGGTGGTAATGTATTCATCAACTGTTCTCGTTTGTTGCAAATCTTTCAACTCTTCAAAGGGGTTATCACTTTGTCTCCCACCATATCTTTCAATTAACGCTTGTTTCAACTTCACCCAATTCAAATTGTCCTCTGTCTCACGCAACAAATTAAACCAGTGAATTGTTGCTCCCTCCATGCTTAGCTTTGCCAATCTGACTTTCACCTCCTCCGACGTCCCTTGAACTTCAAAATACGTTTCCGCTCGCGTGATCCAGGCCACAGGATCGTCACCATCAAATGATGGTAACTCCACTTTCTTCACTGCCATTTTATACTCTGTCACTAAGTCTTCAGAATGAGCGTCTTGTTCCCCCTTTTCAATTGGTCGTTGCTCTAACAACCTTGTGAACTCGCTCATCATCATTTCGCGAAATTCCTTCAACTCCTGGCGAATAGATTTTTCCACTGCTGAGAGTCATGCTTCAACTGCTTCCATTCGATCTGACAGCTTCGGTGGCATGTACAACGTACAAAAATCACTGGTACTTCTCGAAGATCCGGCAGGTCAGACCAATGATAGAATCACAGAAAAATAGGAATTTGTGAGCAGTAAATCGATAGTGGAAATGGAAATTTATTTTTTTATGGAAGAAGGGAAAATTCTGATACAACGTATAAGCCAGAGCAAAGCTCCTCCAGAGAAAATAATATCTCCTAATTCAATGGTAATAATAATTATTCATGAGCAATCCCCCTACTACCCTCCTTAATTTATTCACTATGTGTAACTGAAATTCCTAGGATTCAATGAGTTTCTCTGCCCTGTCATTAATAGGCTGCTTATTCTCCTTTTTACCCTTGCGGACATACGTTATCCACACTGGAGATTTGGGCCTTTCACTAGTCTTAGGCCCACTATTTCTATCATCATACAAGAGAAATACAAAAAGCGATGGTTGTCTTGGGGTGAGATTAAAGAGGATAAGACACCTCAATTTAGGGAAGTTGATCAGTTTCTACATTGTTTCAAAGTAAGTGATTACATTAATTTATTTAAGTACTAATTAATTATATATACATTTGATTGCTTAATTGAATTATATTTTTAATATTTTTTAAATTTAAACAAACAACAGACTAAATGTACTTGGAAAAGAGAGCATGATGCCGCAGTTATGGCTTCATTTGACCATCGCTTTTCAAAGCGTCTCTCATCTATGTTGTCTTACGCATGTAATAAGGGCGAGGAAAAACGACCTAATTGGATTGGTGAAAATGTTTGGACTGCTTTGTGGAGTAAGTGGAACACAAATGCTTACAAACAGAAGAGAGAAAAAGCAAAGATTAATAGAGCATCTGAGAGGGGTACTAGTACTCATTAGGGAGGTTCCATGTCTGTTGGAGAAATTAAATATTATATGGTAATTACTTATTATTTATAATATATATCTATTAATATTTATTCAATTAATCATCACATTTCACCATAAACTTGATATTATTTTAATATATATTTTAGGAAAAGCAACTTGGAAGGGAGGTCACTCAGGCTGAGATACATCGCTATCTTCATGTTAATCCTCAAACAAATGAGTATACTGATTCGTTATCAAAAACGATTCGGGTAATTATTATATATTGATTATTATATATTTACACCTTTAAATTATTATATATTGATTATTAACTATTTTAATTTTTAATTTTTTGATTTTTAATATAGGAACAACTTGAACAAGTCATGAAAGAATGGGATGATCATCAAGCTACTCTTTCTCCTGCTATGTGAGCTACTCCAGTGCAGCGGAAACAATATGAGATTGCAAGTTTTATGAACATCAGTGGTGGCAAGTACAAAGGGCGTGTGCTGGGAGCCGGTACTTTACCATCAACCTTTGTGAAAGGTCCAACCGGCTATATTCAGACTGAGACGTCTTCTTCTTATGCTAGTACGGATCGATCTCATCGTCCGGCGCCGATAGATAATCTTGACCAGTTAAAGGAGCAATGGGCAAGTGAGCAAGAAGAAATGACACAACAACTGATACAAGCCGCAATTGATAAATTGAATGACGAATGGAAATAGAGGTTTCAAAAGCAGCAACAGCAGTTTCAGTAGCAATAGCAATTTCAACAACAACAATTTTCATTTCCTCCTGTCTTTCATCAGCAGTTCCCGCCTCGACCTCAATACTTGCATCTACAACCAATTTTCCAACAGCAACAAAATTACTCTCAATACTCGCAGCAGCAGCAACCGCCTCCAAGTTTCCAACAGCAACACCAGGATCCTTCAAACTCTGCCTTCCAGCAACAACAACAGCCAATGTTTCAGCAACAACAATATTTTCATAATTATCAGTATGCTCAATCATCTTCACATCAACTTCCTCAAACTCAACCAGATCATCAAACTGCATACCGACCGACTATGCCAACAGTTGGGTTGATCAGACAAGATTTAAATCAACCTCAGCCAGCTAGGGCTCCTCCTTCGACTACTGGTGGTGCCATTGAAGATGAAATTCAATTTCAAAGCATGATGTCTCCTCCAGCACAAATGCATAATACTTTTGAGGGACTTCTTTCGTCGGGTATGAATGTAGGAAATAATGATGGTGGGAGTGGAGCTGATCAGACGAATTATTATGATGATTGATGTGATTTGAAGAATTTGAAAATATTATTTTTCGGTTGTATGACATTATTGTGTGCTTAATTAATTACCACTTTGTAAGACATTATTTGTTAATTTTGGGTTTATAAGACATTAATTGTTAATTTTGGAATGCATGTTTTATTTGATTTTGTCATAATTGCTATAGCTAGCTTTAATTATTATTAATATTATGTTTTTATATATAATATATATTTTAATATTTAATATTTAATATTTAATATTTAATTTTAATATTTAATATTTAATATTTAATTTTAATTTAATTTTAATTTTAATTTAATTTTAATTTAAATTATAATTTATTTATAATTTACATTAATTTAAATTAATGTTTAATTATAATTATAATTATTAATTTAAATATTTAAATATTTTATTATTAATACTTTAAATATTTTTTTATTAATTTAAATATTTTATTATTAATATTTTATTATTTAAATTTTAATATTATAATTATATTAATTTATTATATATAATGTTATAATAAACTATTTATTTGAAATAAAAATTAATTTATTAATTACGTTGGCATTTGTGGTGGCCAAAATCCCTCACAAATGTCCAGTCAGCAAGCATTTGTGGCGGCCAAAAGCCCTCACAAAGGTCCAGTCAGCAGGAATTTGCGGTTGCCAAAAGCCCTCACAAAAGCCACCTTTGTGGCTGTTTTTTTTCCTTTGTGAGGGCTTTTGACACTCACAAAAACCCTCTTTTCTTGTAGTGAGCTTCACTAATAATAGACTCATGTCTTCCACCACTAGTTGTTGTTGAGCCTTGTTGAGGTTCTACAATAAATAAATAGTTAAAATTAAAAATTAATTTGCAACAAGAAAGTAGTCAAATTAAACAACCTATCACAACATTCTCAAATATATCAAAATCATTTGTCAAAATAAGGTCTTTAAAATATGAGAAATATAATTAGCTTTTAGTACAAATAGAAACTTATGTCATATTTGGGCTCAATGAGCTCCTATATATGTCTAAAACCCTTTCACCTATGCTAAATGCACAATTCGAAGCTACAGTGAGAAATGTTTTTAGATCGAACACCAACGAATACAACACTACAATCATGGACAAATTTGTATCAATTGTACAACTTTATTAAACTACCATTAACATTTTTCATCCTTCACCTTATCAACATCCTCACCATACATGTCATTAAAGATCCACTCAATATATCTCTATTTATAATGAGGGTCACATATTACTCCAAAATATATAAAATGGTTGATTTTTTCAACGTCACCATAATATTTATCATATTTCCCCTTCATATATGAATCCATTACAACCACAATAGTATTCAAGTTCATTGATGTTTTGTCAAGCTCACATTGAATAGATGTCAAGTTATGAAAAGTTGTGTGCAGCGACACTTGTTGTGACGATGAAAAAATCTTTGTCGCTTGAAAGAAAATTTATAAAAATCCTATAAATACTCAAACTCTTTCCCAATCATTAGAAGTAAGAGGACCAGCAACACCAAACTAACTCAAATATCAACAATCCTCACCCTCTAATTTATCAAAAGATATTGTAAACTACATATTTTTGATGAAGACAAAGACCACCGATTATGGACAATGCAACAAGATCAAAAAGAAGACCAATAAGCTTCATAATAAGCATCAAATCCAAACAATAGATAATAAAATGTAAAGGTATATGATACTAACCAATACATCAAGTACATGAGAACAAGTCACATTTATACATGCATTAAAAATAGTTTCAAAAGGCCAAACCACATTAACAAAAAAGTTAAAAATCACATTTTTGACTAAGTACATAAGTGTATTCGAATACACCATGTTGTATTCGAATACAACTTAAGTCAGAGGCAAAAATCTAAATAGTGTATTCGACTACAACAATGTGTAGTCGAATACAACTCAAGTCAGAGGCAAAATTTCTATATGTGTATTCGACTACACACATATGTAGTCGAATACAAGTTAAGTCAGAGGCTAAATTCACTAATCTGTATTCGACTACACCAATGTGTATTCGAATACAAGATGTAAAATTTGAATTTTTTGAACGTTACAAAGACGTGTATTCGAATACACATATGCTGTATTCGAATACACCTGAAAACATCACAATTTTTCAGATCTGGGATGGCTCTAGAACATTGTAATTTTTCATCAAACCTCTTGGATCAATGGCCACGAATCTGAAGGGATGTTTTATGGAGTATAAATACCCCATAACTTCATATTAAAGATTAACAATCCTTGAATCAATTCATTGAATAACAAAAAAACAAAATTCTGATTTTTCTAAGTACTTGCACTAGATTTTCATATCATTTTAAAAAGGTTCTCAAGTACTTGAATTGTTATTGAGTTGTTTATCATCATACCACTCATTCAAACCCGATTGTATCAATTGTATCATTTGTATCAAATAGTTTAATCTAAGATAGTGGTGTGCTATCTTTGAAGTATTGTTAGAAGTTTCGTAGCAAGAATCCCAGGGTGGGAGTTGTACATTTTCTAACAAGTATTGAATAAATCTCTTGTGGTGTGCAAGAGGACTGGACGTACCCTTGGATTATAAGGGGAACCAGGATAAATCTTAAAGTGCCATTTACTTACTGCAGTTTTTATTAAGCCTTGTCACTAAATTAACAAAATCTAACTTCCATATAACGAAAAACAGAAAAATCTACCTACACCTAATTCACCCCCCCTCTTAGGCGTACTTGTGTACTTACAATTGGCATCAGAGCGGGTTAAGGTAACTTACTCCTCGATCAAATATACATGGCTTCCGCACAACCTGTTTTTAATAAAAGAACTTTATTAGTTGAAGAATCAATGCATGTAACGTTTGATGAAACTAACCCCATAAAAGAGGAAAACATTGTTTCTTGTGATGATGATGTTTTTGAAAGCAATAATCCAAGCAAAGAACTTCAAACGAATCAACCAGAACAAGAAAGTGAAGTCAATATTGAAAGGCAAAGTGATGATCTCCCTAAAGAATGGAGAACCCACAAATATCACCCTATTGATAACATCATAGGTGATATAAATAAAGGAGTCACAACAAGATTAAAATTGCAAGATGCTTGCTTAAACATGGCTTTTGTTTCTCAAATCGAACCCTCCAAAATTAGTGAAGCACTTAAAGATGATCAATGGATACTTGCCATGCAAGAAGAACTCAATCAATTTGAAAGAAGCCAAGTATGGGAACTTGTCTCTAATCCTGGAAATAAACACATCATTGGTACAAAATGGGTGTTTAAAAATAAACTAGATGAGAATGGCATAGTTGTTCGCAACAAAGCTAGATTGATCGCTCAAGGATACAATCAAGAGGAAGGGATAGACTTTGACGAAACGTTTGCTCCGGTAGCAAGATTAGAGGCAATAAGTCTACTACTAGCATATGCTTGTTCCATGAACTTTGAGTTATATCAAATGGACGTGAAAAGTGCCTTTCTAAATGAGTACATAAATGAAGAAGTCTATGTCAAGCAGCCCCCTGGGTTTGAAGATTCCAAAAATCCCTCACATGTTTACAAATTGAAAAAGGCTCTTTATGGTCTAAAACAAGCTCCAAGAGCTTGGTATGACAGATTAAGCACTTTTTTATGTGAACGAGGATTTGACAAAGGAGAGGTTGATAAAACTTTATTTGTCAAAAGAGAAAATGGTCACACATTATTGGTTCAAATTTATGTTGATGATATAATATTTGGATCAACCAACAAGGACATATGTGAAGAATTTTCTTCAATAATGAAAGGAGAATTCGAAATGTCCATGATGGGAAAATTAAACTATTTTCTTGGACTTCATATCAAGCAACTTGAGCACGACATCTTCATCAATCAAGCAAAATATTGTAAAGAATTACTAAAGAAATTTGAAATGGAAAATTGCAAAGAAAGTACAACTCCAATGGGCTCCGGTACATATGTTGATAAAGATGCATCAGGAATTTCAATCGACATATCCAAATATCGAGGTATGATTGGGTCATTATTATATCTAACGGCCAGCCGACCAGATATCATGTTTAGTGTTTGTCTGTGTGCAAGATTTCAGGCAGATCCGAAAGAATCACATCTAGTAGCTGTTAAAAGAATTATGAAGTATCTGAAAGGAACGACAAATGTTGGCCTATGGTATCCCAAGGGTAGCATATGTAGCCTAGTTGGATACTCTGATTCAGATTATGCGGGATGCAAAACAGACCGTAAAAGCACCAGCGACACGTGTCATGTCTTAGGAAATGCACTAGTTTCATGGTCTTGTAAAAAGCAAGCTTGTGTTGCACTTAGTACTGCTGAAGCTGAATACATTGCAGCGGGTAGTTGTTGTGCCCAGATTCTCTGGCTCAAACAGCAACTACATGACTATGGGGTTGATCTCGGATGCATTCCCTTAAGATGTGATAACACAAGCGCAATAAATATTTCGAAGAATCCAATTATGCACTCACGAACCAAACACATCGATATCCGACATCATTTCCTACGGGATCATGTACTTAAAGGTAATGTTGAGGTAACATTTGTTGATACACATAATCAATTGGCTGATATATTTACAAAACCATTACCAAAAGACTCATTTTATAAAATCCGAAGAGAACTTGGTATTTTGAGTGAAAATGATCTTTAACCATTGCATGACATACATAAGTTTGTCATATCTCTTATTTCTTATTGATTATTGCTTTTTGATATATGATTTTATGTATTACATAATGCAATTTTCATAAAAAAAACTGAGTTTTTAAGCAAAATTGTGCTTATGTAGTCGAATACAAATGTCTGTATTCGAATACACACGTTCCCAGATTTCCTGTATTCGAATACAAAGGATGTGTAGTCGAATACACGTTCCCAGAAAAATGTGTATTCGAATACAAGAAAGTGTAGTCGAATACACCTTCGCGTTTTTGCCCAGATATAAAAGCTGATTCACGTTTTTTTAGTTTCCTTTTATTTGGTATTCGAATACAGCCCTAGTTCTTTCTCTCTTCACTCAAAAACTCATCCATCCTCCTTCTCACACTTACCCATTCCCCTAACCTAGCAAATCACATCTCCCCTGGCTTCTTTCTTGTCATTACTCTTCAGATTTCTCACAAATCTCCCTTTTTTCTCTCAAAACCCATTTTTCCCCAAAAATCTCCTTTCTCACCGTGGATGCTCGCAAACGAGGACCACGAACAAAGCATGCAGCAGTAGGTCCTTCACGAAAACGAACAAGGAATCCTAACATCACAGATCTATCCCGACTTCTACACACCCCGGAAGAAATTGATCGTTTTCGCACATTCTACTCTGACAAGCGACTTATTATCCCAAAGTACGGTACTTTAGACTCTTTCTCTGACTTTAACTTTCCTAGGTTACTCAAAGCACAACATGTTGAAGAATTTATAGGTTACAAAGGTCCTGAATAGGACAATATTTCTAAATATGATGCATATGTCTCTCTCTGTCGGTTTGACAGAAACACAATGGAACAAAAGAGAGCTCAGGCAAATTCTAAGTATGCCCAGCAACGTTATGGTGTGGGAAATCTCACTGTTGATTATCGGCTTCTACACTATTTCCTTAGCTACATTCTGGTTCCGAAGGCTGGAAATTACTCCCAAATTTCGGAGTTTGAATTACAAATTATGAATTTCATGTTTGAAGGTCATCAGCTTAATTGGGCATTTTTTGTGAAATCTATTATGTTTGGATCTCATGAGGCAACTAGCTTACCCTATGCGAAGGAAGTTTCACGAATTCTGGAACACTTTGGTGTGGACTTATCTGATGAGGTTATGTTTACACCCACCAAAGAAAATATGCTGGATTTAGGTGTTTTGCCTAGCATGAGGATCGTATGGAATGAGGAGCTTGAAGCTTTTGTGCACAAAGGTGATCATGGTCAACCATCTGATGCTGCACAGGATGACAATGCTGGACCCTCAAACGCTGCTGCTCAAGAAGATGACGAGGAAACTGCATCTGATGATGATTATATCTCAAATCAAATGATCATGACTCGTCTTGATTCCTTCCAAACCTTCTTCCAAACTCAATTCGATCATTTGACCACTTCTATCGACGCTCGCTTCACCAACATTGAAACTACTATTGCTCGCAACCATGACGCTCTCTCTCAAGACATTAATAGTTTATCAGACAAAATTGATCATTTCCACATTCCGACCGATTTTGATTAAGTTCCTTCGTTGCTATGTACTACTTTAACATTTTGTTATGTACTACTTTAATATTTGGTCTTATGTACTACTTTACCATTTTTCCTTATGTGATCTTTATGTTATGAACTCATTTCTCATTTGGATTTTGGTCTATTTTGTATTGTTCTAATTACGATATGTTGTGTATTAAATATTATGATGTTATGACTTAATTTCTATTTATGATACTCTCCTTGTTCACTTATATACCGTTTGTATGATTCTACTCGCAACTTGTATGTCTCTTCTTCTATTTTTTCTTCTTTTTGATCATGTCAAAAGGGGGAGAAAATTTGGTATTGTTGTTGCATTTCACATCTTGTAGGTACTCAAAAACAATTTTTCAAATCATCACATATAACGGGGGAGTATGCATATATTACGGGGGAGCAATGATTTCAACTATACACTTTCTTCACAACAACAAAAGTTTTGTCATAATCAAAAAGGGGGAGAATATAAACTACATATTTTTGATGAAGACAAAGACCACCGATTATGGACAATGCAACAAGATCAAAAAGAAGACCAATAAGCTTCATAATAAGCATCAAATCCAAACAATAGATAATAAAATGTAAAGGTATATGATACTAACCAATACATCAAGTACATGAGAACAAGTCACATTTATACATGCATTAAAAATAGTTTCAAAAGGCCAAACCACATTAACAAAAAAGTTAAAAATCACATTTTTGACTAAGTACATAAGTGTATTCGAATACACCATGTTGTATTCGAATACAACTTAAGTCAGAGGCAAAAATCTAAATAGTGTATTCGACTACAACAATGTGTAGTCGAATACAACTCAAGTCAGAGGCAAAATTTCTATATGTGTATTCGACTACACACATATGTAGTCGAATACAAGTTAAGTCAGAGGCTAAATTCACTAATCTGTATTCGATTACACCAATGTGTATTCGAATACAAGATGTAAAATTTGAATTTTTTGAACGTTACAAAGACGTGTATTCGAATACACATATGCTGTATTCGAATACACCTGGAAACATCACAATTTTTCAGATCTGGGATGGCTCTAGAACATTGTAATTTTTCATCAAACCTCTTGGATCAATGGCCACGAATCTGAAGGGATGTTTTATGGAGTATAAATACCCCATAACTTCATATTAAAGATTAACAATCCTTGAATCAATTCATTGAATAACAAAAAAACAAAATTCTGATTTTTCTAAGTACTTGCACTAGATTTTCATATCATTTTAAAAAGGTTCTCAAGTACTTGAATTGTTATTGAGTTGTTTATCATCATACCACTCATTCAAACCCGATTGTATCAATTGTATCATTTGTATCAAATAGTTTAATCTAAGATAGTGGTGTGCTATCTTTGAAGTATTGTTAGAAGTTTCGTAGCAAGAATCCCAGGGTGGGAGTTGTACATTTTCTAACAAGTATTGAATAAATCTCTTGTGGTGTGCAAGAGGACTGGACGTACCCTTGGATTATAAGGGGAACCAGGATAAATCTTAAAGTGCCATTTACTTACTGCAGTTTTTATTAAGCCTTGTCACTAAATTAACAAAATCTAACTTCCATATAACGAAAAACAGAAAAATCTACCTACACCTAATTCACCCCCCCTCTTAGGCGTACTTGTGTACTTACAATTGGCATCAGAGCGGGTTAAGGTAACTTACTCCTCGATCAAATATACATGGCTTCCGCACAACCTGTTTTTAATAAAAGAACTTTATTAGTTGAAGAATCAATGCATGTAACGTTTGATGAAACTAACCCCATAAAAGAGGAAAACATTGTTTCTTGTGATGATGATGTTTTTGAAAGCAATAATCCAAGCAAAGAACTTCAAACGAATCAACCAGAACAAGAAAGTGAAGTCAATATTGAAAGGCAAAGTGATGATCTCCCTAAAGAATGGAGAACCCACAAATATCACCCTATTGATAACATCATAGGTGATATAAATAAAGGAGTCACAACAAGATTAAAATTGCAAGATGCTTGCTTAAACATGGCTTTTGTTTCTCAAATCGAACCCTCCAAAATTAGTGAAGCACTTAAAGATGATCAATGGATACTTGCCATGCAAGAAGAACTCAATCAATTTGAAAGAAGCCAAGTATGGGAACTTGTCTCTAATCCTGGAAATAAACACATCATTGGTACAAAATGGATGTTTAAAAATAAACTAGATGAGAATGGGCATAGTTGTTCGCAACAAAGCTAGATTGGTCGCTCAAGGATACAATCAAGAGGAAGGGATAGACTTTGACGAAACATTTGCTCCGGTAGCAAGATTAGAGGCAATACGTCTACTACTAGCATATCCTTGTTCCATGAACTTTGAGTTATATCAAATGGACGTGAAAAGTGCCTTTCTAAATGGGTAGATAAATGAAGAAGTCTATGTCAAGCAGCCCCCTGGGTTTGAAGATTCCAAAAATCCCTCACATGTTTACAAATTGAAAAAGGCTCTTTATGGTCTAAAACAAGCTCCAAGAGCTTGGTATGACATATTAAGCACTTTTTTATGTGAACGAGGATTTGACAAAGGAGAGGTTTATAAAACTTTATTTGTCAAAAGAGAAAATGGTCACACATTATTGATTCAAATTTATGTTGATGATATAATATTTGGATCAACCAACAAGGACATATGTGAAGAGTTTTCTTCAATAATGAAAGGAGAATTCGAAATGTCCATGATGGGAAAATTAAACTATTTTCTTGGACTTCATATCAAGCAACTTGAGCACGGCATCTTCATCAATCAAGCAAAATATTGTAAAGAATTACTAAAGAAATTTGAAATGGAAAATTGCAAAGAAAGTACAACTCCAATGGGCTCCGGTACATATGTTGATAAAGATGCATCAGGAATTTCAATCGACATATCCAAATATCGAGGTATGATTGGGTCATTATTATATCTAACGGCCAGCCGGCCAGATATCATGTTTAGTGTTTGTCTGTGTGCAAGATTTCAGACAGATCCGAAAGAATCACATCTAGTAGCTGTTAAAAGAATTATGAAGTATCTGAAAGGAACGACAAATGTAGGCCTATGGTATCCCAAGGGTAGGATATGTAGCCTAGTTGGATACTCTGATTCGGATTATGCGGGATGCAAAACAGACCGTAAAAGCACCAGCGGCACGTGTCATGTCTTAGGAAATGCACTAGTTTCATGGTCTTGTAAAAAGCAAGCCTGTGTTGCACTTAGTACTGCTGAAGCTGAATACATTGCAGCGGGTAGTTGTTGTGCTCAGATTCTCTGGCTCAAACAGCAACTACATGACTATGGGGTTGATCTCGGATGCATTCCCTTAAGATGTGATAACACAAGCGCAATAAACATTTCGAAGAATCCAATTATGCACTCACGAACCAAACACATCGATATCCGACATCATTTCCTACGGGATCATGTGCTTAAAGGTAATGTTGAGGTAACATTTGTTGATACACATAATCAATTGGCTGATATATTTACAAAACCATTACCGAAAGACTCATTTTATAAAATCCGAAGAGAACTTGGTATTTTGAGTGAAAATGATCTTTAACCATTGCATGACATACATAAGTTTGTCATATCTCTTATTTCTTATTGATTATTGCTTTTTGATATATGATTTTATGTATTACATAATGCAATTTTCATAAAAAAAACTGAGTTTTTAAGCAAAATTGTGCTTATGTAGTCGAATACAAATGTCTGTATTCGAATACACACGTTCCCAGATTTCCTGTATTCGAATACAAAGGATGTGTAGTCGAATACACGTTCCCAGAAAAATGTGTATTCGAATACAAGAAAGTGTAGTCGAATACACCTTCGCGTTTTTGCCCAGATATAAAAGCTGATTCACGTTTTTTTAGTTTCCTTTTATTTGGTATTCGAATACAGCCCTAGTTCTTTCTCTCTTCACTCAAAAACTCATCCATCCTCCTTCTCACACTTACCCATTCCCCTAACCTAGCAAATCACATCTCCCCTGGCTTCTTTCTTGTCATTACTCTTCAGATTTCTCACAAATCTCCCTTTTTTCTCTCAAAACCCATTTTTCCCCAAAAATCTCCTTTCTCGCCATGGATGCTCGCAAACGAGGACCAAGAACCAAGCATGCAGCGGTAGGTCCTTCACGAAAACGAACAAGGAATCCTAACATCACAGATCTATCCCGATTTCTACACACCCCAGAAGAAATTGATCGTTTTCGCACATTCTACTCTAACAAGCGACTTATTATCCCAAAGTACGGTACTTTAGACTCTTTCTCTGACTTTAACTTTCCTAGGTTACTCAAAGCACAACATGTTGAAGAATTTATAGGTTACAAAGGTCCTGTTTATCCAGACTTGGTTAGGGTTTTTTATTGCAATCTTACCCAAGAGGGAAAACTGCTGATTTCTAGGGTTAAGGGAAAATCCGTTCGATTAACTACCAAAACCATCAGCGAAATTTTGAATATCCCCTTTAATGGTGAAAAGTTTTGTCCCAACAAATTGTGTGAATGGGACAATATTTCTAAATATGATGCATATGTCTCTCTCTGTCGGTTTGACAGAAACACAATTGAACAAAAGAAAGCTCAGGCAGATTATAAGTATGCCCAACAATGTTATGGTGTGGGAAATCTCACTGTTGATTATCGGCTTCTACACTATTTCCTTAGCTACATTCTGGTTCCGAAGGCTGGAAATTACTCCCAAATTTCGGAGTTTGAATTACAAATTATGAATTTCATGTTTGAAGGTTGTCAGCATAATTGGGCATTTTTTGTGAAATCTATTATGTTTGGATCTCGTGAGGCAACTGGCTTACCCTATGCGAAGGAAGTTTCACGAATTCTGGAACACTTTGGTGTGGACTTATCTGATGAGGTTATGTTTACACCCACCAAAGAAAATATGATGGATTTAGGTGTTTTGCCTAGCATGAGGATCGTATGGAATGAGGAGCTTGAAGCTTTTGTGCACAAAGGTGATCATGGTCAACCATCTGATGCTGCACAGGATGACAATGCTGGACCCTCAAACGCTGCTGCTCAAGAAGATGATGAGGAAACTGCATCTGATGATGATTATATCTCAAATCAAATGATCATGACTCGTCTTGATTCCTTCCAAACCTTCTTCCAAACTCAATTCGATCATTTGACCACTTCTATCGACGCTCGCTTCACCAACATTGAAACTACTATTGCTCGCAACCATGACGCTCTCTCTCAAGACATTAATAGTTTATCAGACAAAATTGATCATTTCCACATTCCGACCGATTTTGATTAAGTTCCTTCGTTGCTATGTACTACTTTAACATTTTGTTATGTACTACTTTAATATTTTGTCTTATGTACTACTTTACCATTTTGCCTTATGTGATCTTTATGTTATGAACTCATTTCTCATTTGGATTTTGGTGTATTTTGTAATGTTCTAATTACGATATGTTGTGTATTAAATATTATGATGTTATGACTTAATTTCTATTTATGATACTCTCCTTGTTCACTTATATACCGTTTGTATGATTCTACTCGCAACTTGTATGTCTCTTCTTCTATTTTTTCTTCTTTTTGATCATGTCAAAAGGGGGAGAAAATTTGGTATTGTTGTTGCATTTCACATCTTGTAGGTACTCAAAAACAATTTTTCAAATCATCACATATAACGGGGGAGTATGCATATATTACGGGGGAGCAATGATTTCAACTATACACTTTCTTCACAACAACAAAAGTTTTGTCATAATCAAAAAGGGGGAGAATATAAACTACATATTTTTGATGAAGACAAAGACCACCGATTATGGACAATGCAACAAGATCAAAAAGAAGACCAATAAGCTTCATAATAAGCATCAAATCCAAACAATAGATAATAAAATGTAAAGGTATATGATACTAACCAATACATCAAGTACATGAGAACAAGTCACATTTATACATGCATTAAAAATAGTTTCAAAAGGCCAAACCACATTAACAAAAAAGTTAAAAATCACATTTTTGACTAAGTACATAAGTGTATTCGAATACACCATGTTGTATTCGAATACAACTTAAGTCAGAGGCAAAAATCTAAATAGTGTATTCGACTACAACAATGTGTAGTCGAATACAACTCAAGTCAGAGGCAAAATTTCTATATGTGTATTCGACTACACACATATGTAGTCGAATACAAGTTAAGTCAGAGGCTAAATTCACTAATCTGTATTCGATTACACCAATGTGTATTCGAATACAAGATGTAAAATTTGAATTTTTTGAACGTTACAAAGACGTGTATTCGAATACACATATGCTGTATTCGAATACACCTGGAAACATCACAATTTTTCAGATCTGGGATGGCTCTAGAACATTGTAATTTTTCATCAAACCTCTTGGATCAATGGCCACGAATCTGAAGGGATGTTTTATGGAGTATAAATACCCCATAACTTCATATTAAAGATTAACAATCCTTGAATCAATTCATTGAATAACAAAAAAACAAAATTCTGATTTTTTTAAGTACTTGCACTAGATTTTCATATCATTTTAAAAAGGTTCTCAAGTACTTGAATTATTATTGAGTTGTTTATCATCATACCACTCATTCAAACCCGATTGTATCAATTGTATCATTTGTATCAAATAGTTTAATCTAAGATAGTGGTGTGCTATCTTTGAAGTATTGTTAGAAGTTTCGTAGCAAGAATCCCAGGGTGGGAGTTGTACATTTTCTAACAAGTATTGAATAAATCTCTTGTGGTGTGCAAGAGGACTGGACGTACCCTTGGATTATAAGGGGAACCAGGATAAATCTTAAAGTGTCATTTACTTACTGCAGTTTTTATTAAGCTTTGTCACTAAATTAACAAAATCCAACTTCCATATAACGAAAAACAGAAAAATCTACCTACACCTAATTCACCCCCCTCTTAGGCGTACTTGTGTACTTGCAAATACTTTATACTTTTTAGCAGCTTACAACATTATGTATGTTGAATTCCACTTTGCGGAAACATCAAGACTAATAAATTTTTTACATGTTATATTATAAATTTCAATGCATTCCTTAAACTTCGAAGCTCTTTGCAGAGAAGACCGAACAAACCTAATTGCATTGCGAATGCTACGAATAGATAAATCTTGTTTGGTTAACCCATCTTGTACTACTAGATTCAAGATATAAACACAATACCTCATATGAAAATAATCTTCTTCACCCATTAGTTCATTCTTGTTCTTAAGTCTCTTGTTCAAATAAGAGATAACTACATCATTGGATGATGTGTTATCCACGATAATTGTAGACACATTTTTAAGATCCTATTCCGTTAACATCTCTTCAATTTAGCACTAAACCATATATATTGTTTAAAATAGTGAAGAATGAAAAATAAAAAAAAATTAAAAATATAGAATAATGAGGCATAAAAAATAAATCAACGCAATAACAAACCCCCTCATAAATCATAATACATTAATTAAAAAAAAAAAAACTTAACAAGAATCAAAACCAAACAACAAAACAATAAGAATAAATAACAAACCAAAAATACAAACAAGATAAAAAAAAAGATACAGTTAAATAAAAACAAACTAGATAAAAAAGCTTGAAGTCCAAAAAGAGAAACCATAATCTTAAAACCTTTTTAAATTGGAAACAAATTGAAATAAACAAATAAAAACTAGAGAAAAAAAAATTAAAATTTCAATAAACCAATCTTAAATGATGCCAAAACTACCTAAATCTAGGGCATGTCATAGTCAAAAGTTAAAAAGATTAAACTCTAAATAAAAACTGGAACAAATAAATTTTTAATAAACCAACCTTAAATGATGTCCAAACAACCTAAACCTAGGCATGGCATAAACAAAAATTAAAAAGATGGAACCCTAAATAAAAATAAAAACAAGGTGTAAATAAAAAGATTAATATTTGGTCCCCTACACCTAATTTAGCTATATTAAAAAACTTTAATCTCTAAATCATATATATCTTTTAAAATGGAGTTGAATGACAATAAAAAAATTTAAAAATATAAAATAATGAAAAGCATAACAAATAAATAAATAAACTAATCTCTTAAGATATTTTTCTTTGTAAAAGGAAATCTCTACTTCGTCAATTTGTAGGACTTAGTTGGTTGAAAAAATATATAAAAATAAAATATTAGAACTATGAACAAGTTCGAAAATCGAACCACTGATACAAAAGAAAATCAATCCTTAATAATAAAAAGGTATTGATAAGAAAAAGATAAATAAACTAACATTTCAGGATAATGTATTCGTTTCTTAAACCATATTTTTAGTTTGTCAATTTGGTAGTGTTAATAGGTTAAAAATAGAAAGAAAAAAATAAACATGTTAAAAATTTGAACAAACTTCAAATATCATAACCTTAATAAAGATGAAAAAAAATATTTAATACTGCAATAGGAAAAGATCTAATCACAAACTTAACATAAAATTAAAAATCAAAACATGGTATATGAAAAAAAATCAAAAGTTAAATAGCAAACATTTTAATAGTATTTTCCTTAGTCTCTAATCATTTAGGCCAAAATTGTTTAGTTCAAAATAAAAATGAAAAACACAAACAATTATAAAATGAAAACTCTAAAACATAAAGAAGAAAAAAATTGATAGAGGAATGGAAAGAATGAGAAGGAGAAATATCTAATCACAAACTTAACATAAAATAAAAAGAGAGTAAAAGCAAGAAATTAAAAGTAAAAGAACAAACCTTTTAATAGTGTTTTTCCTTATTAGTCTCTAATCCTCCAAGCCAAGGTTGTCCAGTTCAGAATAACAAGAAAAAACACAAAAGAGTTAGAAAATGAAAACCCTAAAACAGAAAGCAAAAAAAAATTGATAGAGAAAGGGGAAAAACAAGATTCAACGGAAGCTGAGCGTTTGAGAAATATGATAATGATAAAGTTGTAGAGCTCTTAGAATGAGATAGGTGAGACATTGAAAAAGAGATAAGAACTTATGAGAGTAAGAGAGGACCACAAAGGCTACTGCTTAGAGGAGATGAATTAGGGTTGATATGAAATTTTTTTGCTTTTATACTTATGGTTTCTTAAGTAGATTAGACTAAATGTTAATAGGCTTTCTGACTCAATTGGATTCGGGTACCGATTGTTGTTATTTACAAATCCGAACCCATTCACCTACACCCATATGTACCCGGTCTTCCAACCCGATGACCCGGTCATTTCCCTTTTTTGTTAGTGGATAGGGGTCGATACGATTGGTTGGGCTTGTGATGTCCAACACTAATGCTAAGTACAATTTAATTTTCATATATATATATATATATATATATATTATAAAGTAACTATTGTTTTATATTAAAGATTACATTGTTCTACAAACTCATTCTATCGTGCACAAGTGAATTAAATATTGTATGGTGTACAACTTTATTTGTCATTAGATTAAAAAGATTCATCAAATATAGTTGTTCAGTAACCACACAAACTCAATTGTATCTATTTATCAATCCCTCTGCACAACTTATCGCCATTGACAATATTCAATGAAAAGCCTAACTTGTTGTTGGTTAAAGAATATGCAAAAGATCACCCAATATTATCTTGATCAATGTCATATGATAACTTTGTACAACAAATTAGGCCACACGTTTCAGTTTTTCATTCTAATAAGGAGTCGAGGGTCGAATCTGTTAGTGCAAAAGTAGTTTTTGTTGCAATCATCTAATTGATGTTTTAGTAATATTAAAAACAAATAAATAAGGAACAAATATTCCCAAATAATATTTGCAAAGTGTGTAGATTAACTTAGAAGACAAAGATTTGTATTAGTGACTATCTTTTTTAAGGTATAAATTATTAGTAAATTAGATATAATAATCTAAATGTTTCTAACACAAAGAATATTAGTAGTTATGTTTACTAATAAAGCAAGTCATGATATAACAATAATAAATATTGCAATATGCGAGCTACGGTTCGAGGCAAAACGTTAGAAGCAAAAAGAAATACAAGTAATTGTTCTAGTAGCTAGATCCTCTAATGAACAAGGAAAAGAGAATCTACTAACCAAAGTTCTTAGTGACTTTGAAGAAGTTGTTAAAACTGTGTCTAATTCTAATGAATGCCTTCTCAAATGTGCCTATGGTAAATTTGTTGATTACATGCAACAATTTGAATGTTGTGCCTCTGATAAGTGTGCCTTTGATAAAGCATGTCAAGCAAAATGATAATTTGTCTTTGATAAGTGTGTCAAGCAAAATGGTCGTTTGTTTCAAATAACTATGACACACATTGTATTGTATGGCTCTAATGAAAAGCCAATGCTTTGAATGGTCAATGTTCTAATGAAGACAAACTTGTTTATCATCTAGTCAACATCTTGAATTTGTTTGAAGTTTGAAAGTCTTTATAACATCCTTTAATAGTGACATCCTCTTATATATGCTCTTTTAATTGAAGATATGCAAAATCAATTATAAAGATATATATGGATATATCTTAAAGACCAACCTGCCTTAAATGGTGATTGAAATTCTCCAACAGTAATATTCTTAACGAACAATTTTCGAGGTATTTAAGAAGAAATTGTTTAGTCAATTAAGAAATTTAGAGAGAATGAAAAAAATAATGTGTTAAGATGAAATTTTGAAAAGGTTAAGAATACCTCAAAAGAAAAGTATGAATGAAAAATTCTTTCAGTAAAAAATTATTAGAATTGATGTAAATAAGTCAAAGTATCTTCTAACACTTGAACTAATATATGACTTGATATGTAACATCCTCTAAATGAGGGTTAGAATCCTAGAAACAAACTTTGTATCAATTCATACACAAACTAGAACTGATGTAAATCATCTTGATAATGACAACAACTCTCTCACTCGTAAAAGGTACCTGGAAAGGTACAACAATATTCATGAACTTCAACAACAGGTTGCAAAAAGTTGAAGAATGGTTCTAATGATGATAACCTGGAGAGGCTGGAGAATAACACTCAAAGTCTGAAGAGGAAAAGTAAAGAATACTTGTATGTTATTAACTGAAATAATAGATTAAGTCATCGACTATTAATGCAAAATATCTCTATAAGAGAAGGAATAGAAGAAACAACAGTTGTATCTTGAACTAGTATAAAAATATATGTGTTTTCTTTTCTATGTGTCCCTTATCTTAGTTATTTATGACTCAACCTTATTCTTACTAAATCTGATATATAAGAGTGAGTTGAATGTTTTGATAAAACACATTTTGTATAAAGCAATCGAAGTATCTTTAAAAAATGGCGAAACACAATTCGAACTCCATTTACTTGTGTTTTTCAGCACCTTTAGGGTCTACGAGAGCATTACAAGAAAGCCAAATCTTATTACCACATAGGACACAAAGGCGAATAGCTCATTTGAATCAATATCTCCACAAAACCATATGTTGGTGTAAGCCATATAGGCCATTATTTTTCTTTTGTATTGTATTGTGTTGTTTATTTATAATATAAGACATTTCAATTATTATGTTTGTTTAATATAATAAAATCCTTAATTGAAATTCATTTCGATAGAACGTCGAGTAAATGACTTGAATGTGAGATGTTATAGAACTTCACTCTCAAAAATTCGTAGTCGAGGATTTTAATAGAGGTCCATCATAATATAATTGAGACTATTATGTTGTCATATGATGATTCTATCTCATATATTATGAATATAATATATCAAGTAAGAGCATCGATATACATTAGGATGAATGTATACTAGATTGATCCGTCGTGAGAATATTGCATAGTGTGTTATGTAAGTGTCAAAAATTATTCTCATAGCGAAAAAGTGTATGCCATTTGTAGACTTGAAACCACTATGATCCCTAGATGAGGAATTGATTATTTTATTGTTGTCAAAAGTTATCTATAATAAAATTATATAGTCATTTAACTTGACATTCAATGAGTCATGCTGAGGGACATAAGTGACCCCGATGGGATTTTCCCCTCCCACATAACGGCTAATATCTTTAGGCCTATTGATAAAGTATAATTGTTAAATGCATGATCATACTGAGATAAGTCGATATGAGATATTAACTATTGTAAAGTATACTCGGGTATCAAGAAATGATATATCAAACTATACAAGTGTGATATATTTTACGCCTTGAGTTCAATATGAATGCAAAAGAGAGATTATACACGAGATCATTACTGTAGAAATATTAAGTCAAATCACAAGATATTCTCATTACTTGGAATTACATTGATGTATTTCTAGATATTGCTCCATGTTAATAATATTAAATAAGTGATTTAATATTATTACCAACGTCTTGGGAACCTACTGGGTCACACAATGAGAACATATTAACGAGGAGTTAAAAATGTAAATAAGTAAGACTTATTAATCTAGTGGTTGGATCTTGTGATGCATCAACCTAAATTATGTGAAACGTGAAACACCATAAGCGACAATGTGCTGTTTAAGGGAAACATGAAATAGCATAAGATCCAATATGCTAGGTCATTATAAAGGTTTTTTTTTTTAAATAGAACCCTTATACATAATTACAAGTGTGCAATAAAAAAACATTAAAAATCATATTCGTAAAAAACCCCAAATGCAGTCATTAGTCTCATACATCTACTAACACTGAAATTGAGGCTGCTCCATTAGAGGTCTGCTCGTGTGAAATACGTAGAGGCATTGCTGATAGAGCAACACTCATGATCGTGATTGTCATCAAAGGTTTATCACACTACATGAATTATTATTTTTTGAACATAATTCATGACTATTCTTAAGGATCCATAGAGGAAATTTTTGTTTTTAATATAGTGCATTTATCTATTTTAATCGCATTTTTGCATTACCATATTCCCAAATTGTTGGGTTAAAATAAAAATTTCTTATCAAAACAATTAAATATTTGCAATAGCTATTATTATTTTTTGACATCTACAATAGACTCCTATATGGAAATAAAAAGGCTAATGGAGATCTACAATAGAATGCTATTTGTGATGTTCTTCCGTGATTTTATTTTTTGGCTTGTATTTAACTTGTAGGGTTCTTTTGGATTAGCAACAATGTGTCGCATGAGGCTGACAATAGAGGGAATGATTGTCAGTGCATAAGACACGTACAATGTTTGGCTCTTGGGACATGTAACGCCCGAATTTTTAATCCAGATCGTTACTTAAAAAATACGTATTTGTTAGAAAAGTTTATGAATCTTTTGTTTATTTTTTTGAATAATTAACATTTATTCGTTTTAAATAATTAGTAACAATCATGTTATTTAATATCATTAAAAAAATATTTATTCAAAAACTACAATAATATGAAGACGATTATTCTAATCAAAAGAGAACCACTTCAGTATTCATATAATATTAGTACACTTTCACAATTTGTGACAAAAGATTAAAAGAGCTTAAAAATATTGGATAATTCTATTATTACAGAATCGTCTTGAAAGAAAACCCATATTTATCCCGCGTTCACCATACGTCAATACTCACTAACTACTCTTGAATCTCCGCGAACTCACTAGTACCTAAAATATTGTTGTAAGAGTCAATATTTTTCCATCATCCACATCAAACCAAAGCAAGACATATAGACGAATAACACAAAACTCATAAACATAAAAACTTCCCATTTAAAAGAAAAAATGAACTAACTAATAAGTTGTATAACAAAACATATGCATCATGAATGCTCCTAGAACTACATGATCCGAATATACACCTGCCACTAAGACAACTTCCATGAAAATGCATATGACATGACATGAAGATATAGTATCAAATAGATATATTCCAACAAACCGATAAATTGTATCTCAAAACATATGTATGATGAATGGTCTTAAAACTACATGATTCAGATATAAACCTGTCACTAAGACAACTTCCACACAGAAAATCACACCTGCCACTAGGGCAACTTCTACGAAGATGCATATGCCATGCCATGAAGATATAGTATGAAATAGATATATTCTCACACAACCCACTAAGAATTATGCCTTGTACATTCAAAAATTACTTTATTAAAATCACCACCTCATTCATACATCATTAAGAACATATACACACATTATATCATGAGTATCACATATTCATAGACAAATAATGATAAAAATTATGACTTTCACCACATACACTTAGAGATAAGCAATTTGATATCATATAGGCCGTAAAAATTAACACCTTAACATATATAACAATACAATTTCACACTCCAACCAATATACATAATAAGAGTTAAATCTTTTTGATCATATATCGCATAAAACTTCATACTTTACTACATAGAAGTCAAATATTAAATTCAATCTCATAAAACATTGAGGTTTTATTAGTCTACATTTATTTCTTATAAAATACAAGTAATCGCAATTATTTATTTCATGTCATTCAACTAACAGCCTAACTATAATCTGTGTGGGGAAAAAACTCTTACCTTGGCCGCTTTCCTTCCTAGTACAAAACTCTAAGCCCCATAAGAAAAAGATGTTCTAAGCTTTTAATGCCGAAAAAGAGGAAGTGATGGGGATAGTGGCTATGATTTTTGGCTTTATTTATAACGGGTTTGTGAACTAGGGTTTGTAGTAGTAGCTAAGATTTCAGTATTCTTTTCTTAGTGTTGGACCTAAATGAGGAATAGAAGGGAGACAATATTATTTTTACTATTATTATTACTACTACTACTACTTCTAGTATTATTATAATAATAATAATAATAATAGTTATTATTATTATTATTTTTATTATTACTGTTACTGTTATTATTATTATTATTATTAAATAAAACCAACAATTACTAAAACTATTTTTTTTTTAACACAATTTCAATACTAACATTTTACCAATATTTCAAAACTAATATTTATAGAATGTAATTTAAGTAATTACTATTTTAAAATACATTAATAACAAAAACTCATTCACAATATTAACTACAATTATTACTATACTATTTTACAATAGAATCACATAAAATACTACCATATTTATGGAATAGTCAAAATGATAAAATAATTAAATATAACATAAATAATTTATATTTATTACTAAATCCCAATAAATATGTTTAAAACCATCATATCATAGAAAATATATAGAAATAAAGAAATTAATCACAATATTACTACCATCTTAAAACCATTATTTATAAAATGAATAATTAAAATATGAAATAGTCTTAAATAATTAAAATATAACTATGTACACATTTATTATGTAGTTTAACACACACACACAACTATTACCACAAATATCTAATGCATATCTATATATAAACTCACTCAAAATCTTATCATCTAAAATAATTTCGCTAAAATACCATTATTTTTTTAAAATAAATTAAATAACTAAATATAATATTTATAATTTATATTACTCATTAAATCAAATTCATGCGGTTATCAAACCATAAGAAATTCACACATATAAGGAGAAGTAATCATAAAGTTAATCAACATATATTCTAAAATAATTTTAACACCAAATTAATTTCTTTAAAATTCTATTTAATTAATAAAATAGTTGATCATGAAATTTGGGATGTTACAGGACACCTCTTGGAAAAAAGCCCACATGAATGAACTAAATCATATTGAAATGAGAGAGATCCAAATGTAATGTAGGTATCAAATTATATAGTTGAAGGAAGGATTATAATGATTGATATGTACTATCTATACCAACAAAATGCATATTCTTTTTGGGATCCCATCACATAAGAACTCTACAGTTAAATGTGCTTGATTTGGAGCACTATTTGGATGTGTGACCTTATAGGAAGTTTTCTATGATGCATGCGAGTGAGGACAAAGCATGCTAAAAAGACTCGTGTTGATTTGTGGGACGACAGGAAATCCTTAAAGCAATTATGTATGTTACAAACAGATTGGAACACAAGTTTTATGGTTGGCGTGGACAATATCTAGAGAACTCGTAATGACTACATCTTTTTTAATGTTGTATCTTTGATTGGTTCTAATGTTTCCATGATGAAACTTCAGGAAAATTATTACCTTTAGCCTGAATATGCATCTCAAAGTAGGGACTCGTTCCAATACCCTTTTGCATCCTAAAAGTTTCTAGAGAAACACTCCAGATGAAGGTTTGGTTGCTTCTGAATTGTGATGATCTTGTTTCTCACTTTGACGAAAAAGTTTCACGTGGATTGATAGAGAGAGACCATGTTGGTGGCTTCTTGTTTGAATTTTCAGTACACATTGTTGTTTGTTGGATTACCAATGTAGAGCTTTAAACTATTCTTAAAAGTGCCAAATATACCTTTGTTCGAGGTTTGACTAAGTTAGGAATTGAATCATATTCTCAAGTTGCACTATCTTGGCTCTCAAACAGTGGCACATTGTCTCATCCTTGTTTTTTTTTATGGCTCACATTTTAAGGTTGTTTCATAGTTTGTCAGAATTTTTAGTTAGACTCGTTCGTTGCGAAGCTAACCAAGTAGTGAACTCCTTCTCAAAGTTTGAACTTTCCTTATCTAGTGAAAATGTAGTTTTTTTCTCTCTATTTCTACTTTTACGTCTTTAACTTTGTTGACCGATAGAAGCTCTCTTACCTCTTCTAAAGACTTTTAATTTTATTTTTTTACCTTATTGTTTGTTGTTGTGGGTTCTCCCTTTTACTCATAAAAAAAAAACTTGAATGAAGTATGTGTAAACCTAATTAAAGTAAAAAATGTAACCGAAAATTAAAATGTGTAACTAGAAAAAAAAAAATTTCAATTCATTATAATAGTTAAATGGGAACAAGTGTGGTACTGGAAAATAACAAATAGACAAAAGTGTTTGGATGAGATAATTCAGATCTTTTCTAACTTAACTAGAGATTTTGTGTTCCAATTCAGAAACAAGCTAGTGTTAAAACCCTTGGATAGGATATCACATATATTTTCTTTTTAAAAAAAGACATCAACAAATGGTAAGATAGTGAAAGGTGATCGTTTATTAAAATGTAAAAAAAAAAGACTCAACCATATCTTGCTTGCATTTCTAACTGAAATTCACTGTTTCGTTATCCCCTTCCTTCCTTTCGAATCTAACCATGTATTTACCACTACCACCGTTCCGATCCTCAACCCTCTGCAATGGCACATCGTTTCTCATTCTCCCACTCAATTCACATTCCTTCACTTCTTCTCCTTCTTCTCCTTCAGCAGCTTTGGGCAATGGAGTTACTCGAAGACTTCTCCCGATGGCTCGTGTTACTAGAGGAGTTAGGTTCGATGTACCAGTGTCTCTAAACGACGACGTTGAAGAAGAATACCAAGTGGTTTTCGAGCACTGTGTAACGCGGACTCTTCCTCCCGTGCTTACGTTAGAAGAAGGTCTTCAGAAATTCAAGGATACTCTTGAAATGTTGAAGATGTCACCGCCTTCTTGCTCTACTGGATTCCTTAGGTTTCAGGTATCTCTTCCTATTTATTTCACACATCAATGTCTATGCAGCGTTGTGCTATATTCTTCTTCTTTTTGTTGGAATTTGTGTTGTGCTAATGTGAAGTCAATTAGTATGTTCTGTGTTGGAGAAAATTGATTTTGGTTAAAAATGCTTCAATCTAAAATAATATATGTCTAAATGAGTTCAATGATAAATTTGAGGATAAAAATCACGCTATGAGACAAAACGTGAAAACTTATCTTCAGATTATAATCTATTTTGGAGGTAAAACAATTCAACCTGAGAATATCTGAAAATTTCAAAGTCAATTCTATGTGTCTTATACACTTTCCTCCTACAAAAATGAATCCAAACATATATTATTAGCATGCTTGGAAACGGGGTATATTTGACATCACTGCGTGACATGGGTCTATGTATCCCAATAAATTAGTCTCTAATCTTAGAGTATCTCTTAGTGTTAATTTCCATTATATTTATTATTATCATTATTTGTTTTCTGATTTTCCTTTTTTATTTACTATCACGGGTCTATGTATCCCTATAAATTAGGATTAATGTTTAGTCTTTTTTTATCAAACTTTTATCAAGTTACTACTATTAAGTTAATATCAAATTATCAATTATATTTAAGCTCTTATAATTGACTAAAACCCCAAATCTTCAACATGAAGCCAAATAATGAAATTGATATCCTATAGTATCCTGTGAGGTCGCATAAAGCAACTGGAAGTTGGGGAGAAAATGTCAGAATGATGATCTTCTGTTATGTGGATGCGTGTGTTTGATTGTTTAGGTGGTGGTGCCTCCGAGTCCTAAGGCGTTGAGTTGGTTTTGCTGTCAACCAGAGTCATCCGTAGTGTTTCCTCTGATTTTTGTTTCCAAAAACATGGATAGTCCCACGTATAAGTCACTCAATGTGAATGGAAGCCGTGGAGTTTTTGGCATTGGTGCTGCGGTTTCTTTTGTACATTCTTCCCCTGGAAAGAAGAGTTTGATCAAAAGGTCAGTTACTTCAATCGTTTTTTTGTTCCTTTTGGTTCCGT
Source organism: Cicer bijugum (assembly GCA_037974875.1). NCBI lineage: Eukaryota > Viridiplantae > Streptophyta > Magnoliopsida > Fabales > Fabaceae > Cicer > Cicer bijugum. The sequence continues at coordinate 2,002,569 of JBBPBT010000623.1, forward strand.
TTTTCTCCCTGGCCACGATGGTTGGATATTTAAGTTAATATTTATTGACTCTTTGTGGATATGCTAAGGAGACACATGGCTATAAGAATTAGAATGTGAGTGGAGGGCATTACAGTACATTAGTGTTTGGTTAGGGTAAAACGGAAGGGAGTGAAAGGATTATTTTAAATCTTTCTTGTTTGATTGATCTTTGTTTTTGGAGGGCATCAGAACAAATTCCCTTCTGATTCAGTTATGGCTCCTCTCGTATATTGGAGGATTTGGAAGGAGAGAAGACGAGTTTATAAATATTTTAAGTGCATTGACTAAAAACCGACCTTTAAAAATCAGCAATGGATGTAAATGCGTAGTTGCTGTCCTTGAAGCATAAACCCTGGTGTAGTCTATGGTGGATCAAGGGTGAGGGGAAATATTAAGACATATTTGGATCTAAGCAGAACTTGAGTTGTTGTTCATGCCATATGTATCAGCGGTTCACGGAAACATTTATCAGAAGGTGCCATGGAACTTCATTTATAAGTTAATTGTGGTGGTATCTGGTTAAACTTGGAATTTGACTTATTTTGAACTAACCAAATAATGAACTTATTTCTGCAGATACATCTCTACTGATTCAACCGATATAGTGGCCTATGGTTTTATGGATATAAATTTAGATAATGTTTCAGTTTCCATGAAGCGCGAGGATGGTTATTTTAGCTTTTTCATCCCCCAGGTATAGGTTTATCAGTATTATAGCCATAGATTAATGTAAATTGCTAACTCTGTATTCTTATGGTCACCGAAGTTACAATAATGTTTGATGTCATTACTGACATTTTAACTGTAATTTTTGTCATGACAGATTGAGTTAGATGAGATGGACAATGTTTCTATTCTGACAATGACACTTGCATGGGATAATTTTTCCTCTAATTTTGAGAAAGTTCTTCATTTGCTCGAAGTTTCACTAAACCAGGTACTTGCAACGCCTTCATTATATGTTTTAGTTTAGTTTGGTTTATTTACATATACCAGTGTTATGAGTTATTGATAGGTAACACTATTAATTAATTAGTGGGTTAGTGAGAGTGTTAGAAAGTATGAGATGCTATACTAGTACAAATAACAGTAAGGAGAGATTATAGAGGATGATCCAAGATATGCTATAGTCGGACTGAGGGATTACGGGTAGCAGGGTGACAGTTATTCCGAAGATTAATAAAGAAGGTAAATAATTTATACTATAATATAATATATATTTGTTCAAAAATATTAAATTATTCAATTTTAACAACTTTCTTAATCAATAGTAAACTATAGACCTGCAAACAGAGATCAAGAACATAGATGAAAAAATCATTCACAACATGGACTTGAAGTATGCAAGAAGGTAGGATATAAAAAAAGAGACCACAAAATAGAGACCGAGTGTGACATTCCCTGTACATTATGTATTTACATTTTGTAATATAAATTAATACTCATAATTAGTTTTCTTGAATTATGATGAACTACAGGGAGTAAATACATTCAAATATAGGAACTCATATGTGTGCCTGATATTATATTTCATTGTGTAGGTTGTAAGTCATGTCTGGTCCTCTTCTAGCGTGGGGAAATCCAAATGCGTAAGAGCTGCCCTCAGAAAACTCAACTTGGTAGAAGATAGATCTATTCCAAGGGTATAAGCTCATTTCTTTCCTAATATGTAAGTTTTACTTGAAACAACCAGCTGTAAATATTTGTTTATCTTATTAATCTTCTGGACTTTCTTTTTCATAGGTTTTGATGTGTTGTTAAATACTAATGCTTAGAAGCTATTTTCTTAATCTTTTATATATATATATATATACATATATATTTATTTAGTGGATATATTTGATTATTGAGTATTTCAGCTATAAGATAGTTATAGTATTATGGAATAAAATTAGACACATGATCATTAATTTTTTGCCCAAGGGCATCCAAGTTCACCGTCAAAAGGGTTGGGATTTTTGTAGATTCTATTCCCGTATACATCCTTCCTTTAATTCATTTATTGCAAAGTTGGTATATAGGTCATTTAAATGTTCCGTTTTTCCTTTATTTATTCTCCTATACATCCTTCCTTTAATTCATATATTAACAAAAATTTCTGAATTCTCAAGCTAGATCTAAGTTGCTGACTGTTGAACTATGAAGCTCACATACTCCAAAATTGCTAGAGTATTAGGGTTGTACTCATATCTGATTATGACATATGTTTAACTGCTGGCGTTATGAGTTTTAGATAAAAGGTGGAGAGAACTTTGAATATTTATGGAGGGGAGGGAAGTAGAGATACGTTTGGTTCAAATGAGGGGAGGGGAGAGGAAATTTTTTTAATGGTTGTGTTTGGTTCAAGGGGAGGGGAGGGATTTTAAATGGTTTTTTAGTTATATGGATCCCCTCCCCTTCAAATCCCTCCAAAATGGAGGGAGAGCAAAATCGACTTAAAGAGGGATTTTGCTCTTCCCCTCCCCTCCTAAAATTTGAACCATATACAAAAACTTGAACATCTTCCCTCCCCTCCAACCAAACACACGCTTAGAATCTAGATTGGGCCTAATTCAACCCCACAAAACCGGCTTGTAAAATAAGAATTGACCTAGCTTTATAAGGCCATATCTGTTGTCGATGTGGCTCTCTCAACACACCCAATTCCATTCAAGACTAGACATTTGAAGAGTGGATTAATGCAGGTGGAATAACATGGATCTCAACACACCCTTCACGCACAGGATTAGACATCTGGAGCGTTGACAAATACGGGTGGAATAACATATATCTTTGTCCAATAAGAGACATAGGATAAACTTTGATACCATCTTACATTTGAGTTAGACACAACTCAACCCACAAAACCTACTTGTAAGGGGTTATCCAAGCTTTATAAGCACTGCATAGGCCATATCTCTAGTCGAGTTGGCACTCTCAACAATTTATATTATGCACAAATATCAACATCTAATTACAAATATTACGCATTTACATAAACAAGTATTTCTTTTATGAATTAGGGTTAGCATATATCTAGACTGTATAATTTCTTTAGTGTTCAAGAATTTTTCGTATCCCTGCATTTGTGGCATGTCATATTAAGTATCTAGTATTTGTAACTGCTACTTCTGTTGTTTTCATTGCTCGTTTCCTCGTCTGAATGAATTGCTAGGTCTACATAAACACTGTTGCACTGGGAGGAAGAGAAAGTGTGGGGAACATCATGGAACTGGTATCTTATTTTTCTCGTACCCAGTTGAAATTTTGATTTTTCATCTGCATATTTTTCTGCAATCTCTGGATGTTGAACAATTTTAATTTTGATCACCTCTATCGCAGAAAGAGTCTCCATCTTCTAGTCAATTCTGTGCCAGGCTTTCAGCAACCCTCACTGTTTCAAATAATATGGTACATTTACTTGAAGTATTCATTGTATATCTGCCAAAAATACTTGGAAAAAAGACATTCCTGCCTTAGTGATCGACAATAATTTTTAGTTATGTGGCTCTTCTTGAGCATATACTAAATTAGCAATGACGACAATTCAGAAAAGTAAAGGTTGACAAGCCAGAACTTGGCTGTAGTAGAAGAAATACACATTTAGTTTCAGAAGAAGGACCTAATTTCCAAACCTAGCCCCGATTGTTTGTGTTTAAATTCTGTAGTGAACACATTTCTTCTCTTCTCTTGATTCTTTAACTATCATAAAAAGCATGCACCTATGCTATGCACTTTCTCTTGGATAAAAACATGCTTACTAGTTCTATATCAGATTTATTTTTTGTTCTATCATTAAGTAGATTTAGGATTTACCTTAAGAACACTACTGTAAAGTCTGATGATGTTTGTCCCTGTAACGTCTCTCTTTTATTATCAGTTGGATCATGCCACTGAATTTTCACACTCACTGAACAAAAGTGCCAATATCAATGCTGTTTGGGCATCACTTTTAGTTGAAGAATGTGCAAGACTTGGTTTGACGGTGAGATGAAATGATAAACTGTTAAATCATTATAAATATGCTGTTCTCCTAAAATGGAAGATCCTGATTTATTCTCTCTTCTAGTATTTTTGTGTTGCACCTGGATCTAGATCTTCCCCACTCGCTGTTGCTGCTGCAAGCCACCAATTAATTACTTGTATTTCATGCTTTGACGAGCGTTCACTTGCATTTCATGCTGTTGGATATGGAAGAGGTTCTCACGTTCCAGCAGTAGTCATAGCAACATCAGGCACTGCAGTTTCAAACCTTCTTCCAGCTGTGAGTTCCATTATATTGAATTTTCATTTGACATTATTTATTTGTCATCTTAAATAGCATAATAATTGATTAATTCTAATGATTCAGTTTGTTGTCTTTCTGTGAGCTTCCACTAATACTTGTCATTGAGGTGGGCTAATATATACTGAAGTGCACGAGGAATCCCTCAGCATGTATTATATATATATATATATATATATATATATATATAAAGTTTATAGTTTGATATTGGGATCTACATTATTAAGGAAAAGTAAGCAGACTTATTGTATCACAGTCACAACTATAAAAACAATGTATAATGGCACCAAATAGGAGATACTTTCCAACACTTGTGTTACGGGATTTTATCATCATATTATTAATTTTAGGATGGGGCGGATCCTTATTTTCTAGGATTTGACTAATAGGTTGCTTTGCTGGTTTTTCCCACTTAGTTTTTACTTTTGTCAGAAATAATGTAAATAGGGTAATTATTGGCTGATTCTATGTAATTATGGTAATTAGGGCGTTGAGATACCAAATCAACTTGAGATATGGACAAAGTAGTCCTTACAGGGATTGGATAATCCCTTATCTCTTGGGACAGCTTTTGATGTTGAGTTAGGTTTATGTAGTCAATAGCTGCTATCAGGCTGTTGCGTGGCATAGCGGCCCCTAGTCCCTACGCGAGACTCCGTAGCGTCGTAGTTTTGATGAGGGGACGTAGTACTGCAAGTAGTGGACATAGCGGCCTCTATGGCGAAGTCCCTGTGAAATTATGCCATCAATTTATAGCCACTCCTACCCTCCTTTTTTCTCTCTACTTTTTGGTCATTTTTCCGCTAAAATCCTGAATTACAACGAAATAGGGCTCGCACGTTTCCTCTATTCTCATTTGTTCTCTTCTCATCCAAAACAGCCAAACACAGTTTGTCTCTTCTCCTTTGTAGCACTTTCCAGCGATTGTTTGTTTGATTTTCGGAGGCCCGCCTTGCTCTGCTCAGGTTTTCCTTTTGTATGCAGGTTGTAATGTTCTGTGCGGGTTCTTCCTTTGTTCAGGCTGTTTTGCTTGGAAGTGGTCGTTCTTCTGTTCTGCTCAGGTTCTCCCTATGTGCTGCCACTGTTTCCTGTTTTGTATTCTGACACTGAAATGTCCCTCCATCTCTTCTCTTTTCTCTGTCCTGCCATTGAGATGCTCAGTATGGCATCATCCAAGTCGCAGTCAAATCCTTAAAGCAATGCTCAATGTTTTTAAGCTTTGGAGGCTAAAATTTATTTGCTTTATATTGGTTTTGAATATTGATAACGATGAACTTTGATTATTAATTATCTATGTCTTTAATTTCGAGCTTTTTATGTGTATGGTATAAATGTTTGCATTGTTTCCCTAAACATAGACATAGATGCCATACTGCTATAGCATTTTTGGGGGGTCGGTCGCTATTCTTTTTCTATCTGAGATTAACTACATAGAGTTAGGCCAAAAGCCCAAATTCCAAGATAGTATTAGAGCATATCCTAGATCTATTATTGGGCCACATATATTTGTCTGCACTCTAATGTCTAGTCCTGTGTGTGTAGGGTGTTGTTATTGGACAGCCTGCTTTTGCCCATGTTTCAGATGTCCACTCTTGGGTGTGAGGGGTGTGTTGAGATACCACATTGACTAGAGATATGACAAAGTAGTCCATATAAGGCTTGGAAAATTCTCACCTCTTGGGCTAGGATAGTGTAAATCCCTATATTTATGACTACGTATATACTCTCTCCGTCTCACAATGAGTGTCGCTTTTGCTAATTTCACAAATTAAGAAATGACTATTGTTGAAGAATAAAATAGAAATTAGATTTTATTCTCTTTTATTTTATATTATTATGTTTATTTTTATTCTGTCACTATTACTTAGTGTTACTATTGTTATTTCTTTTTCTATATAAACAGCTTAGGGCTGTAGTAATAAAATATGAAAGTATTTTGTCTTTTACTTTCTTCATGGTATCAAGAGCTCTGGTTAGGGTTCTGTAAACCTTTCCACAACCCATTAGGGTTTGGCGCTCCAACCCGTCCACAATCAGGGTTTGGCGCTCCAACCAACTGAGCTATGGCACACAGTACCCCATGGAAGGTAGCCCTCATGGGTAGCGGCGACAACGATGGTTTGGGTAAAAACTCAGAAGTAGTCAACAACGCCGACAATTTAGGTAACACCCCAGGCGGCAGTAGCAATGGCACAGGTGGCAGTGGCCCAATCGGCAATGGCAGCGGCACAATCGGCAATGGCAGCGGCACAGTCGGCAATGGCAGCGGCCCAGGCAGCCAGAATGGTTTTTCCAACAACTTTTTTGGCCATGAGGGAACTTCTAATGCCCTCAAGGTTGAAATCCAGCAACTAAACGGAAAAAATTATGTTGAATGGTCCCAAACCGCAAGATTGATTTTAGATGGTAAAGGCATATTTGGTTTCCTAACAGGAGAGGTGCAAATGCCTGCCACAACTGATCCGAATTACAGGTTTTGGAAATCTGAGAACTCTGTTATTATTGCTTGGCTGCTGAGTAATATGGAATCAACAATCAAAAAACCTTTTATGTTTTTGCCTACTGCGAAGGAAGTTTGGGAGGCTGTCAAAGAAACATATTCTGATGTTCATAATTCAGCTCAAATTTTCGATCTCAAATCAC